>JAEPBF010000198.1:354580-686740 GCA_019739055.1 Passiflora organensis | reverse complement strand
GTGTCCCAATCAGGACGTGCCACGCCTCGTCCAAGCCTTAGGCTTGAACTGGGCCTAAACACCCTCTCCATAAACAGCCTGTCGCCTGCCTTTGTAGGCTACGCGTCATTTGCTCATTCGACCAAATGACCTTTCATCAAGAGGGATCTTACCCAAATGACCAAATGACCAAATGACATGTCAAGCGAGATCATCTTCAACCTCTAGACGACCTTCCCCCTGCAAAACCCTAAATTTCCAGATATTCTTTACCCACAAACACATAACAACCCTTCATCAAAGCAACATCAAAACCAAGACAAGATACTTCCGAACCTAACCCAACCAACAATCTATCGTTTCCATCAACAAAAACCACAAATCAGACTGACTTAATACCCGATTTCCTGGGTGAAAAACTCATCCAAATTCGGTTGTTGGAAGGCTAGAATCGTCTCAAAAATGATCGGGAAGAACTCGTGAGTTGAGGAGACGCCTTTGTGATGATTTTGCGAGGCTGGGAAACAATATGGAGAGCAGGACACGTAACAGAACACTTATCTCATTACAGTACCGATGACTGGCGGAGACTAGGAATGCCTCAAGTGACAGCCGATCCCGAGACGATATGACATTGTTTTGGAATCCTTCCAAAACGACATCGTTTAATGTTAAACGACTTAAGACCGAGTAATAAGTCAAAATGACATGCTTATTGTCGTTTTGACTTAATATAATATAATATTATAACATATAATAATATTAATAATAATAATAATAATAAATTCTAATAAATCTTTAAAAATTCATTAAAAAATAATTTATTACTCCGAAAAATACCCAATTTTTTTTATGAAATCCTTATGAATAGTACTATCCATCAGTACCATCAAATTAATATTTTCATATTCTTATAATTTTTTTTAAAAAAATACTTCATCATATTATATAGAAAAATTATAATAAATCAAATTATGATTATGAAAATTCTTAGAAAATTCATTAGCCATTCAAAACCATCAACGGAACTATCCACGGTCCTAAATACCAATAAAGATCAATACACTCATCATTTTATGTTTCAATCATTGATTATGTTTCGATTAACGGACCATTATTCTCAATAATTATATAAATTCTCCAAAAATAAAATTTATCCTATAAATCATCAAAAACAAATTACGAATTCATCACCAATCTATGAATGTGGGCTAAGGCTCACTAATCTCGTTGATTCTTAATTAGGCTTCGAGCCCAAGTACCTCGGAAATTTTTTGGCGTTTCACACATACTTGTATCCCAATAAAACCAAATAACTTAGGAAAAACAACTATGAATATAAATTCTTATAAACTACCTCAATGCATTTAAATCCATTATAATCTTCATGTTATGCTTAAGATCGAGCTCCTATTCTTTAATCCTGCATTGAATGCCAATAGCTTGTCAAAGACTTGCCTGGTGAGTGGATGGGAAAAATATGTATAACATGACACATGCAATTAGACATACAATAAACAGACACACTAGCATGGAAATATAGACTTGATCAATCAAAGAACATGCAGCACATTCATAGTCAAAACATGGCATGACAGGACCTGCTCCCGATAAATGGGACCCTCATGGCATTGTTGTCCTGATCGACCCAACAAGTAGATCAATCAAAACCACACAAGGCTTACATTAACTTTGCGAAAAAAAATCTATAAAATGCATATAAATTTGATTTTTTTCTATTAAAAGGAGCATGGCATGTCACAAAATATACCCAACACAAAACAATCAACGGAGTACGCACACACATACAGCGGAAGCCTTAAATCACATACAGTAGGCCACGGCCCCAAACATGCCACACACTGAGACCATACATACAAGCCCATTCTGATCCATAAAAAATTCCCAAGGAACACATCACATAATATAGCGAAAATACGAGTTATACATGCGATTAAAATATCAAAACCGAAAAACAAGCCCACATTGGGTCCATAACAAGTAACGTAATCCAAAACAAGCATGTATATCTATAGAGTATGAAAATGATAAAACAAGAAACATGGCAAGCTTCCAAGATGTTCAAGTGCAATAGTTCAGGCCTAAGACTAACACTGGGAAAACATGACCTCAAGAACGAATAGCTATTGCTGACAAACTAGCCCTGGAAAGATCAACAAGAGGAGAATGAGATCAAAGACCTCAGTGGAAGTTAATGTGTGATAAGCATATCTGGTGGAATAAAGCCATAGAAAAAATCAATTTAAAATATTTACTTTAAACACTGTTATTATCCATGCATACTAAATGTGCACTCAATGTGTTTCACAAACAAGTAAGCATAATGCATGATTTGTAACATAATGCAGTAATGACCAGCCCAATAGGTTTCATAAACTCATAGCACATAATATTGTCACACGGGCTACTATGCCCTTAAACCTATCGGGGTGGATAACAAAACACTTTCGAGTCACCCCTGCTAAAAGAAAATCGAAAGCCCACTGAAAGTTAATTTTTTTTTACAAAATATACATATATCCTCTACTGCCAATGTTATCCGATACTGAGTGGAGAAATCATGCTATCACACTTAATCACAATTCACACATATATAAACATATAGCCTACTAAGTCATAGCAAATTCAGGCAACCTGCTAACTCATAAAAAATTCAGGCACATATATATAATCTATCCATACAACAACATTCGGTAAGCAATATTCTCCTCTGCTAGGATTCCATATACTTACCTTGCTTGGCCAAGTATTAACCATCAATTCCATGTCATTCCTAAGAACACGTATATATAGTCTTTATATTGAAATCCATAATGCAGGAAATGCAAGCAATCATCAAATGGACACTCGTTTGAGGTTGAGTAAGGTGTGATTCGATGTTTATTTGGTGTTGCGTAGGTTTATAGTGGGTTTGGGGGTTTCAAAATGAGTTATATGGGTTGCAAGAAGGGTATATGGGCTGCTGGGATAGGTATATGAGCATGTGGAATTGAAACAAGGGGTGTAGGAGGGGTACACGTCCTATAGTACATGATCATGTGCTCTTTGGAATAAGCCGTGTACAAGTACAAGGCCTGGGTACACAGGCATGTACTTGCCTATGTAGGCCTTATACATGTACATGAACTGAGTACAGGACCTTTTACTCCCCTACACAGGCCGTGTACTATTCTATCCAGAGCAATACACATGCTACTGGGAGAGGACATGGGCGTGTACTCGTTTCTTGCTATTGGGAGAGTACGAGCAATACGCATCCCAAAAATCAACGAAACGATCCTCAAACTCGCTCAAACCCTCAGGAACACTTACCAAGGTTTCTCGATAATGAAAAACACCTCACAAACCACAAAACAAACAATTCAAAAGGGGTCCAACATAATCAATTACACGGGAACAAACACAATCAATCACATGGTTAAGAACATCATCTCAGATGCCCTCTCAACATGCATAAATGCGTAATAAACATGTTTAGGAGTTCAAATATATACTTCATGCACCCAAATCATGGCAAGGAAGCTCGTGAAGCTAAAATAAACATCATAAACAATACACGTACAACCTCTATTCAAAACCAAGTATTTACAAATACGTGCATTGTGTATGATGTTCATTTTAGCTTCACCAACTTGGTTGTCATGTTTTGGGTGCATGAAGTATATTTTTGAACTCCTAAACATATTGATTATGTGTTTATTCATGTTGAGAGGGCATGTGAGATGATGTTTGTAACCGTGCAATTAATTGTGTTTGTTCCCTTATGATTGATTGTGTTGGACCCCTTTTGAATTGTGTATTTTGTGGTTTTTGAGATGTTTTTTGTTGTCGAGAAATCTTTGTTATCCACCCCGATAGGTTTTGGGGCATAGTAGCCCATGTGACAATATTGTGTGTTGTGAGTTTATGAAACTTATTGAGCTGGTCTTTACTGTATTTTGTTACAAATCATGCATTATGCTTACTTGTTTGTGAAACACATTGAGTTCACGTTTAGTATGCATGGATAATAACGGTGTTTAAAGTAACTATTTATAATTGATTTTTTATTTTCCTCTATTGCACCGGATATGCTTATGACGCTGTAACTTCCACTAAGGTCTTTAATCACATCCCCCTTTTGTTGATATATTACAGTATTATAATTCAATAACATAAAATATTTCTATATAAGCAAATGAAACGTAAAATCCAACCTTTTTTCATTCAGAAAATCCGGTGGCAGTACTTAGAGAGAAGGGAGAGGATTGGAGTTTTTGAGAGAGATGGTGATTGGGATTATATTGGCTGGAAGGAGAAAAAGGGGTTTAAAAACCTAACTTTATGAATTTGAATGGTTTTTAGCTTTGGTAGGAGTCGACTTTGGATTTGTCATTAACCTGCAAGTGTTTCAACTAGCCGTTAATGTCTCAACGACTGGTAGTTGAGCATTCACACTAGACCTTTTTTCATTTCTGACCGGTCGTTGCCTATGTTATATTGGGAAACGACCGGTTTTGTGGCCTTCAGGTGCATTCCTTGACATTACTAACCGGTTGTGGATGGGGAACAATTGATTGTTGGGCTCAAGCATTATGGCTTGTGCATTTTAACTAGTTATTTAGTTGATACGACCAGTCTTCGTTTTGTTTAACTGGTCTTTGTGCCCTCGCAATGTGGCTTGTGCATTTCAATCGCTCTTTGGTGTGGCACGAGCGGTGTTAGGTATCTCGGCTGTTGGTGCTTCGAATTTTGACGGGTCGTTTATATTGGAATGACCAGTCAATGTCACCCTTCTCTCGATATCCTCAAATTTAGTCTTTTCACCTATATAGAAACACAGGAATTAGTCGAAACCTCTCTTTTCTTCTCTCGTCTCACCATTTTTCTTTCTTTCTTTCTTTCTTTCTTTCTCTTTTTTTTTTTTTTATGGGTTGCTCTTATTAAGTGCCTTAGTTTCGGTCATGGTATGACCTTACAAATTTAGTTCATACACTTTGCTTTCGGCTTTGAGGGTGGCTTGCTGTCTGATGGCAAAGTCCGCTGTTGGCCTATTATGCAATAGTTGTGAAATCTGGCCCAACTGTGTTTCCAAGTCCTTAATGTTGGAGTCTGCAGACATAATGCATTGTTGCATCAGATTCTCTAGCCCACTCTTATTCTCAGCTGGTTGTGATGACTGAGGATGTTGGTTCCTCGAGTGATATCCTAGGTTATAACCTCTTTTTTTTGGATTTGGATACTGCCCCTAGTTAGGCTCATTGCTGTTCTTTTATAAGAAATTGGGATGATTTCTCCAATTCTCATTATATGTTATTCCATTATGAATTGGTTGTTGCCTTAGATTTCCCAAGTAATTTTCCTTTTCTATTGTCCCTGGACACTGGTACTTATTGTGATTCCAACCACAATAGTCACACAAAGCTAGAACTGGCTGATTCGTAGCATCTCTACTGACATTGGCCACTGATGCTCTACTCTGAGAAAATTCATGCCTCATTGCTGTCATTTCCACAATCAATATTTTAATGGAATCCACTTCCCTGGAGTCCTGTTAAAATCTATATCTGAAGTCCAAGTCTTTTCTCTCAGTGCTATTTTTTCTATCAATTCGAAGGCTTCACCAGCTTTCTTATCTAAAATATTACCATTGGCCATTGCATTCAGCATGATCTTGTGTATTTTTGACAAGCCTTTAAATAAAGCATCTAATTGAAAGAAATCAGGAATAGCATGATGCAAACATTTCTTTAGCAACCCTTTGAATATGTCATAAACCTCGTAAAGGGTTTCCTTGGGCCGCTACATGATATTGATGATTTCATGTCTCAGTTGTGAGGTCTTTAACATTGGGAAAACTCTGGCCAGGAAGGCATTTATTAGCTCCTCCCAAGTACTGATAGAGTCAGTGGCTAAATTCTCCAGCTAGTCTGTAGCTTTCCTTGATAGAGAAAATGGGAACAGGTGCCGTGTGATTACTTCGGGAGGTACCCCATTGAACCAAAAGGTGTCTGTCAATTTGACAAACAGCTTCACATACTTCATTGGATCCTCTTTCTCCAGGCCGTAGAATTGCTGATTCTTTATCATCTGGATCATTGCAGTCTTAATCTCAAAATTGTTAACTTGAATGGTAGGCTTTCCGAATACTGTGACAGAGAACTTCAGCTGTTGGTGTGCCATAATCAATAACTGTTCTATGCATCGGCTGCTAATTATAAATCCCTACTGAATCTACATAGTGAACTCCATTCTGAGCGTTAGTAGCTCCAAGATGGATTCTTGGTTTGGTCTGATATCTTGAGTTTCTTGAGTCTTTGAATAGTCTTCTTTACTAACAAGTCAATAGGGTCCAAGTTTAGCTTTTATTTCTTAAGTTATATATATTCTCCAATTTTGTTCACACCATCCAAAAAAATAAAATTTAATCTTGAAAAAGGAAAATGGAATAATTATTATTTTTAAAACCGTATCCCCAGCAATAGAACCACAATTTTTTGTATAATTTAGAATTACCACTTACAAGTATACGATTATTACAAGTAATATATGACTCGAAGTCTAGATGTCAATCCCACAGGGAAACATTTTAATCCAATCAGTTAGCCTAACTCAGTATTATAGTTAAATATTTTGTATGTTGTTTTCTAATTATACCTAAACTAAAGTTTAAGTTAATTAAGTAGCTGTCAAGTTAGTACGGTAAGAATTATAGGAATTAATCCACATTCACACTTGATTTCAAATTTTTGCAATCTATTTTTGATTAACTTCTAATTCTTGATTAATTTCTAAACACTTAATGTCTTCCCAGACTATTAAGAGCTATTTCAATGTCCCAAATTAACTAAATTCATATGTTAATTTAGTTGCTGAATTATTTAGCCCAAATCAATATAATCCCTAGCTTTAATAGATATATTTTTATTCTACCAATTTGTGTAATTTACCTAGAATCCCTAATATATTGTTGCATCCTAACTATTCTTCTGAATCAATTAAAACCCACATGGACACAAACTTATTAGGTTTGTTAATAATTCTAAAATAAAAGTAGATCATAGAATTCGTCAACAAGCTGAGTTGGATTAGATTCCAGTTTACATCTGTTAACCAAGATAGCTAAAGATGTAGAGAAAGACTTAGTTCAAATAATTTGATATTAATCGAAACTCAAGCAAAACATAAAGTAATCTTGGTCACTGATGGATCGAGTAGAAGTTCAGAAGATGTAAGAATTTAATTGTGCACGTGTTCGATGAAAATGATAGCTAACATAGGTTTCGTACTTAAAACATTGATGTTTTTTTATGCGTGAGTTCGACCGGTCGTTGGTATCCGATGACCGGTCATACCTTGCTTTGGTATGGCTTCCAACCGATCATCTTTTATGCAATGAATGGTTGTTCCTCTCTTGGTTTAACTTTCTACAGATTTCGACTGGTTGTACCTTGGTAAATGACCGGCTGTATCTTGGTAAACAACCAGTAATTAGGCTTTCGACATTATTCCCTTCAAATCCAACCGACCGTTGTGATTATAACGACCGGCCATTGCACATCAAGCCTCGAATCGATCTTTCTACTCTCACATTTCCACAGGTCTGATTCGCACGATTCAAGTTTTATTCACATCCTCGCACAAATTTTTTCCCTTAGAATGTGTTTAAATCCATAAACTTGTACAACAGCCTACTAAACAACATCTAACAAACATGATAAAAAATGTTGTTTTATTGATAAAATAACTTGTGAATAAACCCAAACATTGATAGATAACGAATTATATAACCACTACAAACTTGGGTCATCACTCTACCGCATCTCAAACCTCGAACTGTGTGGACCTTCTTCAGATGCAAAGTCCCAAGTTCTTGACTCTGACTCCTATTGCTCAAAACCATCTTATCGGCACTGGTGACAACAATCACCATAGCCTGAAGATAGGTAATTGGCATCGTGCAAACAACTGCTCGGATCTCATGTCTCAACACATTATGGAAACGATGAGCTAACTTTGCCTTAGTACAATCCTCGGTTGCCACAAAATTAGACAACTCTCTTAGCTTGGTCTTATACTCAATCACTGTCTGAGTATCTTGTCTCAGCTTGTAAAAGTCTGAACTCGTCTTCATGGTACTGTGTGTAGAACCTATCGTTGCACTCTGTCAAGAATTGGTCCTATGTAGGCTGCTAATCTCTATACCTTAGGCTCACTAAAGTCCACCACATAAAAAAAATGTCTCTCTCTAAACACCCCACCCTCCCACCGCTCTCTACACCTTCCCTCAAACACACTCACACCAATACTCATCTAACAACTTCTCCGTTGCAACGTATGCATGGACAACATGCGGGTCCTTCCTCATCCTCTCCCCCGCCCAGTCCTTCTGCCCACGTTCCACTCGGACCCAGCCAATCCTCATGGTCCCCAGCACAGGTGCTTAAAATGGACCGGTATATCTCCTATTTTATTGAAGGCATTCCAGAGAGTTGGAACTCAGCCAAATTATTCCGGGCAATAGCTGAGGTAGAGCCTGTAGTAGATGTTTTTCTCGCGGGTCGATTATCCAGGGGCGGCTTACGCTTTGGCTTTGTAAAGTTTGTACGTTGTGGGGTACAGGAAGCTGCCCGACTTCAGAGATTAAACGCACACCTTGGTGGACATGCGTGGACATGCGTGGACACGCATCAACGTGGCTCGGTATACAGCAGGGGCAGGGGTTTCACGGGCACAGAAAGTTCCAAATATTCCAGTAGAGGTTGCTTCTAAGGTACCTTCAACTCGTGCCTTTTCAAGTTCTAAGCTTTTGAAGGAGAGGGATGGCAGATCCTATGTTGAAGTCACTGCAGTTCCATCCAAAACTGTTTCTGAGGGTACTTTGGTCGAGCTCTCTTCTGATCCAGGACTTGCGACGCGCCTTCAGCGAAGCGCAGTCGGTCTTCTTCGCAGACCTTACATTACTCAGTTGAATATCCCTGCTCACGTTGAATGTATCGATATGGGTCTCCAGCAGAAATTACTTATCTTTGAGTCAGTTGAGGCTATGCAGGCTGAACTTACAGGTAATATGGCTTTTTGGACTGCCAGGTTCTATGATTTACATCCATGGAGCATAGTCGATACGGAGCCTAAACGATTATGTTGGGTGAAGATAGTTGGGCTTCCTCTCAATGTATGGTTTGAAGCTGCTTTCAAACAAATTACACAACCCATTGGTGCCTTGGTTCAGGTTCATCCGTATACAGCAACATGGACTCACTTAGAGAGTGCTTTGTTGCAAATCGTCACCTCCAATCTGTTGGAAATTCAGCAGAATTTGAAACTGATGATCGATGGGCAGCCATGCACAGTGCAGCTGTTGGAAGTTTCAAACGCAGACATTGTGGAGCCTGAGGTAGGCAACAAGGACTCTGTGTCAGGAGGGTGTGACAGCCTCTCTGTTCCACTCCAACCCAACCTTTCAGTTGACAGGCACAGTTGTGTTGGTAAGAGCTTGGGCAGTATTTTGGCAAGTAAAAATCAGGCTGGTTGTCAGAAGGAGATCATGGGGCATGGCAAGAAGACGGCGGTAGGCATTTCTCCCATCTGCAAGAGTAGGGGGGTCCATACTCAGTCCACTCAATTGGGAGTGCCACAACAGCAAGTTATAGAGGGACTGACTCAGCATCCTGGTCAGCAGCAGGAAGGACATTTATGTCAATTTACAAGTAGTGGGGTTTCTTAAGTAATTTTACTGACCCTGTTCCTAACCCTGAAACCTTGATGTCTGCGGATCAGCTTCCTTTCCATCGTAAGACCATCTCTGCGTGTGCTCCAGGAGAAATATCAGCTGACTCTTGTGCCTTACAATCTTCCTCTGAGATCATGACTTTCACTCGCATGCGGTTAGAAGGGGACAAGGCATCGCGGGTAGAGCACTCCAGCAAGCCTGGCACACGCTGGATTGGTAAGTCCAAAAAACACAAACATATCAAACCTACTGGGAGTCTCTCTTCTGGGAAGGCCAGCCTTCTGATTGGTGATGGGTTAGCCGTATTAGCTGAGGATCCTTCATTCCTCATCGAGCGTGTGGATAAAAGTGTCGATCTTCAGCCACGTATTGATAGTGTAACCTCTGATGTGGCTGCTTGTTCAGTAGATGTGGAAGTGCAGAGAACAATGGCTGTAGTGGAACAATTGGGTCTCAGTCGCAAAAATACGAAAGCCGCAATTCGACGTAAGCTGAAGGAACAGATCGTAGAGGAGCATAAGGAGTGGCACGCCCACTGCACTACTTAATGTAGTCGTGGTGGCTGCTGGTTAGGGATCATTCCATCCTATGGTTAATATAGCGTTTTGGAATATCAGAGGATGCAGGGGGAAGCTGAAAGAGAGTCAAATTCGTTCTCTTATCAGGCAAGAACAGCTTAACATTTTATTTTTATGTGAGACCAAAAGGGAGACGTTTTCTGACAGATTGGTGGCCCGATTTTGGGCTGGTAATAACATTAAATGGGACACCATCGATGCTTGTGGGAGTGCTGGAGGTATTGCATGTTTTTGGAATGAGTCAGTTGTACAAGTTATTGGAGTGGAAAAATTTGAACGTTGGATGCTACTTAAGATGCAAATGCGGGATACTGGGTTTACATTTATCTGCGTGGGGTTGCATGCACCTAATACAGCGACGGACCGAAGAACACTTTGGGAGGAACTGGAACAAAGGAAGGGGGCGGATACCATTCCATGGCTGATTCTTGGTGATTTCAATGAGTCCATCGTGGCGGCAGAAAGATTGGGTACGTCATTTAATCAATTAGCTGCATCTCGCCTGCTGTTGTTTATTCATAGGAGTGGTTTGGTTGATTTACCTCTCATTGGTAAGGATTACACTTGGTTTACTTCCCATTGTGCTTCGCGGATAGACAGAGTATTGGCATCCCCTCATTGGTGTTCCCAGTTTAGTCGTCATCAACTTTATGCAGGGGCTAAAGGGTTCTCAGATCATGTGCCTTTAATAGTGAAGGCAGATACATATCAATGGGGCAGTAAACCGTTTCGGTCATGGGATATTTGGTGGGAGGATCCTCTGTTTCTGCCGACAGTGGAAAGATTCTGGGGGGAAGCTGGAGTTCGCTTCCCTGGAGATTTTTGCGTGGTGAAGAAATTGTCTTTCCTGAGACAAAAATTAAGGGAGTGGCATCTGACTCATTTCGGCGCATTGGAGAACAAATTGACAGCAGTCCTTGCTGAAATTGATTCTGTTGATCAGCATAGAGGAGCGCTGGGTGCTGGGTCGAATGATAGATACCATGAGCTACAAAATCAGAAGTGGGATATAAAGCAGAAACTTGAGTCAATGTGGAGACAGAAGTCTAGGCAACAATGGTTACAGTTGGGTGACAAGAACAGCAAATTCTTCCATCTGAGTGCTAACCTGAGGCGTGCATATAATTTTATTGGTTCCATCCGCGTGCAGAACAGAGAACTCACAACGCCTGCGGAAATACGAGGAGCTGCTGTGGATCATTTCCAGCGATTGTTTGCAGCTGAAGGTACTCGATGGTTGGGTCTGGGCAGTCTTAATTTACCCAGTCTATCCACTGCATCGGCGGATCGGCTACAGGCTCCTTTCCTCGCGGAGGAAATTAAAAATGCAGTATGGGATTGTGGCAGCCACAAAGCCCCTGGACCGGATGGTTTCAATTTCCATTTTATCAAGCAAGCTTGGTCTGTAATTGGTAGGGACATTGTTGCGATGGTGAATGATTTTCATGGCAGCGGGGTGCTTCCTAAGGGGATCAACAATAGCTTTATCGCATTGCTGCCAAAGACAGCAGGCGCGGATGACTTTAACTCGTACAGACCTATTAGCCTCATTAATAGTCTGTACAAGATAATTGCAAAGATCTTGACCAAGAGGTTGAAGAGTGTGATGGATCAGATCATTTCTCCATTCCAAACAGGATTTATGGAAGGCCGTTACATTGCAGACTCTATCATGATCACAAATGAGATATTACACACTATGAAAAAGTCCCAGCGGCAGGGATGGTGTCTGAAATTAGATTTTCAGAAGGCATATGATTCAGTTAATTGGGATTTCCTCTTTGAAGTTATGGAATGTATGGGCTTTGGAGTGCAGTGGCGGAAATGGATTCATGGCTGCATCTCATCGGCTCGCTGCGCCATTCTTATCAATGGGGCACCAACCACTGAGTTTCCAGTTGGCCGTGGTCTACATCAAGGCGACCCACTCTCGCCTTTGCTATTCAATCTCGCGGCAGAGGTGCTATCTAGGCTATTGCTCAGAGCTGAGGAGTGCAATTTATTTCAGGGCATTTCCATTGGCAATTGTGTCTTATCACACTTACAATACGCTGACGATGTCATTTTGTTCAGTAATGGTGATCCGCAGGGCGTGGTTTGCTTACAACAAATCCTGAGAAGTTATGAAGTACTCTCAGGGCTGAAGATCAACTTTCATAAATCCGGTTTAGTTGGTATCAACGTACCCCACGATGAAACGACGACCTTGGCTTCTATGATCCACTGTAAGTTACAGGTTATGCCATTTTCTTACCTGGGAATTCCCCTCGGAGCGAATCCTCGCCGTCGCAGCACGTGGAAAACAGTGTTGGACAGATTCAAAAGCAAATTGAGTTCTTGGAAGGGGTCCTTGCTATCAATGGGAGGAAGACTGACTTTGATTAAATCGGTATTGAGTAGTGTTCCTGTTTACTATATGACTTTTTTTCAGATGCCTGTCAGTGTACGCAAGGAGTTGGAGAAGTGGATGCGTCGTTTTCTGTGGGCCGGACAAATAGAGAAGCGTTGTTTGTGCAAAGTGCGCTGGTCTGTGGTGGTTCGTGCAAAGAATAGAGGCGGTACTGGGATTGGTTGTTTACAATTGCGGAACCAGGCTTTACTGACCAAGTGGAGTGCCAGAATTGCCACTGACACCTGCTCATTGTGGAAACAGGTGATCCAGCAGAAATATCATCCTTGCCTAAAACATGATGGGATAGATTGCACGGTGACGAATGCTTCTGTGATTTGGCAAGGGGTGGTACAGACCAGTCGTAGCCTCTTACCTAATGGAAAATGTATATCTGAGTTCCATCGTTGGCAAGCGGGTCAAGGTAATTATATTGCTTTTTGGCAAGATATTTGGTGTGCCACTCGGCCTCTCCTGTTGTTGTTTCCTAGATTGTATGATTTATCGTTGGCAAAAGAAGGACCCTTGGTGCAGTTTGGGGTATTAGTGGATCAGGTGTGGGAATGGCATTTGGTATGGCGACGAAGATTGTTTGTGTGGGAGGAGGAGGAGGTTACCCGGTTACTCTCCATGTTGAACCATGCTATGCCGCGGGTGGGACAGGATGATGAGTTGCTGTGGGATGAGCAGTTGACACCATTCACAGTACACCGCTGTTATACAACACTGGAAGCACATATGTTTACGGCTGATGAGCAGCGGGTTCCCAATGTTTGGTGCAAACAAGGGGCACCCAAGTGGCAAGCTTTCATGTGGCTGGCATGTTGGGAGAAGGTTCTGGCCAAAGCACAGCTAATTCGCATGGGGATCTTACCAGGGTCTGCAGGGGCATGTGAGGCTTGTGGTTTGGTGGAAGGTAACTCTAATCACATCTGGCATGGAAGTGTTGGTCACTACTATTCCGACATTGGAGTTTAAGTTGGGTTCAACCCAGGTCTGTGGCAGAATTGTTTGTGCAGTGGGCAGGTTTCTCCATCCCATCCCGATGGCAGGATCTCTGGTATGCAGTACTCTTCTCGTTCATGTGGAGCATTTGGCTGGGAAGGAATGCTCGAGTTTTCAGGAGTGCGGTGTGCAGTGCGGAGGATTTATTTTACAATGCCATTCGGCATGGTTTCTGCTGGGCGAAATACAATCTGAAGGGGGGTTGTCCTGATTGTCTGACTTTCCTACCTTCAGGGGATTTCCTCTCTTTAAGGGCTATGTAGGGGTGTGGTGGTTATGTATGACTGGTGAAAATTCCAGCTGCTGTATGTTGTCTATATGGCATCTTGAAGTTTCATTTGGTTTATCGCCTCACGACAATAGTTCTTTGTACGTCCCATATGTAATATAGTTATGCTTTAATACAATATCGAATTCATTCAAAAAAAAAGTCCACCACATAAGAGACATAAGAGCTTTCTTCTCGAACAAGATGGTTGTTAAGGTAACTTTGTCTTCTTCTGAAATCCACAATGCCTTAGTGGTCCTAAAAACTGTGTCTAGCCACTCCCGAGCCACTGCCTCATCTACTGTCCCCGGGAAAATCTAACATCCTAACTGCCTGACTTCTTTCAACAACTTGGAAATCACCACTGGCAATGTCCTTGCACCGTGATGCTGTATTGGAGCTACAGGCAGGTGCTAGAGCTGGTGGTACTTGCGCATACGGTGGTACAGATGCCTGAACTGGTGGCTACTGAGTTATTTCCTGTACTAGTTACTGCAAAGTTGAGTGCATCTCAACTAAAATCTAAAGCAAACTCATATCCTGAACTGCAGGTGCTGCTAGTACTACATGTACTGCCGACACTACTTGTGCAGCTTGAGCATCTACTGGTTGATCTACCTGTGCATCTAGCTCTGCCTGTGCATCTAGTTTTGCTAGCCTTTTCTTCGACTCTCAGCTCTTAGTTTGTCTTTGACCTAAACGGTCTCTATTAGAAATAGTACATTTCTTAACAAGTAACAGTTAAGCTTAGGGTCGCACAAACATTTAAATAGTTCAATGCTGGACTATGCAGTGTGTTGAGTGCAATGTAACTTTCTAAGACATGATTTCAAAACATTTTTAAAACTGAATATACACACACAAAATCAATGCTCTACTACCACCCATGTAAGGACCCACTCCTAAAAACCAGGACCCTTACTACTACGTAACCTGGACTAACCCAACAGTTTGACCAATCAGAGTCATACAAAGCTATTTTGACTTTTCAAATACAATTTCCAAAATAATACACAATTAGTTTTAAAACAATAGAGCATGACCAGTTAAAAGACAACACCTGACCCATTCATAGTAAAAAAGAAGTAACAAATTCCAGCAAGAGCTTTTATTACGAAACGCAACACAAAACACTGTCAGGTCCACAACACATAAGCTCAAAATAAAAACAAGGTCTCAGGCCCACAACATAAAACACATTATCTAAACCCAATATAATATCCAAACGTGATATGAGTCTAAACCCAAAACATAACAAGTCATACAAGTAAAGTGATAGTAAAAACTACTTGTAGTGCAGATGTGATAGTCCAGCCCTAAGACGTTCGGGAACCCAACCTCAAAGTAGGATTGCTATTGCTCACGAACTATCCCTAAAAGGTGAGAAAATAATGGGGTGAGATCACAAACACCTCACTGGGAATCATAGTGTCATAAGCCAAAGTGGTGGAATAGAGACATATACAAAAGAGGTTAAAATAGTTGTTAATAATTCCAAGTGATATCCATACCACTAACTGTGCACGTAGAAACATATTCACAATGCATGATGCATGGTAGTCAAAATCTCATAGTATAAGTCCAGCCCAATATGTTTAAACACACATAAACTCACACATTCTCGTACAAGCTACTATGCTCAAAATACTTCACAAGTAACTCCTGCTAAAGGGAAACTAAAATCTCACGAACAGTGTTAGTTTAATTTTGAAATTAGTACAACTACCCCCACTTGCAATGTTATCTGAGATTAGGTAAAGAACGTACACACTGTCATACTTGTCTCAAACATAGGCTTGCAAGACAAACAGAATATCAAGCAATACACAATAGCAACCATACACCTCCAATAATGTCAAACAACTATCACAAGTGTATCTAGAAAGTACATATATGCCAGTACATATATAATATAAAATATTAATGTGTTTAATGCTTCACATGTATCCTTAAGATACCCACACAATATCATGGCTCACGAACTTAGACTCACAACTCAAAAGGCTTATCAAGTACAAATCTCACTAGGAATTCCTTAGAGAAGATGTACAGATATAATCAAAAGAAAGGAACATCAAAGACACACAGCGATTGGTCAGACTGCCCGTTATGACCGATTGGACTTCATTTCCTAGTCCAGCTCGGTGTTTTACTTATTTTTATTTATTTGACCAATCGGCCTCACACCCACGACCGATCTTACATCTTTTTGAATAGAAGGAACATTTCGACCAGTCAGACTTCACTTCCTATTCTGACTCAGTGTTTTACTTACTCTTATTTCTTCAATTGATTGGCTTCACACCCATGACTGATCTTATGTGTCTTAGAATAGTAGGAATACTTCGACTAGTCGGACTCACTAATAAGACTAGTCGCTTGACACATGAAACACACACACGCAAACAATCACAACCTACCAGGTCAAAATCTCACATGCTTTCAACTCGGACACTAAGTCTCGCCCACTGACGTACACTCACCCAGGCATACCCTGATCAATGAAACCTACATATTAGTCCCAAAAGCTGCAAATCACAATTATGTTCCCTAATGTACACCCAATCCTTAACTTTAGACTCATCGCTCACCTGTAAAGCATCAGACATACAACATATGCATAATAGATACAGAAACCTATAAATGCATCAGGAAATATGGCAAGTATACAAGATGATCTTTTAATGAAAGTCATATGTAGTGCAGGTTATAGGCCTTCATTCAAAACCATACAAATCAGATTTTAATTACAAAGAAAAAAACATTCCGATCAAATCGATGGTACGTAGACTCCCACCTCTAATAATCACGAATCAGTAACAACACTAACACAGACCAAGGCTCTTACCTTAGAAAACCCCCAAATCATACCTAAAATCAAAGTGCACGAATCGAGTGCCGTGAAATCTATGGGATATGAACATTAAAAGAGGTTAGGGATTGAAATCTAATAATTAAATGGAAAGGAAAGGGAAAGGAATAGGAGGATATCTAGTTGACGATTAACGCACACAAACTGAGAAGAGGAAAAAGGCAACACATATGAATAGGAAAAAAACTAGGCAACACATATGAATAGGAAAAAAACTAGGCAACACTCATCTTAAGAGATATAGGAAAGAATAATAATGGGCTGATAGGTTATGATGGGCTAGGGTAAGCTTATATAGCCTGAGTCCAAAACACGAGTGACCTGGCCTAGAAATGAATGAATGGCCTGAACATTAATAAACCGATCCAAACACAAGTGGGCTGGCTCAAAGGCTAATAAATCAGTCTGAAAGCCCACGACTGCTCAAAACGAGACCAAATTGCATGCCGAGTTTAGTAAGAATAAAATAGTAATTTCTACTGACTTGATTCTCACAGACACTCAGCCACTCATGGGTCTAAATTGACTTGTCGACACCGATAATGGGACATATGCTAAATGGTCACGCACACTTATAGACTAATAAGAACGTTGTTATCTAGACAATCGATGCTGACTAGACATCGCAAAGGACGGGGTCCCATATAGAAATTTGACATCTTTTTTATATTTATTTTTTATGCATTCTTATTGATATTTTATGCTAAAGTGTTGATACTTGCTATTGATGTCCTTTTGGGACTATTTGTGATACTTTTTTATTATTAATTTGAGATCTTTGTGATGAATGGCTGAGGCCTTCCTTTTGTAATTTGGGATTTGCGTATTATGAGTTTGCTGTGTGTTGAATGATTGGAACCGTGTGACATATTGCATGAACAATTTAAGTCTTTTGCTGAATTTGTGTATATTCCGTTAGATGTTTGTGCCAAGGTTTTAGTAAGGAGACATGCTATATTTAAAAGAGAAAATTAAAGTTCTAAATTGTTAAGTATTTTCATAATATGTTTGGGAAAGGGTATCAAGAAAGCTATATGTGATTCAGTGGATTGGAATTTTCTACTAGAAGCGATGGAGCAGATGGGGTTTGGTGGTCAATGGCGACGATGGGTTCAGACGTGTATATCCACAGCGCGTTGTTCCGTTCTTATAAATGGGGCACCTAAGGATGAGTTTGCCACGGGGAGAAGGTTGAGACAAGGCGATCCACTGTCCCCATTATTGTTTAATCTAGTGGCGGAAGTTTTGTCACGCATGCTTGGTGCTGCAGCTGAGTGTCAATTGTTTCACGGTATAGCTATTGGGAACTTACGGCTAACTCACTTGCAATACGCGGACGATGTCATTATGTTCAGCCAGGGCGATCAGCAAGGATTATTCGTTTTAAAACGAATACTTCCCTGTTTTGAATTATTGTCAGGATTAAAGATTAACTTCTTTAAATCCGGTTTAGTAGGAATCAATGTCCCACTTGAAGAGGCTAGGGACATGGCGGCTATACTCCATTTCCGGCTACAGACCCTGCCCTTCCACTACCTAGGGGTGCCTCTTGGGGCCAATCCGCGCCGGCAAAGCACCTAGACTACGGTGATTGCCAGATTCAAGAGCAAACTGGCCTCCTGGAAGGGTTCCCTACTATCACTTGGGGGCCGGCTCACTTTATTGAAGTCAGTATTGAACAGCATCCCGGTCTATTATATGACCTTCTTTAGAATGCCTCTAGGAGTGAGAAAGGAATTTGAGAAATGGATGCGGCGTTTTCTATGGGCTGGAAAGGTGGAGAAGCGCTGTTTCTGCAAAGTGAACTGGTCGGTGGCAGTAAGGGCGAAAGATAGGGGTGGTGCTGGATTGGGGTGTTTGAAGCTGCGGAATGATGCTATGCTGATGAGGTGGAGTTACAGATTGGCTACAGACACTTGTTCATTGTGGAGTCAGGTCATAGCTCAGAAATATCAACCCATATTGCCGTATGAAGGAATCGTGAGTGCTGTGACTGACGGTTCGGCCCTATGGAGAGGCATTGTGCGGACGAGCGGTTCATTTCTGCCAACTGGTCAGTGTCTCTCAGCTTTTAACCATTGGCGCCTGGGCAAAGGGGATTCCATTTCCTTTTGGTATGATGTTTGGTGCGGCACGGTGCCTCTAAAGTTAATATTTCCTCGATTATATGCGTTATCATTGGATAAGGAGGGACCAGTGTGGCGGTTTGGGACACAGATTGGAACGGTCTGGCGGTGGTCTTTCCTTTGGAGGAGACGGCTCTTTGCGTGGGAGGATGCCGAAGTTGGGCGTCTATTGTCCATGTTGGATGGACTTAGGCCGTCACCTGCAGAGGACGACCTGCTATTATGGGGTACTCAGTCCAGTCCTTTTTCGGTTCGTCATTGTTACTCTTCACTGGCAGAGTGCTTGGTTGTACCCAACGAGAAGCAAATACCAAATGTCTGGAGCAAGCAGGGATCACCAAAATGGCAGGCCTTTATGTGGCTGGCGTGCAGGGAGAAGCTCAATGCCAAAGGACACCTCATCAGACTCGGTCTCCTATCCGAGTCAGATAGCTATTGTGACGCCTGTGGCTACATAGTGGGGGACTCCAATCATATTGTGCTTGACTGTCGGAAGGCATGGACATGTTGGTCGCTCTTGTTCAAATGGTGGGGCTTAGTTTGGGTCCATCCGAGGTCTATGGCAGATTTATTTGTGCATTGGGATGGCTATCCAGTTCCCCGGCGGTGGAAAGAAGTTTGGTATGTCTTGTTATTCTCTATTGCGTGGAGTATCTGGCTGGGTAGAAATCATAGGATTTTCAGACACGAAGACAGTAGTGTTGATGATATGTTTTATAATAGTTTGCGTCATGGGTTTTGTTGGGCAAGGACTAATCTACAGAATGTATGCATTGACAGTCTGGATTTGCTCGCTTCAGGAGACTTTGTTTCTTTGCTGGGTCCATAGATTATATAGCAAATGTAAGTGTTAGATACCGACATAGATGTTTGGTATCTGTCAGTTCCATTTTGTCTATTGAGTGGGTACAATGTTTCATTGTCCCCCTCACATGTATTATATGTTCACACTCTTAATACATTTCAAACCTTTCTCAAAAAAAGAAAGCTATATGTGGTTCCCTTATGGTTCCCCTGGCACTTGCACGACAATAAGAATCCTATTTACCAGGAGCAAATCCTCATAATCTGAACTGTCAGATGAAATTAAAATGATATAGAAAACTACTGTAGTTGTTTCTACAAATCTTTATTTCCGATAATGGGATCTTCTTCCAATAAAACCTTCTTATACTCTTTTTATCTCCAGTACAGAACAGCAGAAGTCCCTGCCATATCCAAACCGTTCCGGCAATTTATAAGAACAGGGCTTGATCATGTTTTTAAATGAACTATATAGTGAATACAGACAACATAAAAATGACACTATATGTATATCATAAAAGAAAATTAAAAGGTAAACAAAAGTATGATATAAGCGAAATTAATAAAGAAGAAAACAAGCTCATAGCATTTTCAAAATGTAAATTTAGAATCTACAAAAAAGCTAGTGATCTGTCGATTCTCGCAGGGACTAGTGGTGGCCAATGCGGTATTCAAGCAAAGCTGCACTTAACTTGTTTTCTCCGATACTCTATATTACATGGCCAAGTATTAAAAGAGAGAACTGAGATAGCACTTGCTCTATTGTCAAGGCAAAACTAAAAAGCAATCTTTGGAACTGATTTTCATGGAAACAACGTTCTCTTCTTCAAAGAAAAAGAGTAATACAACTATGAAGAGATATGATTGAAAAATGTTCTCCAACAAAAGGCATTTGATTGATTTACCCTTCTACCCTTTCACGGACTGTCTATCTTCATTTTATAGGTCGACCTTTAACAATAGAACTATGTGTATTCAGTTCTTTGTGTTGGTTCTTGACCCACGAAAAAGCCAGCCAATATAGAGTGAGAAACTGGCAAGAGAATAAAAGAAAAAACAGAAGAAAAAAGAAGAGACAAAAGAAAAAAAAGAAGAGAAAAAAAAAACTCCAGCCCATGAACCAAAATACCAAATTGACATTTTCAATAATGGTGGACACCACAGATCACCTAGCCTTTTCTAACTCCCAGATCTACACTTTGACAAGGTTATAATCTATTTTCTTCATTCTCAATTTCCTCTGCATCACATTTTTTACTGACATTTTTCTTCTTTTGTGACATATTGAAAGCACAACAACATAATAGATAGAAGAAGACATGTTATAAAACTGCACTGTAGAGATATGTATTTATAGGAGAAGAGTTGGCTAAATTTATACAGTATGGTTAAAATTTTATCTCATAGTTGTTTTTTTAATTGGTATTTATCATATAAAGAATTAAATTAATTTTTTTTCTCAAATTCATTTATATTTATCATTATCATTATACTTCAATTCAAATTGCATGCCTAATATTAACTATTGTATAAGGACTGATAAAATCTTCCTTTTATAAAAAATAATATTATTAGTTAAAAACAACCATTTAAGGTGTATACTTGTCGTATAATTGATAATTACTATATAAGAATAAAATTTTCCTTAATTTTACTTCCGTTACGTTCTATTGAATATTCAAGAATGTCACACGTGTAATCGTAACTACCATCCAAGTACCTTGCCTTTGTTATAAAGTTTTTCCTTAATAAGAAATATCTAGATTAACTACCACACTCTAACCCATCGCGCGTTCCTTCACCCCTTTCTCTCATGTAACTTGAGATCGTACAAATCTAGTGAAAATTCTCCATTAAATCTTTTTTGTTTTTTATTCATTATATAAATCATGTACATTAATATAAACATGAACATATCTTAGCGAAATAGCACATCAAAAGTAATTAACATATTAAGAATAAAATTTTCCTTAATTTTACTTCCATTACATTATATTGTACCTCCAAGAATGACACAAGTATAATAGTAACTACGATCCAAGCATCTTGCCTTTTTGTTATAAAATTTTTCCTTGATAGAAACATTTAGATTAAGTATGACACTCTAACTTATCATGCATTCCTTCACTCCCCTTCTCTCATGGTACCTCGGCATAGTGAAAATTCTCTTATTAAATCCTTTTAATACTTTATTCATTATATATGTGGAATCTCATTCTTCCATGTATTTGAGTTTGACCGATTTGGTGTGCATATGTGATTGAGTGCGATAGATTGTTTACCCGATTTGGTTTCAGACAATGGTGGTAGCAAGAGTTAAATTTTTAAATGAATGACTTTTCTTGTTCAATGCCATTAGTTTGTCGTGATTGATAGAACAATCTTATCATCAAATTCGTACAATCGTATTATCCTAGAGAGTGACCCCTTTGGTGAGTGACATTATCATGTCCCAAAATCTACCAAGACATAACGGTCATCGTATAGCTATTCTACAAGCTTAGATGGTCATCCCAAGAATATACAATAACTATACAAGGCGAGAATGAAACTTGATTGAATTTTATTTCATCATTTGAATGCATGATATGCCTCGGGAAGCAACCCCAAGAGTAAGAAAACATACTAGAACAAGTCAATGCACAACAATTTTGCGGAGTTTACATCATGTGGGATATGAATAAAAAATTTTGATTTATTTATCAACATTGTATAGGATCCCAATTTATAACACATATACAAACAAAATGTCATATGCATCTGGTCCACAAATGCGAACCCAAATCCTCAATAATACCTTGTAATTCATACCTACTTAGAGAGTCTATAATATGGGTGAAGCCAATCCTTTTGCTTAAACTCTGAAGATCTATCAAACAGTAGCATTGCAACTAGGTGAGTGGACATTATCCTATACAAACTCTTTTTAAATTTAAACAATATTATATATTTTACTTTAGTCACACGATTTAATAAGGACATAATCAAATTCATGGCTATAGACCATTTAGATCCATTATTAATAATGCATCACGAAAAATCAAGGCAAACTAATGCCACATAAAAACACAATATATAACCTCATTAATAGGGTTACACTCAAGCAATCTCATCAAATAGTATAGAAATGCCATCACATTCCATACACATCTTAAATAGATAGATATCTAAAGAATTTTATTTAGATATCTAAATGAATTTTATTTCATCATTTGAATGATCTTGGCGTTCATTCAGTAGCCATTCAAATAGATGGCTAGTAAAATTAAACTACTGTTAGAGGTTAGTATTATAATAGCTCACTCTTTACAAGGGTTTATACTCACTCACAGTGGTCTAGGAATACATAGTAATCTAGAAACACACAGTAATTTGATTTAACATATAGTAATCTGATTTTCTGCCAACCCTAGAATAGACTCGTGCCTTTTGTATTCCTCAGAGAGGATATAAAAAATTGTATCATCTCGTAACCCCTATTCCTTTTATCATACTAGGGTTAGCATAACGTTATTTAATCCATCTTATATATTTTATTCTATTAAGGTTAGTATATCATTGACTAACCATCCTTCAATCTTTATTTCTTACTGTCATAATTTCGCTTAATTTACTTTGATTCATCACTTACATTCTTCATGCTTTCTTTATTTACTCTTACTCTTTGTTATCTTTTCGATTTGTCTTTGCAAATCAATTGATAATTTCTCAATCAATCATCATTAGTTCTTTGTTAAGTTCTTAATAGAAATTCTTTGGTTTTCCTATACTGGGTCGACCCTCTAATCGTTTCTTTCTTATTATCTAGAATTTTGGTTTTCTTATATGGTAGTGCTGTATTTCCAGCACGGTCAGTGTCCTTTTAAATGACCAGTCATTCATATATAATATTGTTAGGATATTTCCTTATAATCAACAAAGTTTGGGTTCCTTATCAGTAGGATTTGAGTCCCTTATTATTCTTAATTTCTTCTTACTTCAATATTCTTTCTGTTACTCAAGTGTTGTGCTTTTCCAACACGAGATTCGATATTCTTCTCATATGACTTTGAAGTCATATGAGGTATTCTTGAGTTATTCTCACAATGCGCACTAGGTAGTGTAATACTGTCATTTTCCATATCATAGTTATCTCAAGCATGGTCACAATATTCAAACATAACTTAGAAAATAACCACATAATCTTGTTTCATTTCAATTTAATGTATGTAATCGAGATTTGCCAAGATTTAAGAAATTTCCCATCAATCATGCATTTATGCATGCAAGCAATTTGTTAATGTCACACATCACAAGGAATCAATCCAGATTCATTTAAAATGATGAGAATTAATTTAAAATCAACCACTCATAATTTTGTTGTGCCGAATCTCTTTCTTGATTCAATCCGTATTTGTTTAGGATTTCTGATCCTCTTACAACACACCTACCTATATAATTGTAGTCTGATACTTAATATCATCATACAAATCTTAATACAATTATACTATACATCTCTAGGCCCTCAGACTTGCCCTAGAAGTTCCACAATTGCCCTCAGATTCGATCTAGATATTTTCCGTATTTTTTCTTAGTTACCAAAAACTTCTACTATTTTTTATACCTATCAAAATACATTAATATTATTTAAACTTTATATCATCAGATTCTTCATAATTATCTCTATTTTTTAGAATTTTCTTATGTTATTTTCTCCATTTTTTTCTTTTTTCTTGATTTTTATATATTTTCTACCATTTTTATTTTTTTAGTCAAAGTCAACATGCCACATGTCACTCCGTGACATGGCCACGTGCTTACCATTGTAGAAGGCCTGATGAAATCTTTCTTTTATAAAAAATAATATTATTAGTTAAAAATAACCTTTCAAGATTTACACTTGTTATATAATTGATAATTAACATATTAAGAATTAAATTTTCCTTAATTTTACTTCCTTTACATTGTATTGTATCTCTAAGAATGCCACATGTGCAATAGTAACTACCATCCAAGTATTTTGCCTTAGTTATAAATTTTTTCCTTAATAAAAAATGCATAGATTAAGTACGACATTCTAACCCGTCACGTGTTCCTTCACTTTCCTTCTCTCATGGTACCTTGAGACTATGCAAATCTAGTGAAAGAACTCTTATTAAATCTTTTTGATTGTTTATTCATCATATATGTGAACCCCATCCTTCCATGTGTTTGAATTTGATCGAGTTGGTTTGCTTCTACGATTGAGTGCGATATACTGCTTTTCTCTATCCGATTTCAGACAACATTGACAATAGACGCTGTATATTTTTAAATATATAAAAATAATTACCAATAGATTTTTTATTTCCTTTTGATCGAGGGATGCTAGAGAGTATTTTCTCTAATCCACTCCAATACAAATTATGAATTAAATTTTCCTTAATTTTACTTCTGTTACATTGTATTGTACCTCCAAGAATGTTGCACGTGTAATAGTAATTAGAATCAAAGTAGATTGTCTTTGTTATAAAATTTTTCCTTAATAAATAACATCTAGATTTACTATAACACTCTAACCCATCGTTGTACATTCGTTCACATCCCTTCTCTCATGGTAACTTGAGATTATGCAAATCTAGTGAACATTCTCTTATTTAATCCTTTTGATTATATATTCATTATATAACTTGTATATATTAACATAAATATGAAAATATCTTATCAAAATAGCAAAAGTAAAAAGTGATTTCATCTCCATTTAATAAAATATATTATTGTACAAATAATGAAATATATAACGCACGACATTATCCTTCTGAGCGTTCGAGTTCAGCTGAGTTGATTAATAAGTTATCTGAGACAACCAATTGACCAGAGGTTTGGTTATGTTGACTGGATTATAGTTGGGATACCCGTAAGCTATAGACATAGTTATAGAGACTAGGTGTATTTCTAGGGTATATAAGTTAATACTATCATGTGATGTATCTCTTTTTTTATTTTAGAGCGCATGTGTAGTTTGTCTCAAATTACATGCTTTTGAGATTTAATTCTTGTAGAATTTTTATTTTGATTTTAAAATCTTAAATTGAGATTTCTAAGCCCTTTTCAAGTGGCAAAGGGCCTTTGAGTCCGATTTATCGATTTGGCCTGTTTCATTTTAAAAATATGAAAATAATATTTTAAGTTTTAAAAGGTCATTCTAAACCATTTAAGTGCTTTGTCTTGTTTCTAAAATTTTATTTCGGTATTTTTGAGTTTTTCAAGTTCGGGAGTAAAAATACCAAACCCGAACTTAAGAACTTAAAAAAGTTTCTATATTCTCAAGCATTCTCTTCCTCTTCTGAAGCCATGCAGACTCCCAAAGCACCCTCACCCTACATTTTCGATTTTCCTTTGAAATCGATGCTTGAGCTTTCTTTCAAAACATATTTGTAACCATTATTGATATATTTCCACTGATAGATTGTGGATTTGAGGCTTGAATCATTCATTTTCTTTTATTTTAGGTCAAATCAGCATTTTTGAGGAAGAGGGTATTTTCTTTTTCATTGATTCTTGGTTGATTTGAGTTTTTATGATTGGTTTGAAGGTGTTTTGATAGTTTGGATTAATTGATTCCATTATTTGAGTTGTGTCTATGAATTAATGGAATTGTGATGTTTTTGGTAGTTTTGGATTTTGCTGACTTTGAGTGTATTCGTGATTCTGATGCTTGAGTTGTCCCTTTGAGGTTGTTGATCATGTTGTAGCGTAAAAATACCGTTGGTGTTCTTTTTGTTTATAATTTAGTTTTGTACGGTTTTGTGTGATTGAGTGTAGAGGGTATATGGTAAACTCCTTTCGGTTTTGTTTGTATGAAAGTCTCCAGAGTTGAGTTGAGTTGAGTTGAGTTATTTGAGTTTTAGTAAGTACACCTCCCAATTTCTGCTGAAATCTGTTGGAACTTCAAACAAGCATAACTCTCTCATCATCTATCGGATTCCTATGAATAATAGCTTGTTGGAAAGCTCTCTTCAGCTTCTTTCCAACCATCCATGGTTTTTTGTTTGGAGGTTAGTTTTCTTTGTTAAAAGTCAAATCAAATTTTGGCTGAATTGCCAAAATCTGCTTGAACTTCAAAATAGCATAACTCTCTCATCCTTTGTTAGATTCTTACGAATAATAGCTTTTTGGAAATCTCTCTTCATCTTGTTTCCAAAAATATTTTGTTTTTCATTTGGAGGTTATCTTTTCTTGTTAAAAGTTAAATCAAATTTCGGCAGAATTGCCAAAATTTTCTTGAACTTCAAATTAGCATAACTCTCTCATCCTTTGTCGGATTCTTGCAAATTATAGCTTATTGGAAAGATCTCTTCATCCTATTTCCAGCCATCTTATGTTTTTCATCATGAGGTTAGTTTTTATTTATCATAAGATAAGTCAAATTTTGACGGGATTAGGGTTCAAGATTGTGTGATTCTGTCTTCAATTGATTTCGGTTGTTGTTCCTCTTGTTTGTATGATTGTTTGGCATCTATTCATGTTATAAAATCATGAATTCATTCATTGAATCTTTTCTTTACATGAAATCAATATGCTCTACTCTTGCCCTATTGTTGCCTATCTTGATCAATTGATGAACCTATTGGATTCCGATCTTGTTTCTTTTGATTGTATAAGTTATAAACACTTAATCCCTCTTTGCTAGCATTAAATCGCAACCCTTACACCTTGCTAACATGAAATCGCAAACTATCTTGTATCCTATGCTTAGTGCCGAAATATACATAGTTAAATTGGGTGGTAATTCAAGTTAAATCTTGTTAAGTTCTTGGCTATCACACCACACATCAAAAGGGGAGGCACCTGCGGCGTCTGACCACTAGTTTCTGATAGTTTTGGTGAGTGGAATTGGTAACGAAATAGGGTATTCAAATGGTTATTGAGTATGCATGCTTACTTTGGTTTTGTCTTTGCCTTGCGATACTATAGGTGGCTCGGAATTATTAAATAAAGGCAAAGGAATAGCTTTTTGTTCAAAGACAAGAGAGTTAAAATCTATGCCTCATCGGTTTCTCTAAAAATCCCTGTTGTTTGTTTGTTGTTTTCGATGCATGCCCTTGTTATTATTGCATACGAATTGATTGTAGGATATGTGCAAGAATTGAGGATTGAGATATGAATCCTATAGGCTATACCGAACCCTTGAGTTAGGTTTTGAGTGCCCGAATTGCATATGATATGTGAATTGAATAAGCTAATTGTGTTCTGACATTATTGAGGATAGCCTGTTATGGTATTGTGCTTATGCTTGCATGTGTGTGCTTGTACATGTTTGTGTGTCAGGATCCTATTTCGATGGCCATTCGGGATAAGTGCTAATTCTCTTTGGGAGAGGGGAGGCTCTTACTGTATGGGAGTTGTATAGGTGGAAAACCCTAGCATGCGCGCGCTGGATGTCTAGTCTTTGTGTGGCTAGAAGTCTTGTCCTTGTGTGGCAAGATGTCATTATCCTTGTGTGGTTTGGGATACCCTTGTCCTTGTGTGGCTTGGGATGTCTTGTCCTTGTGTGGCAGGATGAATAGGCATACTGATTAGTTTGTGTGCTAACCTTTTATCCTTTGTGCAGTAAGCCACGGACAACACAGGTGGAAGGGGACGATCTTTCTTTTTCCTATTGCCGAGAGAAATCTGACGAGTTTTACCTACCTGTGTACTTCTGATTTTGCAGTCCACCCTCAGCCTTAGTTTCAGTCCTATCCTTTTGATTGATTTTTGAATTGCGTGATACCCATAGATGTGTAGGAATGATCTAATGTTGTTTGAGAGATTTGTGTTTAAGATTTCTATAGATCTTATGATGTTGTGACCCTACTGGGATTCTTGTAATCTTATCCTGTTGTATTCACCATTTTTCAAGCTTAGATACATCCACTGTCCGTGGTACCAGTGTGTGAGATCAAGGCTGCACAGCGGGGCGATATCACATCACATTAGCATACCTATTCCTTGATTGCTTGCGCATATAACATAAATTATTATTGGACTATTTTTCTGGTTTTCAAGGTTCCTCCTTTACTTGTTTCCGTTTTATTTTGGGAATTAACTTACTTGATATTTGGATCCTTATGGGACTTGTGAGTTGTGGATTCATTGATTTTATTTAAAGACTTCCGTTGATATTTTATTCACTCCGTATGATACCAGAATACATGTCCAATATCTTGCTCTAATAACTAATGAATATAACGAATGTACACGCTAAAAATTGAGAATTTGATAAGTAAGCCTTGTGAAATTAAGATATGTCCTGGTTCTTGGGCTTGTTTGAGTTTCACAGCGGTAATGGCCCTAATCGGAGCAACTAATAATAGGTTAGGATTTGGGGTCGTTACACTTTGTACGGTTTTATATGTTTAGAAGGTGCAACTATGGGAGATAAGACAAGGGTGTTGTCATTGAGGATTCTGCGTGACAAGAGATAAGAGTGTAAGTTTCATTTGTTTGCACAGACTTGTTAGAGTTTTGTTAATTAAAATTTGATAAATATATGGTTTTGCATGGAGGTATTACATTTGCACATTGTATGAATGACATGTTAGGCTCATTGAATTGCTTGATGTGTTTTTAATGCATCAAATATTATTATTTCATGGTTAAAGATAAATTTGATGCATTGAGAGTTAATCCTTGTACATGTATATTGTGTGATCTTTGTGTGAGTGAATGAATCAAGGTTGTGATGTTTTGAGACTTTGGAAGATGGGAGATGTGAGACCCCATCGATTTAGTGCCAGTCAGCGAGTGTGGTTGACTTTGTTTTGGACTTGGGAGTTGTTTGGTGATGTGGACACCGTTGTGTTAAGCCCGTAGCGTGTCTAGGTGTCTTGGTGAGTGGTCTAGGTTGTGTGGTATAGGCTAGGGTCGGTGGAAAGCATTGGTTCCGTTTCCGGTCTGTTTTGAGCGACCGTGGGCTTTTAGCCCTATGCTTTGTTTGTTTGGGCCCGTTTGTGTTTTTATGGGCCCAATTGTGTTTTGGTGGGCCCGTTGAGTTTTCTTGGTGTTGATAACACATACCCGGGTTTCACTTTGGTTGTCGGGCTTTTCTTTTTAGTTTTGGGCCCGAGGACCATTTGGGCCTTAAGGCCCAACACTTTGGTTATAAGCCAACAAGCCCAAGTGCTTCCCAAATCAGTTTCTCTCTCCCTTTTCTTTTTCTCTCCCGATTCTCCCTTTGTTCTCCACTGAAAACCCTCACAAAATCTTGATTTTGCTTGTTTTTCACCAAAAATCACTCGGTGAGTGATACCCTAACACTTCCCCACCATTTCCCCTTGTTTTCCACCTTGTAGGAGTGTTTTGGGTGTGTTTTTGGTGTGGTTTTGGCTTTTGAGCGGGATTAGCAAGTGGGTTTGAGGTAATTTCTGTTTGCTTGTGTTTTTGGTTTGAGTGTTGGATGGTTTGTGTTTAAGACTTGTTGGTTTTGTTGCTTTAATGCTTGGTTTGATTGGTTTTGTTTGTGTGTTGAGTATGTGATGATCTGATGAGTGGGGGTAATGAGATATGCGTGTGGAATTGATAGTTTTTTATAGAGTTGGTATAATGGATGGCTTGTGACTAATGTGTGTGCTGGTTTGAGGTTAATGTGATTGAGGAGTGTGGAATTTGTGATGTTGGTGATGGATTGGGTTTGCTGGAAATCCAATCTTGGAGTGAGGATTGATGGATATCAAGTTTGTTGTGGTTGTGGCTATGGTTGTGTGTGGCATGATTGATGCCTAGGTACGGTTCGGTTGTTAGCTTGTGTTTTGAGGTTTAGAGGGGTGTTGTTGAGTGTGTCGGAAGGGGTCGTAGGGTTGTTTTCGTTTTGTGTATTTTCGTTTGTTGAAGTTGTGTTTGAGTTGGTTTTGGTGTTGCCTTGCGTGTAGGTGGTGCCGTAGCACGTGACAAAGGCAAGGGCGTGGCGATTAGTGAGTCGTCCGCACAATAACAGGTGGGAGTTTAAGTTTCATAAGTGTACGCGCAATGTTTGATTTCGTAATTACAATGTGGTATGCATGCTTTGATTTGAATAGAGGCAGTACTTAAAATGTGTTGAAACGCATGCTAGAACATGCTTGCATGAGTCATGATTTATGCATAGAACGTGTGTTTGAAACGTTGAGCATGTATGTGTGTTTTGCATGTATGTGTGTAATTAAGTCCCTTGGTGGGATTGTGACACGTGGTCTAATGATTGTGCATGCGCATACATATATAAATATAAAACTGTATGTGGATTTCTGCCGGGACTTATCCTGGAATTGTTAAACAACGCTTGGCCAATGCGGAGGTAAGGGACGGGAGTATCCCTTCGTTTAGAGGGACGATCCTTTACCTAGATGTACAGGGTGACGTGTGTAGGCCTCGGATCCGAACTGATGAATGGAATGCCAGGCTACGCATTTCAGTTGAATTGTAGGGACTTGTGTGATCTTGTGGTTTTGTTTTCCACTTGTCCCGAAGACTACGTTGGTGGTGGGGACTATATCTATTTTGAATCAGTGCATGTGTTTTAACTTAAACCACCAACGGTCTTCCGGTGATCCTTTGGCCGGGATTCATCGTGAAGTAATACAGCTTCTCCCCAACTATATTTCTGGTGTAATAGCCATGCGAATGAGATTGTGACAAGGTTATGTGCTTGTGTTGATATGCGTATGCTATGTGATGGCATCTTTGTTGATGAGATGCACTTTGAGTAAGCATGGACTTTACTTGCGTTTATTCAGCAACTGTTTATACTTGGTTTTAGTGATTGCTTCTATTCCATCGTTTACGCTGATGACGCGGTAACTCTCACTGAGGTCCCAGTGATCTCACTTCCCCTTTGTTGTTGTTTTTCAGGACTAGTTTCAGGAGCTTGTTGAGTCTTTCCTTTTGAGGTCGAGCTTCCCGGTTTGTCTTAGGGCTGGACTACTGCGTTGGCACATTTGAAAACTCGGCATATCTTTGTATTTTGGATTATCGTATTGCATGTTTCTCATTGACTCGTGTTGGCCCTTGATGGGTTTGTCCATTTGTGTGTTGTGACTTGAGATTTTTTTTTATATGAGGCATACCTTGGCCGTGTGGCCTTCTGTGCTTGTTTAAAGTCTTCCGCTTGTTGATATTGTGTACTCCGTGATTTCTTGTTGCCGAGCCGAATGCAAAATTAATATCATGCTCCTGTTTTAGTAAAATTCTACTTTATTTGCATGTTTGGGATTTTATGTTGTGAAGCCTTGTGTGGCTTCAATTGGTTCACAGGTTGGGCCATTTGGAGCTGCACGGCGGTGAGGGGCCCTGGTACCGGGACGGGTCCTCACAAGGTTGGTAGCGGAGCATGGTTGTCTTTGTGTGCAAAGCTTTCAAGTATTGTTTTGTTTTAAATTGCATGTTTTGAAAGTGCATGACAGTGCATTATACTCACTTTGCACATGCGTAGTCCAGCATAGAGTGTTTTTAGTTGTTATTTGGTTTGTTGTGGGCTTATTACATGATTATGTGTTCAGTTGTTAAGATGCCACGGGGCAGACCTCGTAAGAGAGTTGAGGGTCAGGCTGGGCAGGCAGCGGACGTTGATGAGAGGTCCGATGCACGAGGTCCAGCAGTGGAGGAACAACAGCCACAGATAGTATCAGAAGCACCACCAGTACAGGCAGTGCCCACAGTACAGGATCCAGCTTTGATACAGATGTTGGCGACGTTACAGACTACCTTGGGTCAGATGCAACAGACCATGCAGATGATGCAAGAGACAGTAGCTCAGCAGCCACAGGCACCAGCACCAGTACAGCCAGAGGTTGTGGTGGAACCAACACAGCCCAGAGATCAAATAGCTGAGGCGCAGGGTGTCAGAGTGCCTGTGCAAGTGTCTAAGTTGTTGCAAGAGGCCAGACATCTCGGTTGCGAGAGCTTCTACGGTTCGAGCGAAGCTATGGTGGCCAAGATTTGGAAAGACAAAGTTGTGTTGACTGCTCAAGACTTGAGGTTGTCTTCAGCTGATAAGGTGACATTGGCTACACGACTACTTGAGAGAGATGCTGCTATATGGTGGAGCACAGTCCGGAGTAGATATGGTGGTCAGCCTACATGGGAAGATTTTAAGAAAGAATTTGACATGAGGTACTTTCCTCCTCATTTTCAGAACAACAAGAGATCTGATTTTTACATACTATGGGGCCTAATGTCAGCATAGATTTTGAGAAGTTGGTTGTAGATGCTGTAAAGTCTGAGGAGATTGTCCGAGGCGGACAAAGTGGTCAGTCCGGAAGACCTAGAGATGTAGTGGCGAGTAGAGGTCCCTTGAAGTATAGGGATAGGGACAGGTTTATCCACGGGCAGAGGAGTCGATTTTCCTCTCCTTATTCAGTGGGGCAGACTAGGCCGCAGGGCACTCCTTCTTTTGTGTCCCGAGCGCAGACCACAGTTTCAGCACCCAGTGTTGTGAAGCCAGCAGGAGCTCCCCGGTGTTCGAATTGTAGGCAGAATCATTTTCCTCCTTGTCCTCATTCGCCCAGGTGTTACTCTTGTGACAAGTTTGGGCATTTTTCCAGAGATTGTCCTTTAGGCAATGTACCTAGAGAGACTGCGTCACAGTCGAGACTCCCAGTTGTGCCAGTAACACAGAGGTCAGGGGTGAGCCAGGTGGGTTCACAAGGATCATCGAGACCACACACGAGGTCACAGACTGTGCGACAATCCGGTAGTCAGGCTTCGAGGCAGACACAACAGCAGCGACCACAGACACGACTTTTCACATTGGCAGATGCAGAGGCTAGCGCCAATCCGGATGTCGTAACAGGTACAGCTTCCTTGTTTTCTCGTCCTGTAAGAGTTTTATTCGACCCCGGAGCGAATAGGTCGTTTGTGGGTCTTAGAGTGGTAGGGAGTTTGAGTAGAGTGTTGTCTCCCCTAGAGCCACCCGTAGTGGTGTTGACACCCCTCGGTGAGCAGATTACTTGTGGTGGGGTGTATCAGGATTGTGTCTTGACGGTGGGTACCGTACAATTGGAAGTGGCTTTGATACCTCTAGATATCAGTGACTTTGATGTGATTGTAGGCATGGATTTCCTAGCCCGGTACAGAGCTCGTCTTGAGTGCTTCACAAAGAAGGTGTGGTTTAGTTTACCGGATGGAACAGAGTGTTGTTTTGAGGGTGACAGACGAGTGTTGCCGACATGCTTGATTTCTTGGATGAGTGCTAAGCACTTGGTTGAGAAGGGGTGTGCAGCTTACCTAGCTCATGTCAGGGATGTGTCTATGGAGCTGCCTGAGTTAAGTAGTGTATCGATTGTCAACAAATATATAGATGTGTTTCCTGAAGAGGTGTTGGGTTTACCGCCAGTCAGGGAAATTGAATTTGAGATTGAGTTGTTGCCAGGGACAACTCCGATTTCTGTTCCGCCGTATCGTATGGCACCGGCGGAGTTGAAAGAGTTGAAGACTCAGCTGGAGGATTTGATGGATAGAGGTTTCATCAGACCGAGCACTTCGCCTTGGGGTGCACCGGTCCTCTTTGTCAAGAAGAAGGATGGTACTCTTCGGTTATGCATCGACTATAGGCAGCTGAATCGAGTCACGGTGAAGAACCGGTATCCTTTGCCGAGGATAGATGATTTGTTTGACCAGTTGCAGGGTGCCTCGGTGTTTTCAAAAATTGATTTGAGATCGGGGTATCATCAGTTGAGGGTTCGTGAAGCTGATATTCTGAAGACGGCGTTCAGATCGAGGTATGGGCATTATGAGTTTGTTGTCATGCCATTTGGGTTGACGAATGCACCGACTGTATTCATGGATTTGATGAATCGGGTTTTCCGCGAGTTCTTGGACCGATTCGTTATAGTTTTCATAGACGATATATTAGTGTATTCGAAGACTGAGGAGGAACACGAGTTACACTTGAGGACTTTATTGGATACACTTAGAGCTCAGCAACTGTATGCGAAGTTTTCTAAGTGTGAGTTCTGGTTGAGTGAAGTTGGTTTCTTGGGGCATGTGGTGTCAGCCAACGGAGTGTTGGTAGATCCCAAGAAGATTGAGGCTATTGTATCTTGGGAGCCGCCCCGTAGTGTGACTGAGGTCCGCAGTTTCCTTGGTTTGGCAGGCTATTACCGACGGTTTGTGGAAGGATTTTCAGTGTTAGCGACACCTTTGACAAAGTTGACTCGCAAGGGTGTTCCGTCTGTGTGGACTCGCAGAGCTTCAGTGAGTTGGAGTCCAGATTGGTTTCAGCTCCTGTGTTGACCTTGCCAGTCAGTGGTAGAGGTTATGTTGTGTACAGTGACGCTTCGAGACTTGGGTTGGGATGTGTGCTGATGCAAGATAGCAAGGTGATTGCCTATGCTTCGAGACAGTTGAGGCCGCATGAAGGCAACTATCCGACCCATGATCTTGAGCTCGCAGCAGTGGTTTTTGCTTTGAAGTTGTGGCGTCATTACTTGTATGGCGAGACTTGTCATGTGTATACAGATCATAAAAGTCTCAAGTATCTTCTCACTCAGAAGGACTTGAATTTGCGGCAGAGACGTTGGCTGGAGCTGATCAAAGACTATGACTTGATCATCGATTGCCATCCTGGTAAAGCCAATGTGGTTGCAGATGCATTGAGTAGGAAGACTGCTTCTTCCTTGGCATATGTGAGAGCTGAATACATGCCTTTGTTGATGATTTTGAGGGAGTCCCGAGTTCAGCTAGACAGTGATGAGACCGGAGCTTTGGTTGCACAGATGGTGGTGAGACCATTGTTGCTTGATAAGATTCGGGATGGACAGATGCAAGATCCAGCTTTGGTCAAGGTGAGACAGAGTTTGGAAAGTGTCGAGAGTTCTGGTAGTGAATACAGAGTCCGTGATGATGGTGTTCTGACTTTCAGAGGCCGTATTTGTGTACCACATGATGAGGAGTTAAGACAGTGGATCTTGACAGAGGCTCACAACTCAGTTTTCTCTGTACATCCGGGTAACACCAAGATGTATAGAGATCTGAGGCAGTTTTATTGGTGGACAGTCATGAAGAAGCATATAGCGGAATTTGTTTCACGATGTTTGATATGTCAGCAGGTGAAGGCCGAGCATCAGAGACCAGCAGGGATGTTTCAGCCGCTTCCTATACCGGAATGGAAGTGGGAGCACATTACCATGGATTTTATTATTGGATTGCCATGAGTGCAGCGAGGATTTGATGCCATATGGGTGATAGTGGACAGACTCACCAAGTCTGCACACTTCCTCCCCATTCGGGTGACTGATACGCCGGAGAGGTTGGTGACGAAATACATGGATGAGATCGTCAGACTGCATGGCATGCCAGTGAGCATAGTGTCGGATAGAGATCCGAGATTTACGTCACGGTTTTGGGAGAAGTTCCACAAAGCGTTGGGTACAGAGTTGAGGTTCAGTACAGCTTTTCATCCCCAGACAGATGGTCAGTCAGAACGGACCATACAGGTTTTGGAGGATATGCTAAGAGCTTGTGTGTTGGACGGCCAGACCACATGGGATCGAAGTTTACCTTTGGTGGAATTTGCCTACAACAACAGTTTTCAGAGGAGTATTGGTATGGCACCATATGAGGCGTTGTATGGACGCAAGTGTCGTACGTCTTTGCTTTGGGATGAGGTTGGTGAGAGGCATCTTGACAGTCCTGAGGTAGTGGAGCAGGCTACGCAGCAGGTTGCTTTGATCAAAGAACGATTGCAGGCAACGCAGAGTAGACAGAAGAGTTATGCAGATCACCATAGACGGCACTTGGAGTTCAAAGTAGGAGATATGGTCTTCTTGAAAGTCGTGCCGTGGAAGGGAGTGATCAGGTTCCAGCAGCGGGGCAAGCTAGCTCCGAGATATATTGGTCCCTACCATGTTCTTGACAGCGTTGGGACAGTGGCATACCGTTTGGAGTTGCCACTGGAGTTAGAGAAGATCCACGACGTCTTCTATGTGTCTATGTTACGGAAGTACGTTCCGGATCCTTCTCACATTTTGGAGTCGCCGCCGTTGGAGATTGCCAATGACTTGTCTTACACGACACGACCAGTGGCGATAGTGGACAGATCAGTGAGACAGTTACGGAGTCGTCAAGTGCCGATGGTCAGTGTGTTGTGGCGCAGTGACCTTTTTGAAGAAAGAACTTGGGAGCCAGAGCAGTTGATGAGGCAGAAGTACCTGTTTCTTTTTGAGGCACTTGGTAAGTGAATTTCGGGGGCAAAATTCATATAAGGAGGGGAGGATGTGAGACCCCGTCGATTTAGTGCCAGTCAGCGAGTGTGGTTGACTTTGTTTTGGACTCGGGAGTTGTTTGGTGATGTGGACACCGTTGTGTTAAGCCCGTAGCGTGTCTAGGTGTCTTGGTGAGTGGTCTAGGTTGTGTGGTATAGGCTAGGGTCGGTGGAAAGCATTGGTTCCGTTTCCGGTCTGTTTTGAGCGACCGTGGGCTTTTAGCCCTATGCTTTGCTTGTTTGGGCCCGTTTGTGTTTTTATGGGCCCAATTGTGTTTTGGTGGGCCCGTTGAGTTTTCTTGGTGTTGATAACACATACCCGGGCTTCACTTTGGTTGTCGGGCTTTTCTTTTTAGTTTTGGGCCCGAGGACCATTTGGGCCTTAAGGCCCAACACTTTGGTTATAAGCCAACAAGCCCAAGTGCTTCCCAAATCAGTTTCTCTCTCCCTTTTCTTTTTCTCTCCCGATTCTCCCTTTGTTCTCCACTGAAAACCCTCACAAAATCTTGATTTTGCTTGTTTTTCACCAAAAATCACTCGGTGAGTGATACCCTAACACTTCCCCACCATTTCCCCTTGTTTTCCACCTTGTAGGAGTGTTTTGGGTGTGTTTTTGGTGTGGTTTTGGCTTTTGAGCGGGATTGCAAGTGGGTTTGAGGTAATTTCTGTTTGCTTGTGTTTTTGGTTTGAGTGTTGGATGGTTTGTGTTTAAGACTTGTTGGTTTTGTTGCTTTAATGCTTGGTTTGATTGGTTTTGTTTGTGTGTTGAGTATGTGATGATCTGATGAGTAGGGGGTAATGAGATATGCGTGTGGAATTGATAGTTTTTTATAGAGTTGGTATAATGGATGGCTTGTGACTAATGTGTGTGCTGGTTTGAGGTTAATGTGATTGAGGAGTGTGGAATTTGTGATGTTGGTGATGGATTGGGTTTGCTGGAAATCCAATCTGTGAGTGAGGATTGATGGATATCAAGTTTCTTGTGGTTGTGGCTATGGTTGTGTGTGGCATGATTGATGCCTAGGTACGGTTCGGTTGTTAGCTTGTGTTTTGAGGTTTAGAGGGGTGTTGTTGAGTGTGTCGGAAGGGGTCGTAGGGTTGTTTTCGTTTTGTGTATTTTCGTTTGTTGAAGTTGTGTTTGAGTTGGTTTTGGTGTTGCCTTGCGTGTAGGTGGTGCCGTAGCACGTGACAAAGGCAAGGGCGTGGCGATTAGTGAGTCGTCCGCACAATAACAGGTGGGAGTTTAAGTTTCATAAGTGTACGCGCAATGTTTGATTTCGTAATTACAATGTGGTATGCATGCTTTGATTTGAATAGAGGCAGTACTTAAAATGTGTTGAAACGCATGCTAGAACATGCTTGCATGAGTCATGATTTATGCATAGAACGTGTGTTTGAAACGTTGAGCATGTATGTGTGTAATTAAGTCTCTTGGTGGGATTGTGACACGTGGTCTAATGATTGTGCATGCGCATACATATATAAATATAAAACTGTATGTGGATTTCTGCCGGGACTTATCCTGGAATTGTTAAACAACGCTTGGCCAATGCGGAGGTAAGGGACGGGAGTATCCCTTCGTTTAGAGGGACGATCCTTTACCTAGATGTACAGGGTGACGTGTGTAGGCCTCGGATCCGAACTGATGAATGGAATGCCAGGCTACGCATTTCAGTTGAATTGTAGGGACTTGTGTGATCTTGTGGTTTTGTTTTCCACTTGTCCCGAAGACTACGTTGGTGGTGGGGACTATATCTATTTTGAATCAGTGCATGTGTTTTAACTTAAACCACCAACGGTCTTCCGGTGATCCTTTGGCCGAGATTCATCGTGAAGTAATACAGCTTCTCCCCAACTATATTTCTGGTGTAATAGCCATGCGAATGAGATTGTGACAAGGTTATGTGCTTGTGTTGATATGCGTATGCTATGTGATGGCATCTTTGTTGATGAGATGCACTTTGAGTAAGCATGGACTTTACTTGCGTTTATTCAGCAACTGTTTATACTTGGTTTTAGTGATTGCTTCTATTCCATCGTTTACGCTGATGACGCGGTAACTCTCACTGAGGTCCCAGTGATCTCACTTCCCCTTTGTTGTTGTTTTTCAGGACTAGTTTCAGGTGCTTGTTGAGTCTTTACTTTTGAGGTCGAGCTTCCCGGTTTGTCTTAGAGCTGGACTACTGCGTTGGCACATTTGAAAACTCGGCATATCTTTGTATTTTGGATTATCGTATTGCATGTTTCTCATTGACTCGTGTTGGCCCTTGATGGGTTTGTCCATTTGTGTGTTGTGACTTGAGATTTTTTTTTATATGAGGCATACCTTGGCCGTGTGGCCTTCTGTGCTTGTTTAAAGTCTTCCGCTTGTTGATATTGTGTACTCCGTGATTTCTTGTTGCCGAGCTGAATGCAAAATTAATATCATGTTCCTGTTTTAGTAAAATTCTACTTTATTTGCATGTTTGGGATTTTATGCTGTGAAGCCTTGTGTGGCTTCAATTGGTTCACAGGTTGGGCCATTTGGAGCTGCATGGCGGTGAGGGGCCCTGGTACCGGGACGGGTCCTCACAGGAGAAGTGTCTTTATTTTGTAGGTTTGGAGGGTTTGAGTGGAATCTCCTTAGATTGGTTTGTTTTCGAGTGACCCAATTGATGTCAGAAGAGTACACCCCATGTACCATTTCCAATAGCCCATATACTTTCCTCACAAAAGAGTGAACGACTTGTCTACATGCCCATGCACTTTGTTTTCATGCCTATGTATTTCCCAATTTGATTCCAACGAGGCATACAACATGTATTATAAAATTACAAGGTCGTGTACTTCCCCGGAATAGTTTCAAAGAGACCATGTACCATTATATATTCTAGAGAGGTATATGGTATGTGCTATGAAAGTACATGGGCATGTGCTAGTTTGTGTACCCTTTTTGCAGCCAATATACATTGTTTTGACATTTCTAATCTTAATTGAAATTATTTAAACAACAACAAAACATTGTCAATTACCTAAATCAGTCTTAAATAAGTGTATATGATTGTTCTCTTATGTATTAAATCCTCAAACTCCTAAGGTTGTGTAGAATGGATCGATAAGGTGTGACTTAACCTTTGTGCAGGGGATTTGAGGTAACATGTAAAATAAGGGTCGATTGTGTCACGTCCCAAAATCCACTAAGACATAACAACCACCGTATAGTTATTATACAAACTTAAATGGCTATCCTAAGAGTATACAATAACCAAACAATACGAGAACGAAACCAATTTAAATTTTTGTTTTTTGTATTTAAGTGCATGATATGCTTCGGAAGCAATCCCAAGAACTAAGAAAATATATTGAAACAAACGAACATGCGAAATTTACATCATACGGGACACAAATCAAAATCATGATTTAATTATTAACAAGATATAGGATCCCAATTTACGATACATACACACATGAAATGTCACATGCACCTAGTCCACAAGTGTCAACCTGAATCCTCGACCATACCTTGTATCACGAACTCGATCAGAGAGTCTGCAATCTGAGGCTAAGGTGATCCTTTGGCTCCAACTCGGGAAAACCTATCAAGCACTAACATGGCAACTAGGTGAGTGAATATTTTCTTTTACAAATTCTTTTAAAACTAAAACAAGATTTTGTATTCTTTTAAATGAACAACTTGGCAAACACAAAATCTTAAATCATGACCAAGGATCATTCAGATCCATTCATAACAATGCATCAACGAAAAATCTCAACAAAGCAAGGCTACACAAAATCACAACAAACACTGAAAGACCTCATCATTAGGGTTACACTCAAGCAATGTCACCATACACAACATTACAAATAAACAGATATCTTATAGATCTTGGCACACAATCGATAGCCATTCTTATAGATGGCTAATATAGTCAACCTTTTATCTTAGGTTGATAATATAACCTCTCTCTCTCACTTTATACCCGGGTTTAAAATCACACACAGTAATCTAATCACACACAGTAATCTAATAACACACAATAATTTAGTAACACACAGTAATTTGAACATGTAGTAATTTGGGAACACATAGTAATCTAAGTTAACACACAGTAATCTTATATACAGGGATGATCAATCCTAGTATAGATTCTTATACTATATTCTTCAAAGGTTAGGACACTTGTCAGTTGGCTAATTTCATAGCCTCTATTCCTTTTCATTCCCTTAAGGTTAGAATCACCTTAATTAACTCTTCTCATAACTTTTATTTTGTTTAGACTAGTACATCATTAACAAATCTTTCTTTAATTCTTTGTTTAATTATTCTCGGGTCACCATTCATTCTGGTAATTTATTCTCAATTACTCATGGCTTTATAATTTCCTTAATTTTTCCTTTTTGTAATTTCTATCTAATAGCCTCTCGATTTGTTCTTCATTAGGGTTTAGATAAATTCTAAATAAAAATTTATTAATCTTCCTAGGTTGAGTCGACCATTTATAAATTATTTTTCTCTTATCTGAATTTTGTTTTCTTATATGGTTGTGCTATAAACTCTGCACAATTAGTATTCTTTTGTATGACTAGTTAGTCATATAAGACTTTGTTAGGATATCTTCTATAATATGAAGATTAGGGTTTCTATCAATAGGAATTTAATTCCTTAACATTCTCAATTTATTCCTATTTTAATTATAATCTTAATTCCTCTTGTGTTACGTTTTTCCAACACTAGGTTCACTATTCTTCTCGTATGACCTTGAGGCCGTTACGAGGTGCTTTATTAAGTTGTTTTTCTATGATTCCCCACTCAGCCGTTTAATACTGCCATTTCTCACATTATTTTTATTTCAATCATGTTCCAATCATTCAATTACGGTTCAGAACATGACCATAAAAACACGTTTCAATCAAATCAAATGCATGAAATCAAGATTTTCCATGATTTAAGGAATTTCCCATCGATCATGCATTTAAATGTGAAAACGATTCTCGTATATCATGCATCACATAAAATCAATTCAAATTCATTTAAAATGATGGAAACTAAATTAAAACTGTCCATTCAAAGTTTTGTTGTCCCGATTTCCTTCTTAGATCCAATCCGTATTCCTCATCTCTTTATTGTGACCTACACATATAATCGCAATCCAATCCTTAATATCATCAAGTAAATCCTAATAATCTCATAATAATCAATCCCAGTCCTCAAACCTATTCTAAGAACCCAATGATCGCCATCAAATTCAATCGAAGTAATTTTCATATTTTTTCTTAATTTCTAGAAACTTCTACTAATTTTTATACCAATCAAAACTAATCAAAACTTTAAACCATTGGATTCCTCATAATTTTCTAGAATTTTTCCATAATTGTTTTTTTTTTTTAAAAATAATTTCTGCTATTTTTTATTTCTCTGTCAAAGTCAACTTGGTTAACTTGACACGTGTCGCCCATACATGTTGTCATGTGCTTACCAAATTCAACCCACTTTCGAACCGGAACCACCTTACCCAACTGAATTGAACTATATGTCACCCGTTCCACACCTAGATGACATGTCGTCTACCCTACCTTCGGGTGATATGTCACACGAGATGGACTGCGGATGGCTCGTCATCCGCAATCATCTTCTTCACCTAGCACTGCTCCTGAAACCCTAGTTTCTAACAATCTCAATACACTTTTTAAACTTCATCAAATCTACCCTAGAAGCTTCCCCACTTTAGGTGCAACAAAACCCTACCATTACTATGTCATTCTACCTGATCAAATGATGCAACTCGAAAGGAACAAAACTCATCCTTTTGGATGAGAAAAAGGTCAGATCTCTCACCTATTTTGGCCGAAAAATCGACATGGAATGCACTCACACACTCGGAAGATGAAGGCTGACAATTTTCCTGGGAGAGGGCCAAATGTTGGGACCGGGCACAAGAATGCCCAAATCTTGATTGGAATCAGGATAACCCCCCCGTCCAATCGGTAAGTCGCTGGATAAGACAAGCTGACAACCCTTTCGAGGTAAAACAACGTCGTTCCAACGAAAGGTGAAACGACATCATCTTAAGGATGAAGAAAAGGCTTGGCTTAGGGCCAAGCCTTCCAAAACGACACGACTTGCTGTCTTTTCACCATTTGCCAATTTTATTTTTTAAATAATAATTTTATTTTTTAATTAGTAAAATCTTTTTAAATTCATAGAAAATCGTATATAAATCAGAAAAATACTAAAAACTTCTTATGAATAGTGGAATTTAACTATCTTCAAAGATTTTATTTTCTTTATTTATACAATTTACTAAAAATTAAAATACTCTATAGTATTTATTAGAAAAATACTAATAATTATAAATACTATTCCAAAAATTCTCTAAAAATTTTTAAACATTAATATTCAATCTAAGGACCTATCTATGGTCCTAAACCATCAAAATTATTCTTTTTCTATACCCTTTCCATTTTTATAGTACATAAATAGATATATATATATATATATATATATATATATATATCATACTCTGTATATAAAATTCATAAATTATCCCATAATTATTCTTTCGAATAATCTAGCCATTCAATTTCATTTCTTATAACGTATATTACTTCTTATGAGTCTCAAAGAATAGACTAAAGAGTCTTAATCATCAAACGACTCGGATTTCAAGATCGACAGTTGTCGGGGTATGAAAAGACAAAATTACCCTCGGATACCAAGTTCCAAGAAATACACCATCTGAGATCCTTTCAGAGATGCCAGATGTCCAAGAAATACACCTACCAGTCTAAGTGACTTGACAGATCAGAGTATGGACACGATACCTAAATCGGCTTCTATCAAGTCGTATACTTACGTTAATACCTGACAACTATCAGTTTCAGTATTCACCAATTTAATACTCTTACTTATTAGTTTCTATGGCATCTATAGCTTCTTATAACCTTGGCCCATAGGTTGTGGGCTTACCAATCTACGATTTATTGAGTTATTGGGCTTAAGGCCCAACCCGCTAAATTATAAAACCTCATTGACTGTATAACTTGGTCTAAGCTCAAAAGTCAATAGCTGGATCAAGTGATGAGTATGCTGAATCGAGAGATATACTGAATTTTATTTTAAAAAAAAATTAAAACAGGATAGAGAGATATACTGAATTTTATTTTTTTAAAAAAAATTCAAAACAGGATAAAAGGATATTTTAAATTTTTTTATAAAAAGTAATGAATTTTCGATTCTTTTAAGTATTATTCTGATCATAAAATAATAAAACAATTATATTACGTACAATGATTATAAGGATCCATTCCCAAAAATTGGGACCTTTATTGTCATAAAATCTAGACTAGCCCAACAGGTAAACCAATCAGAATCACACAAGGTTAATTTGACTTTTTAACATATTTTTCGAGATAAAGACTATTTAATTTTAATAGAAAGGAGCATGATTGATTGTAAGATAATACATGACATAATAAAATAGAGTAAAACAAAACACAATGAAAGTCTTTATATTAAAGTAAAATCCAATACACAAACGAGTCCACAACTCACAAACTCAAAATAAAAAATGGGTCTTAGGCTCACAACTCAGGACATAACATCCAAATCCAGTATAGTGTTCAAAATATAGAACAAATCCTTATCCAAAAAGAAATAATAAGTCTCCAAACAAAGTGTGAGAAAACCGTAAAGTGCATATACGATAGTCCAGCTCCTAAGGTATCTGGAACTCAACCTCAAAGTGAATCGCTCACTGCTCACATACTATCTATGGAAAGTAAGAAAACAATGGGATGAGATCACAAAGACCTCAGTGAAATTTATGACATCATAAGCTCTATGGTGGAACAGAGACATATACAAAACAAGTATTAAAATAGTTCAGTAAAATATTTTTTATTCAATGCAACTAAAGTGCACATAGACAACTCAGAACATCAATGCAATGCATGTGATGTAAAACTCCAAATAGAAACAAGCTCGATTAGTTTATAAACTCATTCGAACACAAACTCATCACATAGGCTACTATGCCCAAAACTTATGGGGTGGATAGTAAAACACTTCACAAATAACCCCCATTAAAGGAAAACCAGAAGCCCATTGGTAGTGTTGGTTTAGTTTTTTAAAAATATATACGTAAGCCTCTATTGTGAGAACCTCAAATTTCGAGTTGTTTGGGCTGGGAAGTCAATTTTTGGACCATCAATGCAAGTGGGCATTTTCCCACATTCGTAGATCGATTATGGGATTATAGTGTGGTTTTGGTGTATTGGAAGATGAATTTGATTTATCGGAGAATTTTTTATAATTATTGAGAATATATGTTTCCGGATGAATATGAATGTTTAAAATAAAATAGGAAACTGTATTGATGATTTTGGAATTCTAAGACCATAGATTGGTCTATTAATAGTGTTTAAGGTGGTACAAATTTTCGAAAAATTTATGTAAGTGAATTTGATATTTTTGTGATTTTTCTAAAAAAATATAAGTTATTTGATTTTTAATAAACTATCAAATTATGAAAAAAATAAATTTATAGTACTAATGGATAGTACTATTCACAAGAAATTTATTAATTTTTTGGTATATTTTATACAATTTGTTATCAATTTTATACTAAATTTTAGAATTAAAGAAATATATTTGATATATTTATATAATATTATATTATATTAATAATAGAAATAATCAAAATAGTGGGCCAATGTGCCATTTTAACCATGACTGGTCAAAACAGCAGTAGACCTTGCCGTTTTGACAAAAATGGAGCAAGGGGCTTTGTTTCGCATGAAACGGCGTCATATCGAAGCAAACTCAAGAGATGTCATTTTGACGTTGGGAGTGTCGTCGGATGAGAATCTTCTCCACTGTTTGACTGGAGAAGACTTGGGATAAAATTTGACTTATGAGTATTGTTACCTAGTGCATTCCAAGCTTTCAAAAAACACCTCTCAAGCCTTCTCTTGAGCTTGTGATTCTTCCCCAACCTTACTTGAGAATTTTTGTGCCGTGAGAGTAAAGATATGGTCGATTTTCAAAGTTTGAAACCATTTTTTTCTTCCCTTGATTGTGCTAGATTCTAGTGCTAAAACCTTGTTTCCTTTATATTTTTAGATTCCTCTTATTTAGAGCTTCGATTTAGTATATAATATGTCAAATTTTGAGTTGTGTGTGAGAAGTTATGTTTATTAGAAAACTTAGGGTTTTTCTGAAAATTGGGACAGACTAGAGGTTTAAGACAACCTCGGATGACATGTCATCCAAGGCATCATTGTGTGACAGGCCGTTGAGCAGGGATATCCAACAATGTATCTCTTACATTCGAAAGTGACGTGTCATCTGTAGGTGAGGGTAGGCATAGGCTCGAGCCATATGCTGATAGGGATGCATGTTACGGCATGAATAGTTACTTACTTGTGGGCTAATCAAGCTCCAAATAGGTGAGTGGACCGATTTTATTTATTTGTCTTATTATTGGCATGAATAGTTATTATGAATATCAAAGAAGTAATTAATTATTAACATAAAATTCTATGCATGCTATATTTAATCGGTGCTACAGTATGCTTAGTATGATATGCCATACTATAAACTAAGTGTTGATACCATGCATAATGTGATAACTAGAATGCATGCACTACATTGAGTGCATGAGATACATAAGATGTGAAATGCACAAGCACAACATAGGGTAACCTATGTGACTCTTAAGAGCTCTCTGAGTATGGTAGCATGGTGCGGATATGCCAACAATATCGAGGCTATAAGATGGGACAGCAATGACACGAGCTAGCCGATGAAAGCAAGATAGGTACTTGCAAAGTGGGGTTCACTTAGGTGGAGCTTCCATCACCTAACCCCCAGTAGTGTCAGTGGATGAGCAATATGGTAACTAAGGAGAAGGCAAGTTGGAACTACCACTAACGTATCTCAGTCCCAAATCCTAGGACCTCAGTAGATTGAGAGACATTGCTAGGCCTATCATGGTTGTAATGCTAGGAAAGTTGAGCAAGTATGCCATGTGAGACCTCGTCCCTCCTAGTGCCTAGTCAGCGTGATTGTACAATGAGAGTGTCTGATTTTGGTCCATTGAGAGCAGTTGATCAGTTTGACCGGTTTGACCGAGGTTGACTAGTTTGACCAAAGAGTTGACCTTTAGAGTGGACACAGTCATAGAAAGCCTAGGTGTGTGTCTTGATCTTTTAGCGAGTGATCTAGGTCGAGTGTCAAGGTTTCAATCAATGGAAATCAATTTGGGCCGATTTTGGGTTCGCTTTGAGTGACCGTAGGCCTTTGGGCCGGAAAACCTGTTTTGAGCCGTTTGATATTTTCCAAGCCCATTTATCCATTTTTTATCTCAATTAATTATTTTAACCCATTTTTAGGGTTTTATTGGTTTAAAACATCTTTTGGTCCACTCGGGTCATATCAAAATTTTAAAAATTTTCGTTCAGAGTTTTCCTAGATTTTGGACCTGGGGTGTAAATACCCAGCCCGACTCAACACTTAGAATTTTTCTAAGTGTTGGAGTTATAGCCCACCCCTTTCTCTCCCTCTTTCTCTCCCTTTTCTCTTATGCCCACACCCAGAAAATGAGAACCCGATTGATTCTTCGATTTCATTCAGCAAAAACACCAAGCTTTATCCCAAAACAAATTTCTAACCTTTCCAGAGTGATTTCCGCTGTTAGTTTCTAATCAAGGAGTCGTAATCGATTTGTTCTTCGCATTATGGCATTTTTTTTCGGATTTCATGGTAATTGCTCTAATTCTCCTTTTTCGTTGTTAGTATTTTGTTTCGTAAGCACCCCTAATCTGTCGGTATTCCTACACATGTGTTGTGGTTTGGATCGTTTGTAAACACCCCCTGATCCGTGGGTGAACATTTTCAATTTCTGTGGCATTTTTATTGATTTCGGGCAGTTTGAGATTTTGATTGAATTGTCAATATTGGTTGTTCATACTACTTGGGATTGTTGATTTATGAGTTGCAGAGTATGTTAGTAGGCTGGGAAACTCAATCATTTGATCGGGTTAGCTTGGGTGCTAATTTGGAGCCATGAGTGGCTTGCGTGAGGTTTGAATGTTTCATCTATAAGTGGAACTCTAGGTTTTGTGAGTAGAGAGTGTGTTGTTAGGGTGAGAGTTAGTGTGAGTGTCGATGGGGTCTCTTAGGGTTCTTTTTTGTTTTGAGTCATTTAGTCGATTTTGGTGCTTATATGTGTTTTGGTTTAGATTGTGTGTTTAGGAAATGCTGGAGCGGTCGATAAAGGCAAGGGTATTGCTATCAAGTTTTTTGCATGACAATAGGTGGGATTTTATGTTCCATTTGCTTGCATGGAAATATTTTCTGTTATTGAATTAAAATATGGTAAATGTTTGGTTTTGAATAGAGGTCATATGTGCATTGTGTATAATGTTCATTTTAGTTTCATGAACTTGCTTTCTATGTTCTGGGTACATAAACTATATGTTTGAACTCCTAAGCATGTTGGTTGCATGTTTATGCATGTTGAGAGGACATGTGAGGTGTTTGTACTCGTGCGAGTGATTGTGTTTGTTCCCATGTGATTGATTGTGTTAAACCCTTTTGAATTGTGTGTTTTGTGGCTTGTAAGACGTTTTTTCGTTGCAAAAAAATCTCGGTAATTGTTCCCGAGGGTTTGAGCGAGTTTGGGGATCGTTCGGGTGATTTTCAGGGTGCATAACTCGTCCAGGACAAGTATACACCTGTGTACCCTCCCAGTAGCCCGTGTACTGCTCTCAACAGAATAGTACATGGGCATGTACTCAGGCCTTGTACATGTACACTACCTACACAGGTGAGTACATGCCTGTGTACTTGTACACGGGAAGTTCCAAAGAGTACACGCCCATGTACTACCGGTTGAGTACTCCTCCTACACCACCTATTTGAATTCCAGACGCCCATGTACCTATCCTAGCAACCCCCATACCTATCCTAGCAACCCCCGTACCATCTATGTAACCCATGTATCTCATTTTGAGACCCCCAAACGAACCCTAAACATACCCAACACTAAATAAATGTCGAATCACACCTTTCTCAACCTCAAATGAGTGCCCCTTTGATGATTGCTTGCATTTCATGCATCATGGGTTTCAATGTAAAAGCTATATATATGTGTTTTTAGGAACGACTTGGAATTGATGGTTAATTTTTGGCCAAGCAAGGTAAGTACATGGAATCCCAACAGTGGGGAATATTGCTTACCTAATATTGTTGTATGGATGAATTATGGTAGATCCCAAGAAGATTGAGGTTGTTGTGTCATGGGAGCCTTCTCGCAATATAATGGAGATGCAGATTTTTCTAGGTCAAGGAGATACTATCGAGTTGTTTGTGTGATCTGAGAATAGCGAGTGAATTTTCACATAGTTAAATTCTAGATTGGTTTCCACCTCAGTTATTACTTTGTCAATCACTGAAAAGGAGTATGTTGTGTATAGTGATACATCGAAGCATGGCTTGGGTTGTGTGTTGATGCAGGATGGGACGGTAGTCGCTTACACTTTGAGACAGTTGAGGCTTCATGAGTATAACTACCCGACCCACAACTTGGAGCCTGTAGCAGTCTTGTTTGAGCTAAAGATTTGGTGCCATTATTTGTATAATGAGACTTGTAGATTCTACACTGATCATAATAGTCTCAAATATATAGGTGTTGTTGATTAAGGTGTGCTTGGGTGGGTGTGTGTGTGTTAGTGGGTGAGATATAGTATCTGAGTTGAACGTACGTGAGATCGTGACCTAGTAGGTTCGGATAGTTTGTTTGTGTGTGTTTCATATGTCTTGTGACTAGTCATGTTGGAGAGTCTAACTAGTTAAAGTGTTTCTTCTATTCTGAGAGACGTAAGATCGGTCTTTGGTGTGAGGGCGATCAGTCAAAGAAATGAGACTGAGTAAAACAGCAATTTGGACTAGGAAGTGAAGTCCGAATAGTTTTAGAGGGTAGTCCAATGGGTCAAAGTAAGAGGTCTAACTGGTCGGGCATATGAGTCCAACCAATCGAACCTAGTTGTTTGACTAATCATTGTCTGTCTTTGATGTGCATTTCTTTCGAGTATACTCATACATCTTTTTTGAGGAACTCCCAATGAGATTTGTACCTAATAAGCCTTTCGAGTTGTGAGTCTGAGTTCGTGAATCTTAATATTGTGTGGGTATCTTGAGGATACATGTGATGCATTGCCATACACTACTATTTTAGATTTATATATGTAACTGCATATATGTACTTTCTACGTACACCTGTGATAGATGAGATCATTTGGCCAATGCGAGGTAAGTATATAGGATTCTAATGAAGGGGAATGTTGTTTACCATTATAGGAGGTGTATGGTTGTTATTGTGTATTGCATGATCTTGTACTTTTCTTGCAGGCCTATGAGTTATATGAGTTTGAGACATGTATGATAGTGTGTGCATTCTCAGCCTAGTCTCAGATAACACTGGCAATAAGGGCTATTATATAAATTTCAAAATTAAACTAACACTACTAATGGGCTTCTAGTTTTCATTTAGCTAGGGTTACTTGTAAAGAATTTTACAATCCACCATCATTGGTTTTTGGGCATAGTAGCCCGTACGATAGTGTGTGAGTTTATGTGTCTTTAAACCTATTAGGTTGGACTTATACTATGAGATTTTAACCATCATGCATCCTACACTGTGAGTATGTTCTTGCGTGCAAGGTTAGTAGCATAGATATCACTTAGGTTTATTACCAACTTTTTAAACTTCTTTTGTGTGTCTCTATTGCACCGTAATGGCTTACGACATTGTGACTCCCACTAAGATCTTTGTGATCTCACCCCATTGTTTTTTAAATTTTTAGGGATAGTTCGTGAGCAATAGCAGTCCTATTTTGAGGTTGGGTTCTTGGACGTCTTAGGGCTAGACTATTGCATCTGGACTATATGTTTGTTTTACTGACTCTTTACTTTTAGACTTATTATGTTTTAGATTTGGACTCATATCACATTTGGATATTATAATGGGTTTAGATAATGTGTTTTGTATTGTGGGTTTGAGGCCTATTTTCTAATTTTGGGCTTGTATGTTGTGGACCTAAATTTTTTTGGGTTGCATTTCGTAATAAAGACTTCCACTGGAATTTGTTACTCTGTTTTTACTATAAACGTGCCAAATGTTGTCGTTTAACTAGTCATGCTCCATTTTATTAAAACTAACTATGCATTGTTTTGGGAATCATGTTTGAAAAGTCAAAATTATCTTGGGTGATTCTAATTGGTCTACTTGTTGAGTCAATCCGGGTTACATGACGATGAGGATCCTTGTTTCTTAGACTGGGTCCTAAGACATTCTTCGGTTTTGTATATTTTAAATAAGTCAAATGTGATAGTTCAGCCCTAAGATATATTAAGAATCTCGATCTTAAAAGAGATGACTCATGCACTACAACCTAACCCCGAAAAAAAAAAGAACAAAAAGGAATGAGATCTAAAAGACCTCATAGAGAATCGCCACATTATAAGTAATTCCGAGGCATACACAAAAAACAATAAAAACAGTTAGTGATAAACACAATTGATTTCCATGATTTTATATGAGGCATACATAAAAATCAATAAAAATAGTTTCTAACAAACACAATTGATATCCATGATTCTATACTTGCATTTAATTCAATTCATACATACAATTATGCACAATGCATGACTTCATAAAAGATCATGTAATAGTAGATATCTAACCAAATAGGTCCACACATCTCAATGTCACATTCTCATACACATTGACTGTTATGCCCAATACTTATCGAGGTGGACCATAAAAAATGCTTTCTAGCAGTCCCCAAATCAAAAGAAAACCAAAAGTCTATTGACAGCTAATTTTATATATTTAAAAATATATAGCTTCTGCCACCAACATAGTTCAAAATTAAATGGAGAAAACAATCTATCGTACCCAATCACAAGCACACACCAACTCGGTCAAATAAAAAATACGAAAGTATTGGGGTTCCACATATGTGATGAATAAACAATCAAAAGGATTTAATAAGAGATTTTTCACTATATTTTAATGGTCTCGGGTACCATGAGAGAAGGGAAGCAAAGGAACATGCGATGAGTTAGAGTGTCATTCTTAATCTAGATATTTTCTATCAAGGAAAACTTTTCTAACAAAGACAAGATGTTTGGATCATAGTTACTAGTACACGTTTGACACTCTTCGAGGTACAATAGAACGTAACAGAAGTAAAATTAAAGAAAATTATTCTTAATATGTTAATTACTTTTGATGTGTTATTTCACTCAGATATTTTCATGTTTATATTAATATATGAATTATATAATGAATAAATAAACAAAAGGATTTAATAATAGAATTTTCACTAGATTTGTAGGGTCTCGAGTTACCATGAGAGAAAGGGAGTGAAGGAACATGCGACGGGTTAGAGTGTCATAGTTAATCTAGATGTTTCTTATTAAGGAAAATATTTATAATAAAGGCAAGATACTTGGATCGTAAATTATTGTTACACGTGTGGTATTCTTGAAGGTACAATGGAACGTCACGGAAGTAAATTAAGGAAAATTTATTCTTAATATAGTAATTATCAATTATATGACAAGTATACACCTTGAAAGGTTGATTTTAACAAATAATATTATTTTTTATAAAAGGAAGATTTCATCAGTCCTTATACAATAGTTAATATTAGGCATGCAATTAAATTGAAGTACAGTGATGATGATAAATATGAATGGATTTGAGAAAAAAAATTATTAATTTAATTCTTTATATGTTAACTACCAATTAAAAAAATAGAGACAACTTTGAGATAAGATTTTTACCATACTGTATAAATTTAGCCAACTCTTCTCCTATAAATACATATCCATACAGTTCAATTTTATAACACATCTTCTTCTATCTATTATGTTGTTGTGCTTTCAATATGTCACAAAAGAAAGAAAAGGTCAATAAAAAATGTGATGTAGAGGAAATTGAGAATGAAGAAAAGAGTTTATAACCTTGTCAAAGTGTAGATCTGGGATCTACAAAAAGCTAGGTGATCTGTGGGTGTCCTCCATTACTGAAAATGTCATTATGGTATTTTGGTTCATGAGCCGGAATTTTATTTTTTTTTTTCTTTTGCCAGTTGTTCTCTCTATATTGGCTGACTTCTTCGTGGGTCAAGAACCAACACAAACAACTGAATACACATAGTTCTGTTTGTTAAAGGTCGACCTGCAAAATGAAGATAGGCAGTCTGTGTAGATATAAAAGGGTAAATCAATCAGATTTTTTCTTTTGTTGGAGAACACTTTTCAATCATATCTCTTTGTAGTTGTGTTGATCTTTTTCTTTGACGAAGAGAACACTGCTTCCATGAAAATCAATTTCAAAGATTGCTCCTTATTTTGCCTTGATAATAGAGCGAGTGCTATCTCAGTTCTCTATTATTTCTTGGCCATGTAATGCGGAGTATCCGAGAAATCAAGTTAAGTTTAGGTTTGCTTGAATACCACAATTGGCTACCACTAGTCCCTGCAAGAATCGACAGATCACTAGCTTTCTTGTAGATTCTAAATTTATATTTTGAAAATGCTATGGGCTTGTTTTCTTCTTTATTAATTTCGCTTATATCATACTTTTGTTCACCTTTTAATTTTCTTTTATGGTATACATATAGTGTCATTTTTATGTTGTCTGTATTTACTATAGTTTATTTAAAAACATGATCTACCTCTGTTCTTATAAAGTGTTGGAACGTTTCGGGTATGGCGGGGACCTCTGCTGCTCTGCAAGGGAGATATAAAGAGTATAAGTTCAAACTATCAGGAAATAAAGATCTGTAAAAACAATTACGGCATAGTTTTCTATCATTTAATTTCATAGTTTTCGACTTTATGAATGAAATAATGTGAACCTTTCTGTAATTTGACATGTTCGAAAATATATATTTATATTGTTCTATCATAGTTTTTTTTTTTATCAGGAGATGTAGGATTTTAATGTATGAACAGATGTATGAGATTTTATTAAACAGTAAAGAAGAGAAAAAATATCTACTGTTTCAGAAAAGAAAAAAATAATAAATATAAGAAGAATATCAAATAAAAAAAAAAATTAGTCTCGGTATTCAAAACACTGATTATCCATAAAAAAACTAAATAAACTGAGATTAGAAAAACTTATAGAAGACAAATATAAAGTGATCATGGGTAATTTGATATACTGCTAAACGACAGAGTTAGATTATCCAGAACCTAAAACTGAAGTTGGATTACGGACACGATGACACATAAAATCAACCACAAACGAGATATACAAAGAAAAATAAATTCCCAAGGAACCATAGTAATTTCAAGAGTGATTACATGTTTTAAGTATAAAAGGCAGCTTCCTTCAAACACACAAGAGGTTTCTTGACATAGCTAACTTCCCTTGGATAGATCCAGAGAAACAACCTCCAGGCTTAGCAACTCGATCCATCTGGAATTAGTATTCTGACGAAGCCTCAATCACACGACACAAACCAAAAACACAAACTATCACTCACCCTTACATAAAAATAAAATAAAAAATATAAATATAAATAAAAAAACCACTAAAAATGTAGCAGGATTCTGGCATCCAGCGAATTTCAACTAGGGAAATTGACTAGATATTGAAATCCATCATATAGGCCTGACCAAGATAGGGAAAAATCATTTGAACATTTTCCTCTTCATTCTATACAGATAATATCCCCATTCTTGTTCATCACCAGCCTCATGAATCAGAAATCATCAAGGAATTTACATAACCTTACAGGGTCAGCGACGAGTGAGCCACAGGTCAGAAACTCCAAGAGGGTAGCATGACTTTGAAGGAAATTGAAATTTGACTTAAAGCAATTGTTATGCTTCTGCATTACCCATTAAAAGCAATTTTTTTGACTTAACCCCTTACATATCAAAAGAGTCTAAAGTATAACGACCAAGCCTCCCCGTACGATACAGATTAAGTAACTTGGTAGCAACCTTAACGTGTCCATCTTCCCTGGATTCCATGGTTAATTTAAAGGCTTCTCTCAAAGCTGTGAACTGCACCTCTATTAGCTTTTCCATATCCCTTTCGTTTTGCACATCACCATCAAAACATGAAATAGCCTCATAAAGACAGCGACGGACATCATTCACTATCAAATCCTATAAGAGCAATATTGAACAAAATACTTCAAAATTTGAATGCGAAAAATAGCAAACCCAACACCTCAACTAGTCGCTATTAGATTGACTTCTTGTCAAAAGATAATGTGGATCATCTTTATCATTCAAGTCACATACATATCTCGTTTTACCTTGAATTTATGATTACTAGATAGGGGGAGAATATCAGTGGTAGAACGTTGAAGTGTCAGGACACAACTCTATACATTAGAATATTTTTCACTAAAACGTAGCAGCAAAATTCCATCATAACTTTGCTCATGGCAATGGTAACTAAAAACAGAATCAACTGTTGATAGTGCATGAATATAAACCAAAAATATTGATCTTCATCACTTGGACAAAAGTCACATGCTTGATCAATCAAGATATATGAAATTCTAGTTTCTCTTCAAGTCAAGCCGCCAGCTCTTTTTTTAAAAAAAAAATAATTCTAACTGTGGGATCAAATTTAAGCAAAGTAATACCATGTGATCTTCCTGTTAATAAAAAATAACTTATCACTTATCTAAAGCCACAAGTGTTACTTTATCTCAATAGAAGATTTAAGAGAAAAGTGCAAACTTAAGACCTGTGTATGATCAGTAAGGTGCTGCCTTTTCTGTTTCATAACAGACCCAGAGGCACTCAAACACTCAGCTTTATGGTCTTCAAGTGATTCACTGCAATAGGACGCCAACTTTTCCCATTTCTTATATTCATTGCTCATGTTTAGAACAGACAAAAAATATTTAGCAAGCTCCTTTTCCCCAACTAAATAATCGCTAATTGATCCTGCATTTATTGGAAAAGAAAGCTCAGTTAAAATTTTGAATAACTTCATGTCTTTCCTTCATTTCAGAAATATGAATACTAAATTCAGATGGTAATACTCTAATCTGCACTATGAGATAGTAAGGCAAAAGAATATTGGTTAAATAATAGCACCTGTTAAAGTTAGCTTAGAGCAGACCTCTAAGTCAAGAATCTCAGGAGGCAAGACCCCTGGGGTATCTAACAAATATATGTTTGGATGGCTTCCAATCTGGAAAAAAGAAAATATTAAATGCAATTGGACACTTGAAGCAGTGAAGTTAAATGGAAAAAAAATAGCAAGTGGCTGAAAGGGAGAAATAGAAATGTGAGTTGTGTTCATCTTGATAGCCCTTCATATTAAATCCAATGAAGATAAAGAATAAATTATCATGTAAATAGTGAGGACAGGATCAATGAAATAATGCTACTCATCAGTTTAAAACCAAATATATTTTCGATTCAAATGCTCCATCTCTTTCTCCAATGGTAGTAGACATGGTTAAAAGAGAAAAAATGAACACCTTCAAGCTGCTGATATCTTTTGTCTCTCCTGGATATGGACTCACAGTCACATGCTTTAACTTTCCCTTCTCTGGAAAAGCCATCACTACCAGAGGTTAGATCCATTACAAATTTTGTTTTGACACAAAATATAATTTAAAAGGTTGAATTACCTGCAGCACTAATCCTCCCAATCTGATGCAAAGAGTTGGCAAGGGCTGACTTACCAACATTAGGAATCCCAACAATCATCATTGTTGCAGTACAACCAAAATAATCTGTTTTATTCATTTCTCTAACTTGAGCTTGTAAAAAGTTGAGGAACTAAATAAAAAAGACAAACATTAAAAAGTGGCGCATGGAAGAAAAAAAGGCACAGTTATAAGTTTGGCATGACCAGAAGTGAACAAAATATGATGACTGTGTTGGAAATGATTTGCAACGAGTTTAAGTTACTCCAGATCTTGTTCCTTTTTTCTTCTTTGGTCCCCTTCTTTCAGCAAATTAAGTCCTTCAACTAAACGTTTCAGCAAATTAAGTCCATGTGATAAAACCTCGCTAAAGTAGCTAATGTGAGCATGGCGAAGTTCGGTCACCACTCTATACCTTTGAAACAACATCATACTATTCTAATCATAAAGAATAAGACAACAACTATTATTCTCTCACCTGAAAATAAAACAAAATTTAGGAAATTCTCTCCAACTATACAGTTGATTGAAAATATATCAAGAAAAGTTCAAGTTATCCTTATTTATACCAATATGACTAACTCATATCAATTTAGAAACATCAAAGAACTAATAACAAGCCATCATTTATCCAATACTACCTCCGGGCCTTTCGGATAAATATCCTGTTTTGGTCCTTACTCCTCTGTGTAGCCTTGCCATCTTCACTGGCCAGGCCATGCAACTGAAAGATAGATTCAAGCATCACCCAGTACCATACAATCTCAACCACAAATCAAAGCCAAACTGAAATCTGTGATGCAAACCCATCAATCCAACTATAGCTATTGCATGAGAATCAAGGAACCCAAGCAATGAAGTTAAAATTCTACTAAAGTCTGAAAGTTTGCATCGAAGCCTAAAGTTATAGATAAGCCCAAGTCAACTCAGAATAGACAGATACACTCGAGTGAGTAAACCAAGTCTAGAAGGCTATAAAATGATTCTATTTACTGGAAATGGCAACTTAAGATGCTAGTTCCACTGATTAATTTGCATCTGGTTCTAATTCTTTACAATCTGTTCTCATCATGTTGGTTCTTGTTATGATTTGAACAATAAAAAATGCTTTGTGTCAGAACATGCAGTTAATTAGACAACGGAGACTAATGTAATGTTGGTATAGTAGTCTAACGTATATACTCCTCTTAATTTTAAGATCATGGGTTCAATCCAACGGAAATGAGGTATGGAAAGTGAGCTTATTGAGAGCGATCCCACACTTAGAAGTGCAAGTGGTACCATACCAGCTCATGGTCCTCGGTTAGACTCCGATGAAATAAGTTTGGACAGTCAAGCCACAGGGGGAAATTAATCTGGTTATTGATTGATATACTATTCACTATTAAAAAAAAAAATCAGATAAGGGGAGCTCTATTAAGGAAAATTATAGATGGCATTGTTCATTTTAGTTTATATAAATATTATAAAGAAATAAGTTTTTGATTCTTTGGGTCACTTCATCTATCTTTCCAAAAAAAACATAAGAAGGATAACTTGGTATGCTCACAACCATATTTCATGTATAGAGTTACTGGAAATTCATTCAAAACAGCAGAAGTTAACGGAGGATAAAGATTAGATATAAAAGCATGGTAATAACTCAACTTGTAAGCAAAAAATAACAATAAAAGAAAGCAATCTGGACAGACACGTTGAAGAAGTAAAATAACCACCAGCATTCTAGAGTCAACCTTGTAGAGTCACTTTGACCACAAAGCACAGGTACACAAAATCAACAAGGTAGAACAAAACATAAACCAAATTATCATCCAGAATGTGACCGCTACCATTAGGATCGCCCTTCTAACTTAACATTGCATGTGCAACAACATGCACCATGGGATAAAGAAACCTAGTTATCAAGGTTAGTATGGCATGATTGGAGTAACATACAATGGGATAACACTACCTTCAACCTACAAGCAGACAACATGCGCAACCATAATGAACGATGCACAAGCGAGCATTCAAAATCTACCTCTTTCACACTGACTTTGTTATGGGAGTTGACTCCATAAGAAATGCAGTTAAGTTGAGCGAAATACTTGGTCCATTCCTACCAAAAGACAGACAACGACATTATTGCAGCAAATAAGCAATAAAAAAGAAAAGAAAAACAGTTGGTCCAAAAGGAAGCGACCTCAAGTTGAGGGGGATAAGTAAGGTCCTTCTTGTTAAAGACAATTATTCGACGCGGATGAGAGGAAGCGGGCGGGTAGTTCTTTAAAAGATGAAACTGGGATGATGAAGGAATCTAATAAAATAATACAAGACAACCCAATATAAGAGATAAAATAAAATTAAAAGAAAAAAAGAAGAAAACCCAGCTAGACATATGAACAAATACCTGGTGGAGTAATTTTACCCATACTCACCCTTGCATCTCTGACTTCAAGAATGAAATCCACCAATGACATCCTCTCCGCGATGGCTCGAGAGGCAGCTGCCATGTGAGGGGTGTACCATGTGTATCCTTTATGTCTCGTAGCTTCTACCACTGCATTCCCTAGTGCCGTTGCCATGATTTTGGTTCCGGCAGTTGCCATCTCTCCCTGCTCTGGATAGTGATTGGTTGAGAACTGACCACTACATCATGACGGGAAGCTTTCAGTAAGATCCTGTTCGTCTATCCGGAATTACCCAAACTAGAATTGTCCGGATTGAAAAAATATAAAATAAAATAAAATAAATTTTTATTTTTTTATTTTAAAATATTTATAATAATATGTTATTTATATGTTGTTTATAGTTTTAAAATATATATGAATAGTTATCATTTTTAAAAAAATTTAAAATTTAGGAAAATGACAAATAACTCCATCAGGATAAACAAATAATTTGTAACCACAATAATGAATTGTATCACTATGGAATCCGTTAGTGTGTCTAGTCAACATTTGACGTTTCAATTTAGACACTCGTGGGTGGTCGAGAGAGCAAGTGAAAATTACTATTTTTTTCCTATTGGACCCAATCGTGTTTTGGAGTCATTTTGAGTAGTCATGGGTCTTTAGGTCGATTTCTTGGTCTTTGGATTGACTTACTAGTGTTTGGGCCAGTTTATACATATTTAGGCTCGTTTATTCGTTTCCAGGCCATATTTGTTTTCTGAACTATATAGGTAGGCCTTTTCCTTTCAGTTAACCTTATTAGTTGTTGATCCATTCTTTCCTAAATCTCTCAAAGAGACTTCTTTTCTATCTTTTTTTCCTATTTCGTACATTCCCCCTTTCTTTCCTATTTCGTGCGCCCCTCCTTTCCTCTTATGTTCAACGCGCACATCAAGGATCATCAGTTCCTTTTTTATTTCCTTTTATCTCAATTGTTAATAATCATTTCTAGGTCTGATTTGTTTCTCCTTGTTCATCTAGTTTGTTTCCATTGCACCTGTTCATCCATACATTCATTCAATTAAGGTTTGAGCTAGGAGTTTCTAAGGTAAGAACCGTAATGGCTGCCTTGTGTTTGTGAGGAGTCAAAGGGATCTATAGGGATCTATAGGATTCCATTTCTGATCATCGTTTAATATCATTTTCTGTTGTTCATTTTCCTCACTGTGTGTATTTTCCTCACCGCTGTGTAGTCTCAATCGGCCCAACTCGTGGCCCAATCGAAACCACACAAGGCTTACCCTCATATCCAATTCGCAAAATACATAAAAACACATATAAATTTGAAACTTTTTATTTCTTTAAAAAGAAACATGTATTTAAACGAAAACCTCGACACAACACAACATGTCACGGAATACAATCACAAACAAAGAAAGTCTTAATCTCACACACAACAGGCCACATGGCCCCAACCATGCTTCATCAAAATAAGTCCAATCAACTCAAGCCCGAGAATCAAAACATGCCCAAGGCATCACACTCAACTCATATAGCATAGGCTCAAAAGAATACATCCATATCCAAAGCATGTATCAACCTAAGCCCACTAAGGGTTCACAATGTCAATGAGCAAGCATGCAAAATCTAAAATACAAAATGAGAGTCACAACATCATAAACAATTTCGGTGGAGTAGAGGCATATACGAAAACCAATATCAACATTTTATAATAAAATCCACAATAAGTCCATGATGTTATTTCTGTAAACAATCTCACATTTAAATATGAACAAATGCACATATATGAGTTTGATAATATAAACCTGTAACTCAGGCGCCTGCCCAATAAGTAAATCAATTCGAAATCTCATTCTCGTGGGCTACTATGCCCAAAAACTATCGGGGTGGACCTCGAAAACTGCTTTACTAATAACCATGGCCAAAGGGAAATCGGAAGCCCACTGGTGGTTAATTTAATGCACAATTTCAAAATAATAATAAGTCCCCTACCACTAGTGTCGTCCTCGGGAAAAATGGAGAAATCAACTATCACACGATTCCCAACTCACACACAACTCAAAAAGCTCGAAGGCACAAGTAGCCTATCACATAACCTACTCCCATAAGGCATACATAATCCATCCATACTAGGCAAGGGACTATCCTTCTATCTAAGGATACTCATCCACTTACCTTCGCATTGGCCAAGTGCAGTTCGTCAATTCCAAGTCATACCTAGAAATTATATGTATAAGTATTCTTTGCAAATATGTAGAACAAATCTCAAATCATGTTATAATTTAAATAAAATATAGTGCACTCAAAATCAACTCAAAGGCTCCCTAGGAACCCCAACAACTCAAGAATTCATTATAAATAAATATTCTCAAACGCATTTTAATCACATCACAAACATCCATATAGGTTCAAAATAAACATTTTATACAACATCCATATAATCACATCATATAATGAACCTAGCATGCCAAGTCATTCATCAATGCACGTATTGCCTCCATTCAAAAACAAGCATTTACCAATTTTAATTACTAAAACAAAATATTTCCGTGCGTGTAAATGAAACATAGTCTCTCACCTCTTGACGCGCCGACGACTCGACTGCTAAATCTTTGCCCTTATCGGCCACCGAAGCACCACCTAAACAACCATGCACACAAAACTACACTAAGAATAAAGCCGAAAATAATATACTCGAAAAAGATCATAATTAAAAACAACCTAAGAGACCCCCTAAACACTCACTCTAAGTCCTACTTCACTCAATACAACTTCTAGAAACACAAACCACTCAATCCCTTAAGAAAAACAAACAATCCCTCCACACACCTAAACTTTCCTAAACTCAAATTCCAATTCCAAGCTCCACCAACATCAAGATTGGTTTCCTCAATCAACAAACCTTCTCTACGACACATAAACAACCTAGCTCAAGCAATGACATCAAGCAATTTCATCCAATTCATCAAAAACACAAAATTCCCAAAATTACCAAAATACCATCGAATACTCAAAATGATCAATCATGGATTAATTGATGTTTTCATACAATCTAAAGTATCAGACTATAACAATGAACATCTAAGCATGCTAAAACAACCACATATCGGAAAAGAAAATGAAGAAATCAAGCATATACCACCAAAATCTGAATTTACTAAAAAATACCCTAATTAATGTAAAATCACCATAAATAAACACAATACTTGAGAAAATGTGGGGTGAGGGGTTGGGTTTAGGTTTTGGAACAAAACTCACACCTTAATTTGGAGAGAAAAATTAATTTAGGACTTTGGTGCTTTGGGGAAAACTCTTGGCAAATGAAGAAGGAAAAGGGGGGGGGGGAAGGTTGTTTGCTTTTCTACACACTCACGTGCAGAAAAAAGGGAGAAATAAGTGAGGGCATTTCTGGAATTATGGCCTCTTTTGACTTGTTAACTTTGACTTTGAAATTTTTTTTTTAAATTCTCAAAATCTGAAATAATTATAAAATGACTCACATATGCCCCACGTGGACCAAAATAAAATTTAAAAGCTCAAAATATGAAAATCAGGCTTTTAAAACATAATTGGACTCGAGAAACAGAAATCGGGCCCACGAATGGTAAGTCGGCCTAAAGACCTCCTGTCACTCAAAACCGGCCTCCAAAACTCGTATGCGAGTCAAAGACGTAGAAATTGGTATATCCACTGGACTCAAGCCTCGAACAACACACAAATCAACTAACTATTTTATTACACACTAAAACTCCAAAACGACACGACGCACAAATTATCGATACACTACTAATGACATGACGTTCTATACATCCTAAACCCGACACCTAAGTTCTATGATTATGTCCAGGTCACTCGGTCAAAAGGTCAACTCGCTCAAACCAACCAATCCGAAAAATCTGACTGCATTAGAATGCTGACTCGACTCTCAAAGGACGGGGTCTCACATCCTCCCCTCCTTATAGGAATTTCGCCCCCGAAATTCACTTACCGGAATTCTCAAACAAATGCGGATACTGTTGTCTGATCAACTGCTCTGGCTCCCAAGTTCGCTCCTCCACACGGTCACTACGCCATAAAATATAAACTATAGGCACATTACGGCTATGCAACTGTCTCACTGCTCTATCCACTATGGCCACTGGCTGAGTCAAATAAGATAAATCATTGACAATCTCGATCAGTGGTGTCTCCAAGATATGAGATGGATCCGACACATGCTTCCTCAACATGGACACATGGAAGACGTTATGGATCCTCTCTAACTCTGGTGGTAACTCCAATCTATATGCCATTGAGCCAACTCTGTCAACAATACGGTAGGGACCGATATACCTCGGAACTAGCTTGCCCCGCTGCTGAAATCTGATCACTCCCTTCCAAGGCGTAACTTTCAAGAATACCCTATCATCCATTGCAAACTCCAAGTCTCGTCTACGAGGATCTGTATAACTCTTTTGTCGGCTTTGAGCTACTCTCAACCGCTCTCTAATCAGAGCAACCTGCTGAGTAGCCTGGTCCACTAACTCTGGACTGTCAAGACGCCTCTCACCAACCTCATCCCAAAACAACGAAGTACGACACCTGTGTCCATATAGTGCCTCATACGGTGCCATACCAATACTCCTCTGAAAGCTGTTGTTGTAGGAAAAGTCCACTAAGGGTAAGTATCGATCCCAAGTGGTTTGCATGTCTAACACACAAGCTCTGAGCATATCCTCTAGGATCTGTATAGTCCGCTCCGACTGACCATCTGTCTGTGGATGAAAGGTTATACTGAACCTCAGCTCTGTACCCAATGCACTGTGAAACTTCTCCCAAAATCGAGAAGTGAACCTCGGATCCCGATCCGACACTATAGTCACTGGCACACCATGCAATCTGACAATCTCATCCATTTACCTCAACGCTAGCCTCTCTGGTGTGTCTGTCACTCTGATGGGGAGGAAGTGCACAGAATTGGTGAGTCTGTCCACTATCACCCATATGGCATCGTATCCTCGCTGCACACGTGACAAACCTACTACAAAGTGATATGCTCCCACTTCCACTCTGGAATGGGAAGCAATTGTAACATGCCTGCTGGTCTCTGATACTCGGCCTTCACCTGCTGACAAACCAAGAATCGAGCAACAAACTCTGCTATGTGCCTCTTCATGCCTGACCACCAATAAGACTGTCTCAAATCTCTATACATCTTGGTGTTACCCAAATGTACAGAGAATGCTGAACTGTGAGCCTCTGTCAGAATCCTCTGTCTCAACTCCTCGTCATATGGTACACACATACGACCTCGGAAAGTTAGAATACCATCATCTCTAACTCCGTACTCACTGACTGAACTCTCTGCACTGTCACTTCTGTCCAAACTCTGTCTCACTCTAACCAAAGCTGGATCCTCAAGCTGACCGGCTCAAATCTCATCAATCAATGTCGGTCTCACCACCATTTGTGCAACTAGTGCTCCGGTTTCATCACTATCCAGCTGAACTCCAGACTCTCTCAAACTCATCAACAAAGGCATATACTCGGCTCTCACATAAGCCAAGGAAGAAGAGGTCTTCCTACTCAAAGCATCTGCAACTACATTGGCTTTGCCTGGATGGTAGTCAATGATCAAGTCATAATCCTTGATCAACTCAAGCCAACACCTCTATCTCAAGTTCAACTCTTTCTGGGTGAGAAGGTACTTGAGACTCTTGTGATCTATATAAACATGACACATCTCACCATACAAGTAATGATGTCAGATCTTCAAAGCGAAAACCACTGCTGCAAGCTCAAGGTCATGGGTCGGATAGTTTCCCTCATACGGCCTCAACTGTCTAGAAGCATAGGCAACTACCTTCTCATCCTGCATCAACAAAAATCCCAATCCAAGTCTCGAGGCATCACTGAAAACAACATAGCCTCTGCCACTGACTGGTAAAGTCAACACTGGAGCTGAAACCAATCTGGTCTTCAACTCATTGAAACTCTGCCCACACTTCAAGGTCCACACAAACGGAACACCCTTGCGAGTCAAACGGGTCAAAAAGTGCTGCTAAAATCGAGAAGCCCTCTACAAACCGTCTGTAGTAGCCTGTCAAGCTCAAAAAGCTATGCACCTCTGTCACACTGTGAGGCGGTTCCCACGAAACAATAGCCTCTATCTTTTTTGGGTCTACCAATACTCCACTAGCTGACACAATATGCCCCAGAAAGCCAACCTCACTCAACCAAAACTCACACTTAGAGAACTTGGCGTAAAGCTGTCGAGCTCTAAGTGTGTCTAAAACTATCCTCAAGTGCACCTCGTGCTTCTCCTGGGACCTCGAATACACCAATATGTCATCAATGAAGACGATGACAAATCGATATAAAAACTCTCGGAACACCCTGTTCATGAGGTCCATGAACACTGCAGGAGCGTTCGTCAACCCGAACGCCATAACAACAAACTCATAGTGTCCATACCTCGATCTGAATGCTGTCTTCGAGATGTCGGATTCCCGAACTCTCAACTAATGGTATCTCGATCTCAAGTCTATCTTTGAGAACACTGAAGCACCCTACAACTGATCAAACAAGTCATCTATCCTCGACAACGGATACCAGTTCTTCACAGTGGCCCGGTTCAGCTGCCTGTAGTCAATCAAAAGCCGAAGGGTACCGTCCTTTTTTTTTTACGAAAAGGACAGGCACACCCCACGGAGAAACACTCGGTCGGATGAAGCCTCGATCCACAAAATCCTCTAATTGAGTCTTCAGCTCCCTCAACTTAGCTGGTGCCATCCGATATGGCGAAATAGAAATCGGTGCTGTCCCTGGCAACAACTCAATCTCGAACTCAATATCTCAGACTGGAGGTAACCCTGTCACATCCTCGGGAAACACATCTGCATACTCTTTGACAACTGGTACACTACTCAACCCTGGAGGCTCAATTGATATATCCTTGACATGAGTAAGAAAAGCTATACAACCCTTGTGAATCAACTGTCTGACACTCATCTAAGAGATCACACAAGTCGGTAGTACCCGTCTGTCTCCCTCAAAACAATACTCTGTCCCATCTGGAAGACTAAACCATACCCTCTTCGTGAAACACTCCATGCGGGCTCTATATCTATATAAGCAATCCATACCAACTATCACATCAAAATCTATGATATCCAACGGTATCAAATCCGCCTCAATCTATACCGTACCCACTGTCATCACACAACCCAAGAAAACACTGCTGTAAGTAATCTGCTCACCAAGAAGGGTCAACACAACTATGGGCGGCTTTATGGGTAACAACACTCTATCTGCACACCTAGCCACTCTAGGACCAACGAAAGACCTATTTGCCCCGGGGTCTAACAGGACTCTAGTAGAATAAGAAAATATAGAAATAGTACCTGTCACGACGTCCAGACTAGCACATGCCTCAGCATCTGCTAGTGTGAACAGGTGTGTTTGTGGCCTCTGCTGCTGCTGCTGGGTTTGACCTATAGCCTGGCTGCCCGACGGTCGACCTATCTGTGATCTAGTCTGAGGCCTCAAAGATCCTTGTGAACCCATATGGCTCACACCTGACCTCGGTGTTACTGGTAATGCTGGAAATCTGGGCTGAGAAGCTGTGACTCTAGATGCATTGCTCCCTGGGCAATCTCTGGCTAAGTGCCCAAAATTATCACATGCATAACACCTAGGCGACTGTGGACATAGAGGAGGATGATTTTGTCTGCAGTTCCGCATTTGGGATGTCTTGCTGGCCTACTGATGCCAGGATCAGACTGTGTCGACTATGTACAGGTCACAAAAGAATATGCACCTTGTGAATAAGTCTGTACAGCATAGTATAGGGTGGACATCCTTCTCCTCTGTCGACGGTCAAATCCATCACTACACCTCAAGGGACCCTTACTAGGCACAAAGTCCCTATATTTCCGAGGCTACCCACTTTTCCCCTGAACTATCTCCTCTGCTTTGACAACATCCACAACAAGCTCCTCAAAGTCACTACTGGTCTTCGCACCAAGAACCATGCGAATGTCCTGGTTGAGGCCCTGCTCAAATCGACTAGATATCACTGAACCAGCTAGGTCTATCTCCGGTACAAAATGGGCTAATGCCCTCAGCTCAGTCTCATACTTTGAAACTGACCTGTTGCCCTAGCGAAGCAAGTAAAACTCGGACCTCTTGTTATCCTAGAAGTGCTGTGGGAAGTACCTCCTATCAAATTCTCGCTCAAATTCTTCCCAAGTGGGCTGACTTCCATACCTATCTTTGACTGTAGTCCACCATGTGGCTGCATCTCTCTCCAGCAGCCTAGTAGCTAACGTGACTTTGTCTTCAGCAGATTTCCTCAAGTCCTGTGCTGTCAAGATAATCTTGTCTTTCCATACCTTGGACACCATAACATCACTAGTGCCATAAAAACTCACACAGCCTAAATATCTCGCCTCCTTCAATAACTTGGACACTTGGACAGGTAACCTGGCACCCTGTGCCTCAACCTGCTGAACTCTGGGTTCAGGTTGTACCTCAGGCTCTGCTATAACCTCTGGCTGTACTAGTGCGTGAGCCTGTACCTGTGGCTGCTGAGCTACTCCACCTTGTACTAATTGCTGTAGTGTGGCTTGAATAGCTGCCAACATCTGAATTAGAACAGGGTTCTGTGCTGCCTGGTCTGTCTGTGCCCCCGGTGAAACCTGTGGCTATTGTACCTCAGCTGCAGGACCTACTGGCCCACGAGCATCTGACCTCTCATCTACATCAACTGACTGTGCACGGCCACCTCGACCTCTAGCTGCTCTGCGAGGTCTACCATGAGACATCTCTACCAACTAGACATATAGTCAGATAATGAGCCCTAAAAACAAAATAAGGCTACTAGACAAAACTCAATGCTAGACTACACATGTGTAATGTACGTGTGATGAACCTTCAAAATATACTATTTTAAACCATTTTTGAAAACATCACACACACAAACAAGCATGCTCCGCTACCAACCTTGTGAGGACCCGAACCCGGTAATTGGGTTCCTCACTGTCGTGTAGTCCCAATCGGCCCAACTCGTAGCCCAACCAAAACCACACAAGGCTTACTCTCATATCCAATTCGAAAAATATATAAATACACATGTAAATTTGAAATTTTATATTTTCTTTAAAAAGGACCATGTATTTAAACGAAAACCTTGTCACAACACAACATGTCACGGAGTACAATCACAAACAGAGAAAGTCTTAATCTCACACACAATAAGCCACATGGCCCCAAACATGGTTCATCAAAATAAGTCCAATCAACTCAAGCCCGAGAATATCAAAACATGACCAAGGCATCATACTCAACTCATATAGCATAGGCTCAAAAGAATACATCCATATCCAAAGCATGTATCAACCCAAGCCCACTAAGGGGTCACAATGTCAATGAGCAAGCATGCAAAATCCAAAATACAAAAGGAAGTGTTGAGTTTTCAAACGTGTCATATGCAGTAGTCCAACCCTATGATAAATCAGAAACCTTGACCTCAAAATAAAGTCGGCTACACAGGCTCTCGACCTAGTTCTGAAAAATAGCAGCAAGAGGGGGTGAGATCTCAAGGACCTCAGTGAGAGTTACAACGTCATAAACAATTCCGGTGGAATAGAGGCATATACGAAAACCAATATCAATATTTTATAATAAAATCCATAGTAAGTTCATGATGCTATTTGTGTAAAAAATCTCACATTTAAATATGAACAAATACACATACATGAGTTTGATAAATAAACCTGTAACTCAGGCCCCTACCAAATAAGGAAATCAATCCGAAATCTCGTTCTCGTGGGCTATTATGCCCAAAAACTATCAGGGTGAACCTCTAAAACCGCTTCACTGATAACCCCGGCCAAAGGGAAATCAGAAGCCCACTGTTGGTTAATTTAATGCACATTTTCAAAATAATAATAAGTCCCCTACCACCAGTGATGTTCTCGGGAATAGTGGAGAATTCAACTATCACACGATTCCCAACTCACACACAACTCAAAAAGCCCGAAGACACAAGTAGCCTATCACATCACCTACTCCCACAAGGCATATATAATCCATCCATACTCCTAGGCAAGAGACTATCCTTCTATCTAAAGATACTCATCCACTTACCTTCATATTGGCCAAGCACAGTTTGTCAATTCCAAGTCATACCTAGAAATTATATATATACGTATTCTTTGCAAACATGTAGAACAAATCCCAAATCATGTTATAATTTAAATAAAATATAGTACACTCAAAATCAACTCAAAAGCTCCTTAGGAGCCCCAACAACTCAAGAATTCAATATAAATAAATATTCTCAAACGCATTTTAATCACATCACAAATATGCATATAGGTTCAAAATAAATATTTTATAAAACATAAATATGTCTCACACATAATGAACCTAGCATGCCAAATCATTCATCAATGCACATATTGCCTTCATTCAAAAACAAGCATTTACCAATTTTAATTAATAAAAAAAATATGTCGGTGCATGTAAATGAAACATAGTCTCCTACCTCTTGACACGCCGACAACTCGAAGGCTAAACCTTTACCCTTATCGGCCGCTGAAGCACCACCTAAACAACCATGTACACAAGACCATAATTAAAAACAACCTAAGAAACATCCTAAACACTCACTCTAAGTCCCAATTCACTCAATACAACCTCTAGAAACACAAACCACTCAATCCCTTAAGAAAATCAAACAATCCCTCTACACACCTAAACCTTCCTAAACTCAAATTCCAATTCCAAGCTCCACCAACATCAAGATTGGTTTCCTCAATCAACAAACCTTCTCTACAACACACAAACAACCTAACTCAAGCAATAGCATCAAGCAATTTCATCCAATTCATCAAAAACATAAAATTACCAAAATGCCATCGAATACTCAAAATGTTCAATCATGGATTAATTGATGTTTTCGTATAATCTAAAGTATCAGACTATAACAATGAACCTCTAAGCAGACTAAAATCGGAAAGAAAAATGAAGAAATCAAACATATACCACCAAAATCCGAATTTACAAAAAAATACCCTAATTAATGTAAAATCACCATAAATAAACACAATACCTGAGAAAATGTGGGGTGAGGGGTTGGGTTTAGGTTTTGGAACAAAACTCACACCTTAATTTGGAGAGAAAAATGAATTTAAGACTTTGGTGCTAAAACTCTTGGCAAATGAAGAAGGAAAAGGGGGGAAAGGTCGTTTGCTTTTCTGCATACTCACGTGCCGAAAAGGGGAGAAATAAGTGGGGGCATTTCTTGAATTGTGACCTCTTTTGACTTTGACTTTGAATTCTTCTTTTTTTAAAATTCTCAAAATCTGAAATAATTATAAAATGACTCACATATGCTCCAAGTGAGCCAAAATAAAATTTAAAAGCTCAAAATATGAAAATCAGGCTTTTAAAACGTAATTGAGCTCGAGAAACCAAAATCGGGCTCACGAAAGGTAAGTCAGCCTAAAGACCTCCGGCCACTCAAAACGGGCCTCCAAAACTCGTACGCGGGTCAAAGACGTAGAAATTGGTATATCCACTGGACTCAAGCCTCGAACAACACACAAATCGACTAACTATTCTATTACACACTAAAACTCTAAAACGACATGACGCATAAATTATCAATTCACTACCAACAACATGACGTTCTAGACATCCTAAACCCGACACCTAAGCTCTATGACTATGTCCAGGTCACTTGGTCAAAAGGTCAACTCCCTCAAACTGACCAATCCGAAAAATTTGACTGCATCAGAGTGCTGACTAGACTTTCAAAGGAGAAGGTCTCACACGGAGTGAATAAAACATCAGCGGAAGTCTTTATAATTAATCAAAGGGACTATAACAAAGAAGTTCCAAAGGAGTCTATAAATCCATCAAGTATCCTTTATGTAAATTTTCAAAATAAGTAGAAATAGGAGGGATCTAAAGAACCAGAAAGTAGTCTATTCAAATTGCATGTTCAAGGATATATGCTCAAGCAATCAGCAAAGAATGAGGTATTGGAATGTGATACATTATCATCCCGCCGTGCAACCTTGGTGTCACACCTTAGTACCACTGACAGAAGATGTACCTTAGCTTGAAAATTGGGAAAAACAATAGGGTGAGATTACAAGAATCTCAGTAGGGTCACAACAATATAAGATCTGCAGAAATCTAAACAAACATCTCCCAATCAACATCAGATCCGCTTATACTACTAAAGGGGTATCAAACAAACATCAATCAAGCATAGTAAGGTTAGGGCCAAAAGTAATAAGGCTTCGGGTGGACTAAGAACACTTTTAAAACCAGAAGTATAGAGGTAGGTAAATCATCGTCTAGTCTGAACAATTGAATGGCTATCCCCTTCTACCTATATTGTCCAAGGCTTAGCTGCACAAAGAGTAAATGGTTAGTAAACAATCTATTCAGCAAGCCTATCCATCTTGCCACACAAAGACAAGGCATCCAAACCACACAAGAACAAGGGCATCCAAACCATACAAGGACAAGGACATCCAAACCACACAAGGATATGTGCATCTTCCCACACAAGGATAAAGCAATTAGCAACACAAGGAATAGGATTCTAGCCACAGATGGACTAAGCATCCAGCGTGCACTTGCTGGGGATTGCCACCCATACGAATCGTATACCAGTAAGGAACTCTCCTCTCTCCTAAGAGCATCAATGAAACCAAAACCACCTATACAATGATAAGGCAAAGACAAAACCACACTAAATATGCATATTCGGAAACCAAACAAACATCCTAGTTCCTTACCAATTCCACTCACCAAACCTATTAGAAACCAGTGATCAAAAGCTGTTGGAGCCACCCCCTTGGATGTGTGATGTGATAGCCAAGAACACAACAAGAATCAACTTGATTTTCCAACCTAATTCACCATGAAAATTTTGGCACCAAGTTAGGTAATAAGAGCAAATTGCGATTTCATGCATAGGTAGGTTAGAGGTTGCAATTTCATGATAACAAGGAAGAATTATATGTCAATTATCCAAACGATTAAAAGGAACAAGATCAAAAACCAATAGGCAATCCAAATGACAAATTTCGATGATAAGAGGGCAATGAATAGAGTCTACCAATTTCATATATAAAGAGGATTCAAAGGCTGAATTCATGATATTATAACAAGAATAGATGTCAATCAATCATACGAAAAAGAGGAACAAGAATTAAAACCAATTGAAGGATGAATCAAGGAATTTCGGTACCAACACTATGGGAATTACGATAAAAATAAATATAGGGAAGCACTAACCTTCTGATGATGCAACCAAGATAATAAGACGAAGGATTAAAAGAGGTTTACAATAAGCTATTATTTGTAGAAATTGAATGAAGGAACAAAACATTCGGCTATGGTTTGTGTAGGGTGAATTTCGGCAGCAAAGAGGAGGAATAGAGGGTATCATGTGAATTTAGGATGTTTTTGTTGTGAGGACATATGTGTGGCCGACTGCTACGCTTATAGGGTTTAATAGGATTAATTTTTCTAATTTTAAGGCTAGATATAAGAAGATAATGTAGATTTAATTATGGAATTATCTCTTAAGGATAAAAAATAAACCATTTATGGTAGAAATAAAACAGGGAAGAAATGAAATTAAAGAGGAAAGAACCTTCAATACCATTTCTGACTACCACACATCCATTTCTTCAGGGGTAAAATGGTCATTTCAATTTCACTAGTACTTGGACTTCTAAGAGATCTATCAAGGAAAGGATCGGGGTCTCACAGTAAGTTTGAGAAGGATACCTGGGAGAAGATGTAATGTTGGTCAACACTAGTCTGAAACAATAGTGCCCCGACCAATCATATTTTCTAAACGACCATTCATACTTGTACAAAACCATGTGTGAAGGCCAACCGACCGGTCATGCCATCCTTACGACCAGTCACTCCCATAGGATAGACATGCCAAAGAGCAACTAACCAGTCGTACCTTAGAAATGACTGGTCATACCTTAGAAATGAACGGTTAGAATTGAAGGGGGTTGAGTGCAAGAGCAAGGACCGGTTGTATATGCAACACAACTGGTCAGACTTAGAGAAGGACCGGTCGTGCAACATCAATGTTAATCATCAGATTATTATGGCTTATGTCTGTGGGAGTCTATTATGCTTAAGTTCGAGGAGATTGTTATTCACTCCTATTTATAAATTAAAAATACTAGTTTGGCTTGAATGGCATTTGATTTATTGTTAAAACTGTATTTGATTGATGATCTTACAAATTAGTAGTGGCATTAGTGACATATTAAATTATACTTAGGCAGCGAAGCAATGAATCGATTTGTTTATTTTGAGGAGAAACCAATAAAGGTTGGTAGCATTGGTTTATCTATTATTATTGGTTTACATTTTGCAGGTTATATTAAAAAAGCAAATCAAAATTGTTGCAAAAGCATAAAATTTGCGCTGAAAAAAATTTTCTTTTGGATTTCCAGTTAGCAAAATGAGATATTTGTGCTACAACTCCAAGGCTTCAATAAACATTCAGGTTAATTTATTGAACTAGTGCATGAGTATGAGTTGTTATAAAAATAGTCTGAATTAACCCTTAATAGTTTGGAAAGATATTAAGAGACTGAAAGATAACCAATAACAAATTACAGAACATTGAAATTGAACAATAGTTGGGTTAATTCCCAAATTATCTAACAACCCTAACTTTAATATCTAGCTGGTTAACTTAGGTTTTAAGTTTAGTTTAATTATAATTCCTTATTCGTTTCATTTAACTAGAACAGTAGATTACGCTAATTGATTGGTTTTAATGACTTTTCCATTGGGATTGATACTCGTTCTCTTGAACTATTTACTTGTTGACAGTCGTGTGCTTGCGATTAAAGATAAATTCAATTTACACTACCAAGTTTTGATGATGTTGCCGAGAAAACGGTGTTGAAGTTAACAATTTATCCCTAATTCTTTTTTCTAGATTAAATTTCTTATTTTTGCCTCTAGTGTGCAAAACTAGAGGACAAGTATAACTTAAGAAGCAGAAAACTTGACCTAGAACCTATTGACCTTTCGATTGAGAAAACTATATAAAGGCTCTGGTAGCTTAAGTTGCCAGACCAAACAATGAACCACCAAAACCATGATGCTATCAATGAAGGTGATAATGCAAACTCAATAGAGGCTAATTAGCAGCCAAGGCGCAAAACTGTCATGGATTACAAGAAGTCAACAATTGAGACATTAGGAGACAACATCCTCAGGCCTGCCATTTAGGCCAATCTTTGAAATCAAGCCTGCAATGATCTAGATGATGGAGAACCACCATTTCTTTGGGTTGGAAAAGGAGGACCCAATAAAGTATATGAAGATGTATGTCAAGCTAACGGCATATTCAGGTTCAATGGAGTATCTTCTGAGATGATCAAATTGCACATTTTCCCTTTTTCTTTATCTAGGAAAGTTGCAGACTTGTTAGAAAATATTCCCTCTAGTTCTATTACAATATGGGATGAACTTATGAATGCATTCTTGTTTCTTTTCTTTGCAGTAGCGAAGACTTCCCAATTGAGGTATGAGATTAGTAATTTCAAGTAACAACTAAAGGGATCATTATATGAAGCTTATGACATATTCAATAGGCTGTTAAAGAGGTCCCCTCACCATGGTAATCCAGAATTCCTTCAGTTAGATGCCTTCTTTAGAAGGTTATCAAAGATGCACAAGATTATGCTAAATGCTATGCTAATGGAAACATCTTGGATAAAGAAGCTGGATAAGCTTTCAAATTGATAAAGAAGACAGCATTGTGAGGACAAACTTAGAGCACTGATACTGATTTTGATAGAATTCCAGGGATGCTGGAAGTAGATACTACTGCCAAGCTGACTATAGAAGTGGCTGCTATGAAACATGAGCTCAACGAAAGTAGGGCAAGAGTGGCAGTGGTGAATCAGAATCCAGGAAACCAACCTATTTTGGCTCTCTGTGACCATTGTGGTGAGAATCATAATAATTACCAGTGTCCAATGTGTCAGGCCCAGTATCCCGTGATGTCGTAACAATGCTCCCTTCCTCTACCTTATAGTACTTCTATCTATCATAAGAAAATTCTCCTTGGTGAGAAATACAAACATCATATAAGGCTGTGACTATGTATTGTATTTTCCATTATGCGATTCTCAATCAGTCGAAAACATGTACATATTTAAAAGTCTTGCATGGTGATACTCAGGATAAGTAATAGAATCATATGTGGAGTTTTAAAACGTAATGGTATGTCATAATAACATATGCTTTATTTATCTCACAATCCATAAACCTATAGGGGCCAAAATCTTAGATTTACAATAACATAGACACACAATATTCACGTGATGCAAGCTATACATACAGGATAAGTCCCCATTTATTTATATACTTGTTCCAGAAGGATGTTCATAGTGTTTCTTGAAATGTTACCACCATCTAGTCTCGATTTCAGATACCTTGATCAAACCAGGCATGGAAAACTAGGTGAGTGGATCCTAACTTTCTCATTCTCATAATCTTAGGTGAGTGAACAAGTTATAATAACCATGTAAGAATTCATTGGTGGATTCATACAAACAAGCTGGACACTTCACAATAACATACAGTAAGAACAAGGAATATTACTGTTTATAGTACAAAGAATCTCTTTCACTCATTTCATAACAATAGACATTTACACTTCCAAAACATGTAATATCAATCAATGGTTTTCAAGCCTATAGGGGTCAATTGACGTGTTAGTGGTGGATTTTATAATTGGCGTGCGAAATTTACTATAAATCGAAGAAATTCGTCAATGTTCTGTATTTCGAAGAATAGGTTTAAAACACATTGATATTGTCGGGTTAGCGATGGTGGTGATTACAATCTCACACTAGCTAGTCCTCTCATTCTCACACTCTGGCCAGTGCTATCAGTATCTATATCGTATTAGATATTAGTTCACTCTCTCGTCAACATGCACACGAAATTTCATCACCGTACTCGAGAGAGTCGAAACTCCCCAGAGTTTGCATATGGCAAAGTCTTTAAGACCGTATCCACCATGAGGATATTCACACAATGTTTAGCAGTTTATGAGTGTATCGGGTTCATACAAATCAAAGCAAATAAACAACGGTTTCAAGGAAATGCCAGGACAAATATAGTTCCTGTCAATAACAAGCGTTTTTATGCATATCATATATTTCCTCAAACAATGCATTTCAACAGGTAAATAATTGATGGAAATGCTAAGGTTAGTCTGCTCACCTTATTCCGGTGGTACTTAACTAGGTCCCGCTCTAGGGTCCAGTGCATGCATTTCAATACCTATACAAATTATATTTGAGAATTTCATTTAATTCTTTAATTTCTAAGATAATAAATCAAAATTGAAATCACATGACCCCTTTCTTTGTCCTACGGACCTTGATCTACCTTTACGAACCTTTTCGAGATTTTTTCTGATATTTCCTAAATTTGTATAAATTTGTCCTAATTTTTATACCCCACAAATCAAGTATAAATTAATCAAAATATAAATAATTGAATTCTACATATTTTTCTCTACTTTCTAGAATTTCTCTCATTTTCTACCTATTTTCTTCTAATTTTTCTTTATTTTTAGAATTTCTAGAAAATCGGTCAAAATTGGAAAAGACAACGGACATCTGTCACCACCACCAGAGACTACAATGTTTTACAACCTCATTAGTCCTTCAATTCATGGTTTGACCCGACTCTGACCCAGTTCGTTCTGGTTCAACCCAGTCTGGTTCGACTGGTTTGACCCGACTCTGACCCAGTTCGGTCTGGTTCAACTGGTTTGACTCAATCTGGTCCAGCTAAACCCGATTTGACTCGGTTTGGTCTAACCCAAACCGGGTCAGACCTACCCTAAACCGACGATATATCGGAGGGTCATGACTCAACCTACCTGTCGTTTGGTCCCTTGGCCAGACGACTTGTCACCCGAACAGCCAGTAGACGACTTGAAAAGGTTGAAACCCTAATTAACGATTCACCGTTCCAACTAATGAATCGTCCTTAAAACCACCCAGAAACATTCGCCAGTTCACTCGCATCAAAACCAAGCCTATATAGAACAATTTCATCCACTAAAACATGAGATCTAAGCTAATGAAGTTACAGGACTTACCAATCGAAAAACTCGCCGGAAGAGCCCCAATTACTAACGGAATCCACTCGATTTATGCACAAATCAGTTTGGGATGGAAAATCGCTCTAGAATCGTCCAATTTCAAGGTTGGAAGAAGTCCACTACAAGAAATGCCCAATTTTGGGCATTTCTTCCGAGTAAAATTTTCGAAGTCAGTGAGCCACCGAATACGGCCAAATCGGCTCCCACCTCCACGTGAAACGCCGTCATTTCACTATTTGTGAAACGACGTCGTTCTATGTTACCAACACTCCCCCTTAGATGGATCAAAACGATAGGACGTGCTATCGTTTTGACTATCTAGATCAAAACGACGCACTAGCCCGTCGTTTGATTTAACTAATATAATATTAATTTATTTAAATATTAATATAATAATATAATAATATAATAATATAATAATAATATAATTTATTTAAAATTTCTAATAAACTTGTAAAAATCATCAAAAATAGCAAAAAAAAGAAAAATACCCATAAAATTTCTACATGCTTCTTATGAACAGTAGAACCTATTTGAACCTAAATTTTAAATTTTTCATAAAATATATAATTTAATATAATTTTTATAAAATTTTGAAAAATAACAAAATAGGATATTAAATTTCCTATAATTTTTTTGAAAAAAATTCTAACTCAAATTACCCAATTCCAAGCATACCTAAGGTTTCAAATCACCTTCAACCATCGAAAGTTCCTTAATTCTAATTAATACTCTTCATACACTATAAATTTTATCCTTTATTACTTACATATACATATAAATATATTTATATCTAACTTTATTCGACTTCCCAACCTTTACCTATATTATATTCCTTTTTTTAAAAAAAAAATCTAAATCTTCACACAATAAACATTGAAGAGGTCAATTATGTTGGCAGTTAAGGTCAGCAACTGTATCACTTTGGAACCACTTATAATGAATATTTTAAATTCCATCTCAATTTTTCTTATAAGAATAATAATCCTAATTATGATCTGAATCCCAATGAGAATAAAGAAGGCTATAACCCAGGGTACCATCACGGGAACCAATCAACACAATTAGTGAAAAAAGAAGAGTGGGATTGAAGATCTAATGCATCAGTTCATTATGTTGCAAATTCCAGAATTATAAACTTGGAGACACAAATGGGTCACTTTGCACAGATTTTACAAAACAGACCACCAGGGGCATTGTCATTTGATGCAAAGCCACCGACACAGGCTACAAACTGAAGCTGAAGAGGTCATGCCATAATCATGACTAAGACGCTTAATGGGAGGCAACTTATCATTTGAAAAAATGAAAGAAAGAAAGAAAAATGGTGTTGATGAGACGAGAAGAGGGATTTTGTACAAAGACTAAGTTTGAGGAGGATAGTGACGAGAAGATGCAACACGAGTCAACACTAGTCTGAACAAATAGTGTCCTGATCGGTCATACCTTTGCAGAACTGTATGCGAAGGCCGACCTAGCGATCATACCATCTTTACGACTGGTTGCTCCCACGGGATGAACATGGCGAGGAGCAACCGACCAGTCGTACCTCAGAAATGACATGCTTGAATTGAAGGGGGTTGAGTGCGAAAGGGAAAGGACTGGTCGTATATGCAACACGACTGATCGAACTCAGAGAAGGACCAGTCGTGCTACATCAACGATTGGTCGTTCCATTCTCAGACCACATACGAGGTATACAGAACTGGTCGAAGAACTTCAAAACCCAAAGCTGAAGAATCAAGGACCGATCGTTGCCTCACACACGACTGGTTGGGGCGGGAAAATATCATACCAAAGGACATTATGACAGGTCGTTCACTAAGTATGGCCGGACGTTGGCTTGAGTTATGGCTTTAAAGCCTTCAGTTCTTCATCTTCCAACCGACATTCCTCTTCATCTCTCTCTCAAAATACCCAAAATCCTCCCCCTCTCTATAACCACATCAACTTAGCCTTTATTCTTCACTAAAACTCCCCCACCAACAATCTTTACCCATCTCTAAACCCTTAAACCTTTAGATTTCAGCCATCTTTTCAAGTGTTATCATGGTGAGAACGAAGAATGTCGCCTCCCCAACGCCGGCCAAAAAAAGGGTGGGCTTCCTCTTCAAAGGCTCCTCCTGTCATTGATTTTGATACCAAGAGATTCACCTCTGCAAAAGCTGAGAAACGGTATGAGGCACTCAAAAGTTGGCCTTTTTTTCAAGAGAAGTTATGCGATTTCAAGCCGTACACAACAATGACCAACAAATACTACGACACAGTCCCTCACTACGAAAATTTATATGAAAAATTAGGTTGGACTGATTTTTTTGTTAAGAATACTATTGAGGCTTGCTCTGATTTAGTATTTGAGTTTCTGATGCGATTGGGTCTATTGTGATGGTTCGTCATAGATATGAGTCATTTGCTTTTGCTATGATTAATGATTATTTTGATTTGGAGTACCGTGAGGAGTTGGATGTTGAGGAGGAGGAGCTAAAGTTTGGTATGATTAATGATATTCTGACTATTGGTAGAGGAGGACAGGAGCTAGCATAGGGTACTATTACACTGACTAATTTTCTAAGGATGCAAAATTCTTGCATATTTTTATTGGGCAAAATTTGATACTAACATCTTAAGACCATGAGATTAGAAGAGAGGTGACATTATTACTGTATAAGATAGTGTTGGGCACTAAGGTGGATGTGTAGACGATCATTCACAGCAAGTTATCTACTTGGAAGTAAAAGTTAAAGAACCGATTACCTTTTCCTTATCTCATTATTGGTTTATGTATGGAGCATTGGGTAGAGTTTCCTTCAAAGCCTTAATTTCCAATGTTGCGACCCTCATCCCCATTTACTGCTACTTATATTAAAAGGAAGAGAGAGTGATAGATGAAAGCCAATCAAGCATTTGACCTGCGTAAGTTTGTATAGGAGGCGGTTTAGGCCTACAGGGACTGCAGGTCTCCTTCCAGTATTAAACACTATGCTCTTGCCTACTTAAGCGAGGCGATCACAGGCTTCTTTGCAAAACACATCTGATGAGTTAGCATCTCGACTAGCTTCTATTGATCTCCAATAGTAGACATTAGTTGATGATCTATAAGAGGTGCGAGAGAGTCAGCTGTAGATGGCAGATATGCATATGAGGGTTGTTCGATTCGAACAGGACAATAACAACTGGCTGCATTCTTACTTGGTTCGCCAGGATCTTGACTTCCCTCCACCACCACAATGGGGTGATGCAGATGATGTAGCTAGATTAGACTGAGTATCATCTTTCTTAATTTTTATTTATTGTACTTTATTTTTTATTCTCGTATTTGTTTTTATTATTATGGATATTCAGTCTTATTAGTTCATTTATGTTATGGTTTTATTTTAAGGATTATTATGGCTTATGTCCATGGGAGTGCATTATGCTTAAGTTTGAGGAGATTTTCGTTCACTCCTATTTATAAATTGAAAATGCTAGTTTGGCTTGAATGGTAATTGATTTATTATTAAAACTGTAGTTGATTGATGATCTTACAAATTAAGAGTGGCATTAGGTACACATTAAATTATACCTAGAGCAATGAAAATGAATCGATTGAGGAGAAAACCAATCAGGGTTGGTAGTATTGGTTAATCAATTATGATTGATTTGTATTTTGCCAGTTATCTTAATAAGAGAAATCAAAATTGTTGTAAAAGTATGAAATTTGCTCTGAAATTTTTTACTTTTTTTGGATTGCCAGTTAGCAAAATGAGACCTTTGAGCTATACCTCAGGCTCCAATAAAAATTCAGGTTGATTTATTGAACTAGTGTATGAGTATAAGTTATTCTAAAAATCTTAATTCTCTTACATAAATGTTGATTGGGTACAGTTAAGACTATGAATTGATTTACCCAGATAGTTGGGCATGGCATTGGAAATTTATTTTTGGAGTGAATGAAGATCTTTAATGACTTTGATTGTGATCTTTGTTTTTGTTTTGTTTTCTGGCTATCAAACTATTTTGTTAGGGACTAGCAAAGTTCTAAGTTTGAGGAGATTTGATGACCTATGTTTAGCATTAGTTATCTGTGATTACTTTTGGTTCATTTGATGTTTTTATGGAACAATTGGATATTTTTGATCGTTTGTTGAGTGTCGAAGTTAAGAAGGTCTTAATATAGTTTTAGCGATAAAAGGGAGCCATTTCGGATGAAAAATGATGCTAGAACGATTATTGAAGCAATAGGTACTTGTAGATGGCCACCGACTAGTTGGTTCACACCAATTGACCGTTTGGTTGGACATCACCGATTGGTCGGTCTTAAAAATGAGACACCACCAACCGGTCGATCCAACCAGTCTAGTAATTCAAGACCAAACCAAGAGGTTAGACTCATTTAACTGACTGACCGATCTATCATATGAGGAGCCAATACGTTCGAGCTGAGATTCAATAGACTAGTCGGTCTGTTTCCATGGACCGGTCGGTCATACTAATAAAACCTATCAACTTATTTTTTTAACTATAAAATAGATGTCAGGGTTGTATTATTTTTCATCGAAGACTGTATGTTTTTACTTATTATCTTCAGAATGGCTCTCGATCCGTCAGTGATCAAGACTTTGGTATGTTTGTTTGAGTTTTAATTAATGTGAAAACTATTTGAATTAATTCTTTCTCTTCATCTTCTACAATCTTGATTTACTAACATAAAACTGAAATTCAAATCCGTTGTGTTCCGATTACAAGTTCTTAAACCTATTTCTAATTTTGATTAATTAACAAATCTGGCAAATTTTTCTACAGGTGAGTTTTAATTGATTCGGAAGAGCAATTAGACTGCAACAACTGATTAGAAATCATAGGTCAACTGCTGAAACTTGGTAGAATAGGAATATATCTGCCAAACCTAGGGTTCATAATGATATGGACAAAATAATTTAGAAACTTAATTATCATAGGAATATAGTTAATTGAGAGTCTAAATTAGCTCCTAACAGTCTAGAAATATATTAAGAGATTGAAAGATAATCAAGAACAGATTACAGAACATTGGAATTGAACAATAGTTAGGTTAATTCCTAAATTATCTAGCAATCCTAACTTTAATATCCAACTAGTTAACTTATGTTTTAAGTTTAGTTTAATTACTATTCCTTATTCGTTTCATTTAACTAGAACACTTGATTAGGCGAATTGATTGGTTTTAAATGACTTTTCCTATGGGATTGATACTCATTCTTTTGAACTATATTACTCATTGATAGTCGTGCACTTGAGATTAAATGTAAATTCAATTCTCAAGTAAGGTTGGGGAAGAATCATAAGCTCAAAAGAAGGCTCAAGAGGTGTTTCTTGAAGGCTCGGAATGCACTGCGTAACAATATCTAGAAATCAAATTTTATCCCCAGTCTTCTCTGGTCAAGTGGTGGAGAATATTCTCGATCAACAACACTCCCAATATCAAAATGACATCGTCTTGAGTTTGCTTCGATATGATGTTGTTTTATGTGAAATGATGCCCCTTGCTCCATTTTTATCAAATTCACTTCCTTAAATTCTTTAAAAATTTGTACAACCTTAAATACCATTAATAGACCAATCTATGGTCTTAGAATTCTAAAATTATCAATATAGTTTACTATTTTATTTTCAACCTTCATTTTCACCAAAAAATAAATTTTCAAAAATTATGAAATTTCTCTGATAAATAAAATTTGTCTTCCAAAACACCATAACCACTCTATAATCCCATAATCGATCTGGGAATATGGACTACGGCCCACTTATATTGACGGTCTACAAATGGGCTTCCCGACCCAAACAACTCGAAGTTTTTAGTTTCTCACATATTACCCATCTTACAAAAAATTTCGTACTCGAAACTTACTTATACCGAGAGCAGTCTTGTCATTGAAATTTCACATCCGCAAAGTTACAACTAATCCTCTTGATAAAAACATGAATCTCATGGTTATGTTCCACCAGGTAATCTAGTTGAATAATAATATACACCATAATACTAAAATTCACATTTCTAGGCTCATTTTAATCATGATTTAGCATAAGGTCAATAAAAACCTATTCTTTAATTTTCCAAGCATTTGGTAAATATTATTTTACCTTTTTTTCCACCATAAACATCGTTATAGAACTCTAACTCTCAAGCCAGTTGGGTCATTCGAGCCAATTATTTAGAATTTTAGTTTAACAGTAACTTTATGAATTTATAGTACACATATTTCTAATCAATCACATTACAATGGGCATGTTATGAGATTAGTATACAATATAGTATACTATACATATTATGTGCTTCAATAGCTACAATATCCTTCAATATACCCAAAATAGAGATATACACTCTGTGCATTGATCTTATTGATAAATGATTACTTATCCTTCCCAACCAACAATTGAACAACTAATGTCTAAAGAATGATAATACCTATTATTTTGAAAGGTTATATCCCACATCAAATACGATTTCAAAGGACACTCAACTCTAATCATACACTAACCAATGCCATATGCACTCTAAGTATGGATAACCCATTAAGTAGTGCGCAACTACTATTAATCCCTTCCAACAAAAGGAATACCACGCTATTTTTCATGCCCCACACTGCTATATTACACAACAGTACATATACTAAACCTACAAGGCTAGTGGTATAATAGTAAATAACAAAGTCGATATTAGAATATAAGTCTAACTAGAATGCACAACGGATATAAAGAAATATTGATGTCTTCGGGTGACATTGAACAACCCCAGGATTAAATAATTCAGGAATCAGTGTATTACATTGTTACATGCTTAAATTCATTGTGAAAGGCATATATCATGTCCCCAAGCCTAATTTTTTTTTTTTTCACGTGACAATCGCCATAGGCCCATTATATACATTCTTATCACATCCATTAATGCACACAGTGAACCTACAAGGCTAGGAAGACATGATAAATAGTGAAGGAGAGATAACAAGATCAATTAGAAATGCAACAACGAACTTAATTTATCGACAACGGTGTGGTCTGCGAGACACCAGATTATAATTTAATCGCAAACGCTCAGGATACTTTAATAAAAGCATGGAATTCTTGTTTGACTTGATCTATTCTCGATTTATACAATTCATTTATGACTTAAATACAAAGCTTAGGGGAAAATGATATCATGTACATATAATACTGGAGTCCATAATAGGAATTCTAACTTGACGTTACACTAACCTTTAGTAGCTGACAATCTGTTCAGGAAGAAGACCGAGGTGGTATCCATCCCTCCATTTCTGGTCAAAACCTAGGTCCAAAGATCTGGCAGAAGCCTACTAGGTAAGCGGACGGAAAAAACAAATATAATATTTTACACACATTCATACAACACATTGAGTGACATGCGGGCACACTTTCAAAGAATTAACGAGTCAATAAACACAGTCACAATCAATATATGTAGCAATCTCGAAATACTATAGACATTCACGATCATGACTGAACTGGCAATAACTCTCAGTCCACATAGATCCTGAGAATAGGACTAAGATTCGTCAGTGGCACTTCTTGTGACTCCTCACCCCTTTTCTCTTGTTATCTCGTATGATAATTTGGTATGTCTTGAAGGGATTGCCATAACACTTGGTCCAGACCATTGATGATGTCGGGGTTATACGTGATGGTAACACATGGACTCCCTCAGCAAGTCCATGCCTCACTACCATACTCTGAGAGCTCTCAAGAGTCGCACAGGTCACCCCATGCTCCTGTAATGAGTGATTCAGCTCATAATTTTGGATGCAATTTGATGCGTCATTTATAGTTTAGTAATGCAATTCACACTTCCATATCAATCATAGCAATCCAAAACATGCAGTACGTCATTTCATTTAACATTTCACAGGCATTTCATTCATGCGATTCATCATACATATGATTTCATACTATCATTTTTTTATAATTTTATTTATTAATTCACTCATATGATCAAGCCAGCGACTCAAGCTCTTACTTAAAATAATCTGTCCACTAGTTGATTTTCCGAAGTTCGAAGTGCCCTTACTTATTTCCGGGATCGATAACCCGAGATCCTGCATCAGTAGGTATCCACCTACATATACCGATATTTGGCTCTTATAACTAGAAGGTCATAAATGCATAAAATAGCACTTTTGTACTTTCTACTCAAAGAATTATGATCCTAAGCCAAACCCGAAATAAAACCGGGAATTTTCCTTATTTTTCCAATTTTACCCGAATCTTATATCATTTATTTTGCCAACAAAATCAACTCCAAATCCTATAAATTTGGTATCATTAGAAATCAAATTCAATTTAGTATTTTTCATAATTTTTCTAAAACAAATTTCCTTTTTCTGCTTTTTTCCTATTTTCTTCTATTTTTGGGCATTTTTCTAGAATTTTATTAATTTTGACCAACCGCATTACGCCACCTACCAACACCAGAAGCACCCAGACCACCTCTGTACCTTCCCGAGGTCAAAACCTAGGTCCAGAGATTTGGTAGAAGCTTACTAGGTAAGCGGACGAAAAAAAAAACATAATATTTAATACACATTCATGCAAGACATTGACTGACATGCTTTCACACTTTCAAAGTATTGACGAGTCAATAAACACAGTCACTGTCAATATATGCAATAATCTCAAAACACTATAGACATTCACGATCACGATTGGGTTGGCAATAACTCTCAGTCCACATAGATCCCGGGAATAGAACTGAGATTCGTCACTGGCACTTCATGTGACTCCTCGCCTTTTTTCTCTTATTATCTCGTATGATGATTTAGTATGTCCCGAAGGGACATGCATAACACTTGGCCTAGACCACTGATGATTCTGGGATGATAGGTGATGGTAGCTTCACCTATATATCAGGAATTCCTATCATATATTCATTTTGCACAATTATATAAAAACCTTGTCCCTCCTTATGACTCTCTCGGTAAGTCCATGCCTCACTACCATATTCAGAGAGCTCTCAAGAGCTACACAGGTTACCCCATGCTTTTGCAATGTATGATTCACCTCAAAATTTCAGATGTGACTCGATGCATCATTTACACTTTAGTAATACATTACACACTTCCTTATCAATCATAGCAATCTAGAATGTGCAATACATCATTTCATTTAACATTTCACATATATTTCATTCATGCGATTCAATATACATATGATTTTATACTATCATTTCGTTATAATTTTATTTATTAACACACTCATATGATCATGCCAGCAACTCAAGCAATTAATTAATTGAATCCATCCACTGGGTTTTCCGATATTCAAAATGCCCTCACTTGTTTCTTGCATCAGTAGGTATCCACCTAGATATAACAATATCTAACTCTTAAATTGACATTACTAGAGGGTCATAAATACATAAAATAACACTTTCATACCCTCTACCTGACAAATTACGATCCTAGACAAAACCCAAAATTAAATTGGGAATTTTCCTTATTTTTCCCACATTATCCAAATTTTATATCATTTATTTTCCCAAACAAATAAACTCTAACTCTTATAAATTTAGTACCATTAGATTCCAAATTCAATCTATTATTTTTTATTATTTTTTGAGAATTTATCATCTTTTCTGCTATTTTTCCTGATTTTCTACTAGTTTTTACAATTTTTCTATTTTTCTGGAATTTTATTAATTTTGACCAACCACATTGCGCCACCTGGCAGCACCAGGTTCGCACAGACCACCCTTCATATCTGCCCGGTGAGTGATACCCTAACACTTCCCCACCATTTGCCCTTGTTTTCCACCTCGTAGGAGTGTTTTGGGTGTATTTTTGGTGTGGTTTTGGCTTTTGAGCGGGATTAGCAAGTGGGTTTGAGGTAATTTCTGTTTGCTTGTGTTTTTGGTTTGAGTGTTGGTTGGTTTGTGTTTAAGGCTTGTTCGTTTTGTTGCTTTGATGCTTGGTTTGATTGGTTTTGTTTTTTGTGTGTTGAGTATGTGATGATCTGATGAGTGGGGGTAATGAGATATGCGTGTGGAATTGATAGTTTTTGATGGAGTTGGTATAATGGATGGCTTGTGACTAATGTGTGTGCTGGTTTGAGGTTAATGTGATTGAGGAGTGTGGATTTTGTGATGTTGGTGATGGATTGGGTTTGCTGAAATCCAATCTTGGAGTGAGGATTGATGGATATCAAGTTTGTTGTGGTTGTGGCTATGGTTGTGTGTGACATGATTGATGCCTAGGTGCAGTTCGGTTGTTAGCTTGTGTTTTGAGGTTTAGAGGGGTGTTGTTGAGTATGTCGGAAGGGGTCGTAGGGTTGTTTTCGTTTTGTGTATTTTCGTTTGTTGAAGTTGTGTTTGAGTTGGTTTTGGTGTTGCCTTGCGTGTAGGTGGTGCCGTAGCACGTGACAAAGGCAAGGGCGTGGCGATTAGTGAGTCGTCCGCACAACAACAGGTGGGAGTTTAAGTTTCATAAGTGTACGCGCAATGTTTGATTTCGTAATTACAATGTGGTATGCATGCTTTGATTTGAATAGAGGCAGTACTTAAAATGTGTTGAAACGCATGCTAGAACATGCTTGCATGAGTCATGATTTATGCATAGAACGTGTGTTTGAAACGTTGAGCATGTATGTGTGTTATGCATGTATGTGTGTAATTAAGTCCCTTGGTGGGCTTGTGACACGTGGTCTAATGATTGTGCATGCATACATATATAAATATAAAACAGTATGTGGATTTCTGCCGGGACTTATCCTGGAATTGTGAAACAACGCTTGCCAATGCGGAGGTAAGGGACGGGAGTATCCCTGCGTTTAGAGGGACGATCCTTTACCTAGATGTACAGGGTGACGTGTGTAGACCTCGAATCCGAACTGATGAATGGAATGCCAGGCTACGCATTTCAGTTGAATTGTAGGGACTTGTGTGATCTTGTGGTTTTGTTTTCCACTTGTCCCGAAGACTACGTTGGTGGTGGGGACTATATCTATTTTGAATCAGTGCATGTGTTTTAACTTAAACCACCAACGGTCTTCCGGTGATCCTTTGGCCGGATTCATCGTGAAGTAATACAGCTTCTCCCCAACTATATTTCTGGTGTAATAGCCATGCGAATGAGATTGTGACAAGGTTATGTGCTTGTGTTGATATGCGTATGCTATGTGATGGCATCTTTGTTGATGAGATGCACTTTGAGTAAGCATGGACTTTACTTGCGTTTATTCAGCAACTGTTTATACTTGTTTTTAGTGCTTGTTTCTATTCCATCGTTTACGCTGATGAGGCGGTAACTCTCACTGAGGTCCCAGTGATCTCACTTCCCCTTTGTTGTTGTTTTTCAGGACTAGTTTCAGGAGCTTGTTGAGTCTTTCCTTTTGAGGTCGAGCTTCCCGGTTTTTCTTAGGGCTGGACTACTGCGTTGGCACATTTGAAACTCGGCATATCTTTGTATTTTGGATTATCGTATTGCATGTTTCTCATTGACTCGTGTTGGCCCTTGATGGGTTTGTCCATTTGTGTGTTGTGACTTGAGATTTTTTTGTATGAGGCATACCTTGGCCGTATGGCCTTCTGTGCTTGTTTAAAGTCTTCCGCTTGTTGATATTGTGTACTCCGTGATTTCTTGTGTTTTGAGGTTTAGAGGGGTGTTGTTGAGTATGTCGGAAGGGGTCGTAGGGTTTTTTCGTTTTGTGTATTTTCGTTTGTTGAAGTTGTGTTTGAGTTGGTTTTGTGTTGCCTTGCGTGTAGGTGGTGCCGTAGCACGTGACAAAGGCAAGGGCGTGGCGATTAGTGAGTCGTCCGCACAACAACAGGTGGGAGTTTAAGTTTCATAAGTGTACGCGCAATGTTTGATTTCGTAATTACAATGTGGTATGCATGCTTTGATTTGAATAGAGGCAGTACTTAAAATGTGTTGAAACGCATGCTAGAACATGCTTGCATGAGTCATGATTTATGCATAGAACGTGTGTTTGAAACGTTGAGCATGTATGTGTGTTATGCATGTATGTGTGTAATTAAGTCCCTTGGTGGGCTTGTGACACGTGGTCTAATGATTGTGCATGCATACATATATAAATATAAAACAGTATGTGGATTTCTGCCGGGACTTATCCTGGAATTGTGAAACAACGCTTGGCCAATGCGGAGGTAAGGGACGGGAGTATCCCTGCGTTTAGAGGGACGATCCTTTACCTAGATGTACAGGGTGACGTGTGTAGACCTCGAATCCGAACTGATGAATGGAATGCCAGGCTACGCATTTCAGTTGAATTGTAGGGACTTGTGTGATCTTGTGGTTTTGTTTTCCACTTGTCCCGAAGACTACGTTGGTGGTGGGGACTATATCTATTTTGAATCAGTGCATGTGTTTTAACTTAAACCACCAACGGTCTTCCGGTGATCCTTTGGCCGGGATTCATCGTGAAGTAATACAGCTTCTCCCCAACTATATTTCTGGTGTAATAGCCATGCGAATGAGATTGTGACAAGGTTATGTGCTTGTGTTGATATGCGTATGCTATGTGATGCATCTTTGTTGATGAGATGCACTTTGAGTAAGCATGGACTTTACTTGCGTTTATTCAGCAACTGTTTATACTTGGTTTTAGTGCTTGTTTCTATTCCATCGTTTACGCTGATGAGGCGGTAACTCTCACTGAGGTCCCAGTGATCTCACTTCCCCTTTGTTGTTTGTTTTCAGGACTAGTTTCAGGAGCTTGTTGAGTCTTTCCTTTTGAGGTCGAGCTTCCCGGTTTTTCTTAGGGCTGGACTACTGCGTTGGCACATTTGAAAACTCGGCATATCTTTGTATTTTGGATTATCGTATTGCATGTTTCTCATTGACTCGTGTTGGCCCTTGATGGGTTTGTCCATTTGTGTGTTGTGACTTGAGATTTTTTTGTATGAGGCATACCTTGGCCGTATGGCCTTCTGTGCTTGTTTAAAGTCTTCCGCTTGTTGATATTGTGTACTCCGTGATTTCTTGTGTTTTGAGGTTTAGAGGGGTGTTGTTGAGTATGTCGGAAGGGGTCGTAGGGTTGTTTTCGTTTTGTGTATTTTCGTTTGTTGAAGTTGTGTTTGAGTTGGTTTTGGTGTTGCCTTGCGTGTAGGTGGTGCCGTAGCACGTGACAAAGGCAAGGGCGTGGCGATTAGTGAGTCGTCGCGCACAACACAGTGGGAGTTTAAGTTTCATAAGTGTACGCGCATGTTTGATTTCGTAATTACAATGTGGTATGCATGCTTTGATTTGAAGAGGCAGTACTTAAAATGTGTTGAAACGCATGCTAGAACATGCTTGCATGAGTCATGATTTATGCATAGAACGTGTGTTTGAAACGTTGAGCATGTATTGTGTTATGCATGTATGTGTGTAATTAAGTCCCTTGGTGGGCTTGTGACACGTGGTCTAATGATTGTGCATGCATACATATATAAATATAAAACAGTATGTGGATTTCTGCCGGACTTATCCTGGAATTGTGAAACAACGCTTGGCCAATGCGGAGGTAAGGGACGGGAGTATCCCTGCGTTTAGAGGGACGATCCTTTACCTAGATGTACAGGGTGACGTGTGTAGACCTCGAATCCGAACTGATGAATGGAATGCCAGGCTACGCATTTCAGTTGAATTGTAGGGACTTGTGTGATCTTGTGGTTTTGTTTTCCACTTGTCCCGAAGACTACGTTGGTGGTGGGGACTATATCTATTTTGAATCAGTGCATGTGTTTTAACTTAAACCACCAACGGTCTTCCGGTGATCCTTTGGCCGGGATTCATCGTGAAGTAATACAGCTTCTCCCCAACTATATTTCTGGTGTAATAGCCATGCGAATGAGATTGTGACAAGGTTATGTGCTTGTGTTGATATGCGTATGCTATGTGATGGCATCTTTGTTGATGAGATGCACTTTGAGTAAGCATGGACTTTACTTGCGTTTATTCAGCAACTGTTTATACTTGGTTTTAGTGCTTGTTTCTATTCCATCGTTTACGCTGATGAGGCGGTAACTCTCACTGAGGTCCCAGTGATCTCACTTCCCCTTTGTTGTTGTTTTTCAGGACTAGTTTCAGGAGCTTGTTGAGTCTTTCCTTTTGAGGTCGAGCTTCCCGGTTTTTCTTAGGGCTGGACTACTGCGTTGGCACATTTGAAAACTCGGCATATCTTTGTATTTTGGATTATCGTATTGCATGTTTCTCATTGACTCGTGTTGGCCCTTGATGGGTTTGTCCATTTGTGTGTTGTGACCTGAGATTTTTTTGTATGAGGCATACCTTGGCCGTATGGCCTTCTGTGCTTGTTTAAAGTCTTCCGCTTGTTGATATTGTGTACTCCGTGATTTCTTGTTGCCGAGCCGAATGGAAAATTAATATCATGCTCCTGTTTTAGTAAAATTCTACTTTATTTGCATGTTTGGGATTTTATGTTGTGAAGCCTTGTGTGGCTTCAATTGATTCACAGGCTGGGCCATTTGGAGCTGCACGGCGGTTAGAGGCCCTGGTACCGGGACGGGTCCTCACAATGTGTGATGGCCGAAATTGGTAAGATTGTTTAGTAAATTATTTTGTTTCTAATTCCTTTAGATCTAGGTTCTTTTAGATGAGTAATTGCCTTAGGAATCATCTTTAAGGTTAGATAGTTGCTTTATAGATTAAAGTCCCTAAAAATAGGGGAAGATAATTAAATAGTTTAGAGTTTAGTTATCTAGTAAATTATCCTATTTAGATAAAGTGATTAAAGTAGTAATCATAATTCTATACCCATTCATTATAAATATGAAGCCAACCTCACAAAGAATTATTTATAGAAAACCTACAAATTTCGTATAGGCTTAAAACCCTATACCTCCCCATAGCCGTCAGAATTTGCAGAAAATTTAAACCAGCATAACTCCCTCATCGTTCATTGGATCTCTGCAAATAATAGCTTGTTGGAAAGCTCTTTTGATCCTCTTCCCAAAAATCTTTTGATTGTCTTCGTGAGATTAGTATTTCTTTGTATAATGTTACTTTGAAAATCGGCGGCCGAATTAGGTTTCCGCCAAATCTTCTTGAAATTCAAAATAACATAACTTTCTACTCGTTTCTTGAATTCACCAGCTTGCATGTAAATACTTCGTTGTTTTAGGTCGAGACGAAATCGTCTTATGCCCTACTTTTAGCAACAGGTTTTGCATAGTTAATTGGAATGGTAAATTCAGGTTGAATCTTGATAAGTTCCTGGCTATCACATCACACATCCAAGGGGGAGACACCTGCGACTTCTGATTACTGATTTTCTGATAGGTTTGGTGAGTGGTATTGGTAAGGAAATAAGGTATTCAATTGATTATTGAATATGCATGCTTAGTTTGTTCTTGTCTTTGCCTGGTGATATTATAGGTGGTTCGGATTTACTTAATAAAGGCAAAGGATTAGCTTATTGTTCAGAGACAAGAGAGGTAGGATCTACGCCTCATCGGTTTCTCCAGAAACCCCTGCTCTTATCTGATGTTTTTGTTACCTGCCCTTGTTGTATTGTTTGTGATTGGATTGTAGGGTGTGAATATGAAATCCGGAATAAGATATGAATCTCCTAGGCTATATCGCACCCCTGAGTTAGGAATTGAGTGCCTGGGATGCTATTGTTATGTGAATTGGATGTGTTGATTGTTTCCTGACATGATTGAGGATACCCTGTTGTGGTATTATGCTTTGTACTTGCTTGTGTGTGCTTGTACGTGTTTGTATGTCAGGATCCTGTTCTACTGGCCAAGGAGGGTAAGAACTGATGCTCCTAGGGAGAGGAGAGGTTCTTATCGGTTTGTGGGAGTTGTATGGGTGTTGAACCAGCAAGCTAGCGCTGGATATCTGTCCTTGCGAGGCCGGATCCCTGTCTTGCTTGACAGGAAGCCCTTATCTTGCGAGATTTGGGGATGCCCTGGTTGCGACTAAGGGAAGACTTGTCCATGTGGGGCTAGTCGACTTGTCCTTGCGAGGATAAGGAGAAAGGTTTACTGATTAGTTTGTGTGTTAACCATCTACCCTTTGTGCAGTAAGTCTTGGACAACACAGGTGGAAGGGGATGGCCTTTCTTATTCATTTCCGAGGGAAATACTGATGTGTTTCACCTGCCTGTGTACTTCTGACCTTTCAGAAGTGTTTGTAGTCCTCCCTCAGCCAATGATTCGGCCTTAACCCTTTTTGAATGATTTATGAATTTCGTGAACCCCTTTAGTTGTTTAGGGATGATCTTATGTGAATTGGGAGATTTGTGTTTAGGGATTCTGTAGATCTTATGATGCTGTGACCCTACTGAGATTCTTGTAATCTCAAATCGTTGTTTTTACCATTTTTCAGGCTTAAGTACATTCACTGTTCGTGGTACCAGTGTGTGAGATCAAGGCAGCACGACGGGGCGATATCGCATTACATTTTCAAACTTGTTACTTGCGCATATAACATATGATTGGGCAACTTTCTGGTTTGATTTAAGCACCCTCTTTTGCTTGCTATTTCCGAAACTTGTTTGAAGATTTCTTGTTGTTTACTTGGATCCCTATGGGACTTGTGTGTTATGAACCCAATGGATAAATTTAAGACTTCCGCTGATGTTTTTATTTACTCCGTTTGTTACCAGAATATGTGTCCAATATCATGCTCCAATTGATTGAGAAGCAACTAAATAAACAAGCTTTAAATCGGTATCTTATGAGTAGCCTTGTGAAATTCTAATAGGTTTTAGGTGTCGTTGAGACTTATTTGGGTTTCACGGCAGTAACGACCTTAATCGAAGCAACGAATAATGGTTTAGGAATTGGGGTCGTTACAAGTTTGGTAGCGGAGCATGGTTTAGGGAATATAATTTGTTATATGCTAACTTATTTGTTCATTTTGTTGATTTCAGGTGGTGATTTCAGGTAAGAACATGGGCACACACTCACTCACTTAGGGGCTAATACTGAAAGGGAATTAAGGCTAAAATGGGATTAAGTTGTAAGGTTTAAGTGATAGGCATAATAAACTAATGTGCTGATTGTTCATATGCTTTCATATGTCTTTCTTGTCATTACCGAATGCCTATGCATGTGATTGATGATGTGTATTGTGGATGATGTGTGAGTCTATGTTTGCGTGATGTTTGACTTATGAGTGGAATTTCCGTGAATACCTTTGCATGTGTGCATGTGTTTTCTGGAACCTTGTATAATGTTTTCAGCATATGCGTATCGTCCGGTGTATGCCTCTCCACCAGGTACCACTCCTATTCCTAGTGTCATATTTAGTATGTGTTGAGTAACAATTATATAATTGGGTAGTATGGCACTCTCGAGGCAACAAAGGGACCAATGAGATAGGTTTGAGATTCAGACTGAACAGCAACCTGTTAAGCAAGAGGAGGCAGATTACAGATAGTATCTGCATTTTCTGTAGACCATAACAAAAGTTGTCCAATTACCAAGGGCATGTGGGCATGTCTGAAGAATGGGAAATACAAAGGAGACCTAATCAAGAGTCAATTGATACATTTATGAGCATCATAGGAGCTACCGAGGATGTCGCGCTGCAAAAACTAGAGGCTCACGGTGGTGCTCTCAATGCAACCGCTTTTACTCATTTCAATGGAGAAGATCAGGTGCTGGGGACAATGCTATTGTTGTTCCTGAAGACGATCCAATGAATATCGATGATCCAGCTGAAGTTGCATTACTATGTTTGGTGGTGCAGCAAATAATTGAGTCTGAAGATGACGAAGATGCAGCAAATAATTTACGCTCGCGGGTGGTGCAGCAAAATGAAAATATAAAAAAAAAAGAAAAAAAAAGTGAGGTTTTTGGTGGTAGTTATGATGCGAACTTCATCACCTTGTCAGCACCAGAAGACTCGTTACGACCAAGGATTCAAGAACCCTCCAATATCTCCACCTGCATATTGTCACATTGTCCATGCATGCCTAGCAACCCTTCCTATATTTTAACGGGAAAAGGAAGCGACCCTTTTGTGGTATCACATGCAGTGTCTGATGGTACTGATGCAGAGCGGAACTTTGCTTGACCGAGCGATTATTATGGTCTCTAATGAATCTGATACGAAGGCATCTGCAGTGCTTCTGAAATTACCAAGTGAGAAAATTGTTGGCAAAGGATCTACCAGTACTGTTTTTGTGCTGGACTGCCTACCCCTTTGTGGTTCTATATATGCGGAAGAAGACCAGAAGTTGAAGACTCTCTACCAGTTGTTCCACGTTTTGCAAATTTCCTATCAAAATGCTTAGTGGTGCTTCAAGTGGAATGGATGTCTTCTCAAGGCAGAAGAAAATAGCTCCTGAAGCTTAAAGATAGGGATTCAGGTTTACCACCAGAGTGCAACCTCTGTGTCTCGCAGCGTGGGATAACAATGATAGGGTTACCTTCATGAGTAGGAGAACATGCTTTTTCGTCATCTCCTGGTGCTCCACTTCGAAGCAGCCAATGGAATTTGAAGAATCCATGCTGTGACTGCTTGAAACAGCCATTCCGGGTGTAACTGATCCCATGCTCTATATCGGAATGATGTTTAGTGTGTTTGCTTGGCATGTTGAAGATCACAGTATTAATTACCATCACTGTGGTGCATTAAAAAAAAATAATAATACAAAAAAAAGGGGAGAGTGAACCCTAAAAGCAGAGCTGATCATGACTTCCACACTACCCAATCCCCATCCTCCTCCGACACCGACTCCGGAGACGACGAGGATGCGCAGCAACAGGTGAAGGAGAACAAGGGAGTCCTCTTGAAGCTGTACAAGACCGAGCTCTCCTCTAGTGGCTTATCAAAGCTCCGGTTTTTCTGCCAGTCATTGCCAACCTACTGGAGCTCCCAGAAGGCCAGAAGTGTTCCTTAGCTCATGGATGACACAGTGTCCCACGAGTTGGATCAGCAAAGGAAGCATATGGTTTCAAGTGTTGAGTGTTACATGAAGGATCAAGGCATGTCAGAGGAAGAGACGGTCAAATTCTTCTGTAAAGAAATTATAGATCCGAGGAAGGATATCAATGAGGAGTGCCTCCAGCCAACTACCGTTCCCATGCCTCTCCTTGAGCGTACTTTCAACCTTGCCAAAGATAAAGAAGGAAAAATACTTGTCGAAGATCTTGTAAAATTAGCTGTTAAAATGGATGAAGATGACGAATGATTCTGCAAAGCATGCCGATGTAGTATTTATAGCGAGGGAAGACCTGAGACGGAACTTATGCTGGGAGTGCAATCCACAGACCAGCTGACAATATTAAAAATGGTAGGACATTGTTTCAGTACAAAATGGAGTTGGAACTTAACAACATGCGAAAGAAGACCTCTACAAGTTGCTTTCTTAAAGTTGATAATGAGATTGGAGGTAAAGCTGGCATAGACATGATTGAAGGTGATAGTGGTGGGTCCATAGCACCAGAAATTGTTGGATCCACAGCTGTGGTGGCTTTAGGTCTGTTTCGGATGATGGGATCAATTGCACGAGATATGGTTATGGCTAAAACATGTGGATCAGCAGCACTGTTGATTATATTCTTATTGGGTAGATTTTTATTCCGGAAAGGCATGATTAAACCTTGGTGGAGTTGGGCTTATTGGGTGTCGCCACTAACCTATGGGCAATGTGCCATTTCTGTCAATGAATTTGCGGCTGACAGATGGATGCAGAGATCTGCTATTGGGAACGCTACAGTTGGATACAACATCCTGCAACAATTAGTTCAGCATCAGCGATTACAAAAGCAGCAAAGTCAGCACCGCCAGCATATATTGAAGAGTGATGCCTTTTCCCAGACTCAGCTGGCATCTAATTCTTGTATGCAAATGAAATGTGAGCCTGGAATAGAGCTTAGCGAAGGCTTACACTCACAACCGTCTCAGCAGCTTCAGATGTCTGAGTTACAAAAATCAATTCCATCAAAATTCTGCTGGAAACCAGACGAGGACTGCTCAAAATCCTTCTCTGCCATCTGAAGAGCATGATATGAGCTCATCATTGAATCAAAAATCACCGCAAATGCAATAGAAGTTGAGGCCGCAACAGTTAGTTCCAGAATCTCAAAATGATTTTAACGGCATTTCTGTTGATACCCAAGATTCAGCATTGCATGACCAGTGGAATTCTGAGATACAAAACCAGAGTTGCATTCCAGGGAGCATGTTACAGGAGCAGCATCTCCAAGAGGATTTCTGTCAAAGAATTTCAGGCAAAGATGAAGCCCAGTGCAATGATTTAGGTTCGGGAGGGTCTATCATTAGTCAAACTGCTCTTTCTCAGAAGCATTTTACTACCCCAAAATTCAGGTGATGGTGCGTACAGACCTGTGCTTGATGGCTTTTGTTCTTGCGGCATGCACATGCATGTTCAGCACCCAAAGGGAAATGCCAAGATAAAAAAAAACTGTTTTCAAGCCAAGGGCTCGCATTTGGGTTAGCCAAGTAAACCAAAAAAAAAAAAAAAATTGTTGGGGATAATTCAGATGCCCTCCGAGAAGATTACAAACACGGAAATGCTTATATGCCAGCAAAGCCGGAGTGCATGGAAGAGGAATTAGAAGCTCCTGTTACCTCGATACATCAGCTCCTATGCAGTCTGCTATTGGGCAGGTTTTCAAGTATTTTTGTTCTGCTGTAACAAATGATGGACTGCTTCGCATGTTATGTGTTATCAAGAAAGATTTGAAACCAGTTAGACACCAGGAAGCTGACAGTGAAGATGATGGTGATGATGATGATGATGTTCTTGGTATGGAAAAAGAAGAAATTGATGAAGATGAGACAGGTGAAACAGTCGAAAGTGAAGAACAAACAGATGATTCCGATACAATTGGAGAAGTAGAAGAAGGTGCCAAATTACACATTGAAGATTCTGATGACTCCGACAGCGGCATGGATGATGATGCAATGTTTCGCATGGACACCTATCTTGCACAGATATTCAAAGAGAGGAATAATCAAGGCGTTTGTTAATCCTCATACTATAGAAATCAGTGAGCAACTTGCACAGCGTATGTGGGGAATTCTACAGAAGAAAATATTCAAAGTCAAAAAAAAAAAAAAAATTTCCAAGGGTGAAGACGTGCAACTTTCTTTTCTAGAAACTTTTTGAAGAAGAGCTTAAAATTGGCATCAAAACCTTTCAACATTTTTCCAAAGAAAGGCTTAAGTGATAAAGATGGGCACGTGGTGGACAATGACCAGACTGAGACTTTTGATGATTCAAAAGATGAAGAACTCCCTGATATTAATCAGGAAAATGAAAACAACATGTTTCACATTTCAATGCTAAGAAAGTATCTGCAAGATACTGCTTATGTACTTAAAGAACCGCCAGTTGAAGTTGCTGAAGACCTATCATATCCCGTACAGCCAGTTACCATACTAGATTGGTCAGTTCGACAGCTTCGCAGTCGAAGCGTGCCTATGGTACGAGTTGTTTGGCGTAATGGCCAAATTGAGGAGAAGTCTTGGGAGACTGAGGAGTCTATGCATGCAAAATTTCCTTACTTGTTTGATTAGGTACTTATGTTGAAAATTTCGAGGATGAAATTCTTATAAGGAGGGGAGGATGTAAGACCCTGAATTTTGAGTCCTAGAAGCCCAGAAGCCAGTGCAGCTGAAAAGACGATTTTGCCCCTGAAGGAAAGGATGTGTGATGGCCGAAATTGGTAAGATTGTTTAGTAAATTATTTTGTTTCTAATTCCTTTAGATCTAAGTTCTTTTAGATGAGTAATTGCCTTAGGAATCATCCTTAAGGCTAGATAGTTGCCTTATAGATTAAAGTCCCTAAAAATAGGGGAAGATAATTAAATAGTTTAGAGTTTAGTTATCTAGTAAATTATCCTATTTAGATAAAGTGATTAAAGTAGTAATCATAATTCTATACCCATTCATTATAAATAGGAAGTCAACCTCACAAAGAATTATTCATAGAAAACCTACAAATTTCGTATAGGCTTAAAACCCTATACCTCCCCATAGCCGTCAGAATTTGCAGAAACTTTAAACCAGCATAACTCCCTCATCGTTCATTGGATCTCTGAGAATAATAGCTTGTTGGAAAGCTCTCTTCATCCTATTTCCAAAAATATTTGGATTTTCTTCGGGAGGTTAGTATTTCTTTGTCTAATGTTACTTTGAAAATCGGCGGCCGAATTAGGTTTCCGCCAAATCTTCTTGAACTTCAAAATAACATAACTTTCTACTCGTTTGTTGGAATCTTGCAAATAATATGTCGTTGGAAAGATCTTTTCAGTCTCTTTCCAACCATATATAAATCGCAGCTTGCATGTAAATACTTCGTTGTTTTAGGTCGAGACAAAATCGTCTTATGCCCTACTTTTAGCAACAGGTTTTGCATAGTTAATTGGAATGGTAAATTCAGGTTGAATCTTGATAAGTTCCTGGCTATCACATCACACATCCAAGGGGGAGACACCTGCGACTTCTGATTACTGATTTTCTGATAGGTTTGGTGAGTGGTATTGGTAAGGAAATAAGGTATTCAATTGATTATTGAATATGCATGCTTAGTTTGTTCTTGTCTTTGCCTGGTGATAATATAGGTGGTTCGGATTTACTTAATAAAGGCAAAGGATTAGCTTATTGTTCAGAGACAAGAGAGGTAGGATCTACGCCTCATCGGTTTCTCCAGAAACCCCTGCTCTTATCTGATGTTTTTGTTACCTGCCCTTGTTGTATTGTTTGCGATTGGATTGTAGGGTGTGAATATGAAATCCGGAATGAGATATGAATCTCCTAGGCTATATCGAACCCCTGAGTTAGGAATTGAGTTTCTGGGATGCTATTGTTATGTGAATTGGATGTGTTGATTGTTTCCTGACATGATTGAGGATACCCTGTTGTGGTATTATGCTTTGTACTTGCCTGTGTGTGCTTGTACGTGTTTGTGTGTAAGGATCCTGTTCCGCTGGCCAGGCAGGGTAAGAACTGATGCTCTTAGGGAGAGGAGAGGTTCTTATCGGTTTGTGGGAGTTGTATGGGTGTTGAACCAGCAAGCTGGCGCTGGATATCTGTCCTTGCGAGGCCAGATCCCTGTCTTGCGAGACAGGAAGCCCTTATCTTGCGAGATTTGGGGATGCCCTGGTTGCGACTAAGGGAAGACTTGTCCATGTGGGGCTAGTCGACTTGTCCTTGCGAGGATAAGGAGAAAGGCTTACTGATTAGTTTGTGTGTTAACCATCTACCCTTTGTGCAGTAAGTCTTGGACAACACAGGTGGAAGGGGATGGCCTTTCTTATTCATTGTCGAGGGCAATGCTGATGTGTTTCACCTGCCTGTGTACTTCTGACCTTTCAGAAGTGTTTGTAGTCCTCCCTCAGCTAATGATTCAGCCTTAACCCTTTTTGAATGATTTATGAATTTCGTGAACCCTTTTAGTTGTTTAGGGATGATCTTATGTGAATTGTGAGATTTGTGTTTAGGGATTCTGTAGATCTTATGATGTTGTGACCCTACTAGATTCTTGTAATCTCAAACCATTGTTTTTACCATTTTTCAGGCTTAGGTACATTCACTGTTCGTGGTACCAGTGTGTGAAATCAAGGCCGCACGGCGGGGCGATATCTCATTACATTTTCAAACTTGTTACTTGCGCATATAACATATGATTGGGCAACTTTCTGGTTTAATTTAAGCACCCTCTTTTGCTTGCTATTTCCGAAACTTGTTTGAAGATTTCTTGTTGTTTACTTGGATCCCTATGGGACTTGTGTGTTATGAACCCAATGGATAAATTTAAGACTTCCGCTGATGTTTTTATTTACTCCGTTTGTTACCAGAATATATGTCCAATATCATGCTCCAATTGATTGAGAAGCAACTAAATAAACAAGCTTTAAATCGGTATCTTATGAGTAGCCTTGTGAAATTCTAATAGGTCTTAGGTGTCGTTGAGACTTATTTGGGTTTCACGGCAGTAATGACCTTAATCGGAGCAACGAATAATGGTTTAGGAATTGGGGTCGTTACAGTTGAAATCAAAAAACTCTTTTCCACAGTGCCACCTTCAAAAAGACTGTCTCCCACAGCAAATTCTAAGTTTCGCCAGCGATTATCAGCGTAATTTTTCTGTCTATCTTGCGCTGTTTTCAGCCTTTGTCGAATCAGTAACAACAACTCCGTCGCTTGTTCAACTAATTCGGGACTATCCAGTTTCCGTTCTCCGACCTCATTCCAACACAAAGGTGTTCGACACCGTCGGCCATACAATGCTTCATACGGTGCCATGCCAATAGACACTTGAAAACTGTTGTTATAGGCGAACTCAGCTAATAGTAGGCATTGATCCCATGCCTTCTGCCTATCCAATACGCATGCTCGAAGCATGTATTCCAAAGTTTGAATCGTCCTCTCAGACTGTCCATCTGTCTGTGGGTGAAATGCGGTGCTGAAATTTAGTCGCGTGTCTAAAGCACTATAAAGTTTCCCCCAAAATCTGGACGTGAATCTCGGATCCCTATCCGACACAATCGATACTGGCACGCCATGAAGTCTGACAATCTCGTCAAGATACTTTACTGCCAACTTCTCCGGCGTATCTGTCACCTTAATGGGGAGGAAGTGTGTAGACTTGGTAAGTCTGTCCACTATCACCCATATCGCATCATAACCTCGCTGTGATCTCGGCAACCCTGTTACGAAATCCATTGTCACATGCTCCCATTTCCACTCCGGAATGGGTAACGACTGTAGTAATCCCGCAGGTCTGTGATGTTCTGCCTTGACTTGCTGACACACTAGGCACTTTGCCACAAACTCAGCAATATGCCTCTTCATTCCGGCCCACCAATATTGTTCTCGCAAGTCCATGTACATCTTGGTGCTGCCCGGATGAATGGAAAACATCGAACTATGTGCCTCCATCAAAATCAATTATCTCAGCTCTTCGTCATGAGGGATGCACACTCGTCCTCGAAACGTCAGGATACCATCCTCTCTCACACGATACTCACTTACTATACTAGTACCACTGTCTACTTCCTCCAACTGTTGCTTTATTTGACTCAACACTGGATCTTCACGTTGCTTGGTCCGAATCTCGTCTAGTAAAGTCGGCCTCACAATCAACTGTGCTATTAATGCTCCAGAATCATCACTATCAAGTCGTACTCTAGATGTTCTCAGACACATAGACATGTACTCGGTGCGAACATAGGCTAAGGAAGATGATGTCTTCCTACTCAACGCATCAGCGACGACATTCGCCTTGCCCGGATGGTAGTCAATAAACCTCACAATGTTGTCGAAATTTGTATATTGAATTAGGATGAATAATCAAGTTGGTTCTTAGTGAGTTTTTGTTCATCACATCACGCATTAAAGAAATAGATACTGCTGCATCCAGATCATTGGATTTTGGTAGGTTAATTGGTCAGGATTCCCAATGCTTTTGGCTTTTAATTTAGTTTTGTGGTTTAGTATTGTGTAGTCTTTGCCTTGTAATTGTTTACAAGATTCTGAACTTATTGGAAAGGCAATGGATTGCATCTGATTCAGACATGTGAGAGGTAGGATCTATGCCTCATCGGTTCCTTTGGTTACCCTATTGTTTGATTTTTTAATATGAATAAATTCGATTGCCTATCTTGGTTATATGCTTGCGGAATGTGTGATTATAATGATAGGGAATCTTGAAAGTTAATCAGAAAATAGGTTGCCTGATTCGGTTATGACTTTGAGATTGATCTTTGATTTGTATTGTGATTTGATTGAAGATTTTTTGTTGTGATTTGCGTATACTTGTACTGTATGTGTATATGTGTATGTGCCTTGTTTGTGCTTTGTTTGAAGTATCCTTTTGTCACTGGCCGTGTGAGGAAAGTATTATTGCTCCTAGGGAGAGGGGAGATGCTTACCGAACTGGGAGGTTATGGATGGTTATTCCCAGCAAGAACTCCTTGGATGCCTTGTAGGCCAGTTCATGTCCAGACGTTAGGAAGCCTTGTAGGCCAGATCGAGTCTGGAAGTCAAGATGCCCTATAAGCTAATTCGAGTTTAGACATTAGGATGTCCTGTTTGAGACTGACAGGATGACTTGTATGCGCTGCTGCAAGAGTGCTCCTAGGCCAATTCAAGTCTGGATGTCAGAGACAACTAAAAGGCTTGCTGTAATATTGATTTTCTAACCGTTTTACCCTTTTTGCAGCATAGCCTTGGACAACATGGGCAGATGCAGACAAAACTTGGTTTTGAAAATCAGATTATGTATAGGTTGCCTGTGTGCTTTTGAAAAAGAAGTGTTTTCAGTCTTTCCCCTTGTTTTCTACCAATTTATCCTACCCTTACATTGTGTGTGCTTATGATTATTTCAGCCCCTAATAAGTGTGTTTGATGCTTGCGGTTTTAATTAGATATCTTAGCTAGTTTTAGGTGTTGATCTTTTGATTATTTGGAGATATTTGATTGGGAATCTCTAGGACTGATGATGCTGTGACCCTACTGAGATTCTTGCAATCTCGTCCCTCTTTTTCTCCCCCTTCGCAGGCTTAGTTGTGTGCCTTGTTCCTGGTACCAAAGGTGTGAGATCAAGGCTGCACAGCTGGACGAATTTGTATCCCTTTTCTAATGAATGTGCATGCCGTGTTTTTGAACTTGTGTGGATTTGCATTCTGGCTTTCCAATGCCTCTTTCTTTTTCTGTTGCTTTCGGAATATAGATGATACTGTAAGTTGATGTTTTGAGATTCCTGTGGGACTTATGTGTTATGTTTTCACTTGTTTTGATTATTAATATACGTCTTCCGTTGATGTTTTCTTTCACTTTGTATAAACCAGAAATTCATTAATGTATGAACATGCTCCAACCTTTAAATAGCATAAAAATCAACCAATAAAATTGACAATTAGGTAACTTGAACCTTGTGGGATTCAAATAGGACCTGGACAGGGTTTATTTGGGTTTCACGGCGGTAAGTGTCCTAATATTTTGTGTTTGGGTGCTTATAGGTTTGGTATCGGAGTATGGTTTAGTGGATTGTGTGATTTGCATGATATTATTTTATCAATTTTGGAGGCATCCGCATGTGTCTATATGTACTTTGTTTGATTATGACTTATAAGTACTAAAACAGGATTATAAGATTTGCATATTTTTTTAAATTGATTGCATGTTGTTATGTATGATTTACTGAGTATTGTGTGCTTTGTGTTTTGTGTATATGCCGAAATTTGTATGTTTTCTTGCTATGTTTTGTGTGCATGTTTGTGTTTTATTTCCAGCATATGTATATCGACCAGTGCAGGCCTCTCCACCAGGTACCCTTTCTTTTATGGTTTTGGTTTTCATATTGAATAGTTATGTGGCATGTGTGTTTTGTTTATGTTTAGTATGGCTTGGTCCACTAGGAAGCGGAGTGGTGCAACGAAAGAATAGTAGGTCCATAACCCATAGTTCTTGTGCATAAATTTTGAGAACAAAATTTTTATAAGGAGGGAAGGATGTGAGACCCCGACCTTTCTTAGTTTAGATGTCCAGGAAGTTCAGGAGCCAATGCAGCTGAAATGACTATTTTACCTCTAAAGAAATAGATGTGTGATGACCTAAAATAGTTGGTGCCAGATATTTTCTATTTTAATTATGGTATTTTTATATTAATTATCCTTAGTTTTATCCCTTATTATATAAGATATTAGATAATTCTTCCTTTTAAATAGAATATATCTTTTAATAGAATTATCTATTTAGATAGAATTATCTTTCTAATAGAATTATTCTTTAATTATCTTTTTAAGCTTAAAAATAGAGAATTATTTCTTAGCTAAACCTCCTTACATACCCATAAAAGAGTTGTCAGCCTATCAAATTCCAATTTTTGCCTAAACCGTAGACGAAACTCCTTAATCTTCTTCTTGGCATAACTCTATCATCCTTTATTGAATTTCTGAAAATAATAGCTTATTGGAAAGATCTTTCTGTCCTCCTTCCAATCATCTTGAGCTTTTTATCTATAGGTTAGCTTTTCCTTGTCAAAAATTAAGTTGTAATTCTGCGGAATTGTCAAAATCTACTTGAACTTCAAAATAGTATAACTCTTTCATCATTTGTCAAATTCTTGCAAATAATAACTTGTTGGAAAGTTCTTTTTTGTTCTCTATCATGTTTTAAGTTTCGAAATTGTGTGATTCTACCTTCAATTGATTTTTATTTTTGTTCCTCCTGTTCGTATGATTGTTTAACATCCATTCATGATGTAAAATCATGAATTCATCCTTTGAATCTTCCCTATTCATGAAATCAGCATGCCATACAGTTGCTCTATTGATACCTATCTTGATCAATTAATTAACCTATTGGATTATGATTTTGTTTCTTTTGATTATACATGTTATAAACACTTGTTCCTTACTTAATTTCATGAAATCACAATCTCTAACCTCTCTAATGTTGAAATTGCAAGTTTCCCTATAAACCTGAAGGTATTGCCAAAATTTGTGTATTGAATTAAGGTGAATAATCATGTGAGACCTTGAATTTTGAGTCATAAATGTCTAGAAGCCAGTGCAGGCGAAAAATCTATTTTGCCCCTAAATAAAAGATGTGTGATAGCCGAAATTGGTACAGAATGTCCACTAGTTAATTCTGGTTTTTATTCCTTTTAATTTGAATATTTATTGGTTGATAATTACCTTAGAAAATAAAATCCCTAAAATTAAAAAAGAATAATTATAAAATTTAATTCTGGTAATTATCTTACTTTAATCTAATCTTTAAAGTAGGTAAATTAATCCCAAAGCCACCCTATATAAATAAGAAGCCGACCACACTTAAACCTCATATAGAAAATATACAAAATTTGCCCAACCAAAAACCCTACACCTCCCTATTTATGTCGAAATCTGATTGAAATTCAAACAGGCATAACTCTCTTATACTTTGGTGGATTATTTCAAATATTAGCATTTTGGAAAGATCTTTTTGTCTTCTTTCCAAAAATTTTGAATTTTTTGTCTGAAGATTAGTTTCTCTTGGTTAAAAATTAAATTGTATTTCGACGGAATTGCCAAAATCTGTTTGAATTTCAATATAGCATAACTTTCTCATTCTTTGTTGGATTCTTGCGAATATTAACTTATTGGAAAGCTCTATTCATCATATTTCCAACCATCTTGGGTTTTTTTATATGGAGGTTAGTTTTTCTTTGTTAAAAATTAAATCATAATTTGGAAGAATTGCTAAAATCTGCTTGAGCTTCAAAATAGTTTAACTCTCTCATCATTTGTCGGATTCTTGCGAATAATAGCTTGTTGGAAAGCTCTCTTCATCCTATTTTCAACCATCTTGGGTTTTGTGTCTTAAGGTTAGTGTTTCTTTGTCATAATTTAAGTCATATTTTTGCGGGATTAGGTTTCAAAATTGTGTGATTCTGCCTTTGGTTGATTAAAAATTGTCGATGTATCATCCAGTGCACGCCTCTCCTCCAGGTACCACTTCTTTTCATAAGTTCGTATTTGGGTTGTATGTTGAGTGATGATTCTGTATTTGTATAGTTTAGCAAGTACAAGTATATAAAGAGGTCAAGGGGGTAGGTAAGAGGTTCAGGCCGAACAACAACCTGTTGAGCAAGAGGAGCCGAATGTACCAACTGAGCAAGGAGGGCAAGCTAATCCCGAAAATCAACCTGAGGCACCAGCTGCACAAGCCATCGATCCTGTGATGGCATAAATCTTTAACGTATTGCAAGGAATTGCTGTGAATTAGCAGTGTATGGAGGCGTAATTTCAGAATGCTCCTGCACCAACGCCCGTGGAAGAACCTATTCCTCCACTAGAGCCTATACAGGCAGTTCCCCCTAAGGAAGCTAAGAGACTTCCCGTCATGATTACAAAATTGTTAAAGGAAGCTCGACAATTGGGATGTAAAGATTTCAATGGTTCAGCTGGAGCTGCTGCCGTTCATGAATGGATAGAAACCTTTTTCGGAGTGTCCTTGTTCTTACGTATCTCGGATGCTGACAAGGTCGCCATCACCAGTTTCCTACTTGAGGGAGAAGCCCTGGCATGGTGGACAGCCGTGAGCTTGCGATTTAGCAATTACTTGCCAACTTGGAAGGAATTTCGGTATGAGTTTGACGAAAGGTTTTATACGAGATTCCATAAGAGCAAGCAGCTACCTTAAGAGGACCGCTTACCGTACCAGCTTGCGAGATGATTTCAGGATGGGTTGAGTACTGAACTCAAAACAATCATTGGTACGACACCGGTGCAGAATTTGCAAGAACTAATTCTTGCCGCGATCAAAGCCGAGAAGATTGTGCAAACCAGGAAGCCATCCACAGCCACTAATGGCGGATCTTTCAAGCAAAATTCGAAGTTCAATCGGCGCACAGGACTCTATTCTTTGAGGTCTTATCCTCCGAATAAACAATGGTGGCAATGGAGGTAACAATAGATTTTCTGGTCTGAATTCTAATGGATCTACATGGAATCCACAACCATGTTGATGTTATAATTGTGGCGAGATAGGCCATGTTCAGAGGGACTGCTTAAAACCAAAGTGTATCACAGGCACACCAAACGTAGACCGAGGTGGGTATGCCAACTCCACCAAACCACCAACCCGCACACTAGGAGGACAACCCAACGGATCCACGAATGAGGTGCAACCAAGACCAATGAGGCTATTCACCCTAACTGATTCCAATGCTAGTCCTAATGCGTGTTCGTGATGTTGATATTCTGAAGACTGCGTTCAGATAGCAATATGGCCACTATGAATTTCTAGTTATGATGTTCGGTTTGACCAATGCACTAGCTGTGTTCATGGACCTGATGAATCGTGTATTCCATGAGTTCATGGATAAATTTGTGATAGTCTTTATCGATGACATTCTGATTTATTCAAAATCGGATGAGGAGCATGCTAAGCACTTGCGAATTATGCTGAATGTTTCGAAGGATCGGCAGTTGTTCGTAAAGTATTCAAAATGCAAATTCTGGTTACGTGAAGTTGGTTTCCTTGGCCATGTTGTTTCCGTACAAGGTGTGTTAGTTGATCCGAAGAAGATTGAAGCTATAGTTGCTTGGGAACCCCCACTAACTATGTCCAATGTTCGTAGTTTCTTTGGCTTAGCCGGATACTACCATCGACCATCGCTTGTGGAGAAATGCCAGTGAAGTTTTGAAGAGTTGAAAAGAGGATTGGTTTCTACACCAATCCATACCTTACCTATCTACGGAAAGGAGTATGTGGTTTAAAGCGATGTGTCGAAATCCGGACATAGATACGTATTGATGCAAGAAGGGAAAGTCGTTACCTATGCTTCCCGACAGTTATGACCGCTCGAAAGAAACTATCCTACGCATGATTTGGAGCTTGCAGGCGTGGTGTTTGAGTTGAAAATTTTGTGACATTAACTATACAGTGAGACATACAGAATCTTCACCGACTACAGAAGCCTGAAGTACCTCCTCACGCAAAAAGAATTGAATATGAGACAACGAAGATGGGTGGAGCTGATTAAAGACTACGATTTGATCATCAAATATCATCCTAGAAAAGCGAATGTTGTCGCTGATGCCTTAAGTCGAAAATTTCATCCTCCTTGTCCATTGGTTTTGGCTTACATGGGCACCTAATAAATGCCAATGTTGCTGGATTTGAAAGCTATCAGTGTGCATCTTGGTACTGATTATTCTGGTTGGTTGTTGGCGCGAATCGAAGTCACGGGTACCTTGATTGAAGATATCCAGAATCAGAAATTAGAGGATCTGAAACTAATTGAAATTCGGAAGCAACTTTTTAATGTTGTTGATGCCATAGTTTGTGATTTCAGAGTGCGAGATAACAAAGTGCTTGTCTTCAGAAACCGGGTATGTGTTCTACAAGATGTTAATATTCGTAATCTTATTTTATCTGAGGTGCATAGTTCGAAGTTCGTTATCCATCCCGGAAGCACTAAGATGTACCGACATTTAAAGGAGCAGTATTGGTGGCCAAACATGAAATGCCACATTGATGAGTTCATTGCTCGATGCCTTGTATGTAAACAAGTAAAGATCAAACATCAATGACCGCTGGTTTACTACAGTCACTTCCGATTCTAGAATTGAAGTGGGAGCATGTCAAGATGGATTTTGTTACCGGTTTGCCTAGATCGTAGCGAGGATATAATGCCATTTGGGTGATTGTAGATCGATTGACGAAATCTGCACAGTTCCTTACTTTATGTGTGACGGATACACCAGAGAAATTGGCTGTTCATTACTTAGACAAGATTGTTCAAATGCACGGAGTGCCAGTTTCCATTATTTCAGATTTTGACCCTTGTTTTACATCACGATTTTCAGAGAAATTCCAGATTGTGCTGGTTTCAAGATTGAATTTCAGTACCCCATTTCATTCCCAGACCGATGGTCAATCAGAAAGGATGATTCAGATACTCAAAGACATGCTTCGTGCGAGTGTGTTGGACCAGCATACCAGTTGAGATCAATGCCTACCATTGACAGAATTTTCTTACAACAGTAGTTTTCATGTAAGCATTGGTATGGCACCTTATGAAGCACTATATGGGAGATGTTGCAGAACTCCCATTTGCCAGAATGAAGTAGGCGAGAGACGTCTAGACAATCCAGAATTGATTGATCAAGCAACGGAGCAAGTGAATTTGATTCGACAACAGCTAAAAATAACCCAGGATCGGCAGAAAAACTACACCGATAATCGACGTAGGGAGCTAGAATTTGCGGTAGGTGACAAAGTGTTATTGAAGGTCGGCCCATGGAAAAGAGTTCTTCATTTTCAACGGTGAGGTAAGTTAGCACCTCGTTACATTGGTCCATATGACATTGTCGAAAGGATCGGCCCTGTTGCACGCCGACTTGCATTACCTCCAAATATGGAAAGAATTCACAATGTGTTTCATATTTCAATGTTGAGAAAGTATGTGCGAGACCCTGTCCATGTGCTCAAAGAATCACCAGTCGAAGTTGCTGAAGACCTATCATATCTCTTACATCCAGTTGCTATACTAGATTGATCAGTTCGACAGCTATGCAGTCGAAGAGTGCCTATGGTATGAGTTGTTTGGTGTAATGGCCAAATTGAGGAACAGTCTTGGGAGACTAAGGAATCTATGCGTGCGAAATTTTCTTATCTGTTTGCTTAAGTACTTGTTCTAAAATTTCGAGGACAAAATTCTTGTAAGGAGGGGAGGATGTAAGACCTCGAATTTTGAGTCCTAGAAGTCTAGAAATTAGTGTAGGTAAAAAGATCATTTTGTCCCTGAAGAACAGGATGTGTGATGGCTGAAATTGATAAGGAATGTCCAGTAGTTAATTCTAGTTTTTATTCCCTTTAATTTGAATCTTTATTTGTTAATAATTACCTTAGAAAATAAAATCCCTAAAATTAAGGGGGATAGTTATAGAATTTAATTCTGATAATTATTTTACTTTAATATAAAATTTAAAGTAGGTAAATTAATCCTATAATCTCCCTACATAAGTAGGAAGCCGGCCACACTTAAACCTCACACAGAAAATATACAAAATTCGTCCAATCAAAAACCCTATATCTCCCTATTTTTGCCGAAATCTGTTTGAAATTCAAATAGGCATAACTCTCTCATACTTTGACAGATTATTGTAAATAATAACTTGCTAGAAAGTTCGTTCTGTACTCTTTCCAGCTATCTATGGTTCTTTCATCTGAAGGTTATTTTTTTTATTAAAAGTTAAATCATATTTCGACGGAATTGCCATTATCTGTTTTAATTTCAAAATAGCATAACTCTTTCATCCTTTGTTGGATTCTTGTGAATAATAGCTTCTTGGAAGCTCTATTCATCTTCTTTTCAATCATCTTGTGTTTTGCATCTGGAGGTTAGTTTTTCTGTGTTAAAAATTAAATCATAATTCGACAGAATTTCCAAAATCTACTTGAACTTCAAATTAGCATAACTCGCTCATCCTTTGTCGGATTCTTTCGAATAATAGTTTGTTGGAAAGCTCTCTTCATGCTCCTTTAAAATATTTTAGGTTTTGTTCCTGGAGGTTAGTGTTTATTTGTCGTAATTTAAGTTGTATTTCAGTAGGATTAGGTTTCAAAATTGTGTGATTCTGCCATCGATTGATTTCTGTTGTTCTTCTTCTTGTTTTTATGATTGTTTAGCATCCATTCATGTTGTAAAATCATGAATTCATCCTTTGAATCTTCTCTATACATGAACTCAGTATGCCTTACCCTTGCCATATTATTGCCTATCTTGATCAATTGATTAACCTATTGGATTCTGATCTTGTTTCTTTTGATTGTACAAGTTATAAACACCTAACCCTCCGTTGTTAACATGAAATTGCAACCCTTACATCTTGTATGCATGAAATCGTAATTTGTCTTGTGCCCTACTCTTAGTGCGGAAATTTGCATAGTTGATTGGGATGGTAATTCAAGTTGAATCTTGTTAAGTTCTTGGCTATCACATCACACGTCCAAGAGGGAGGCACCTGCGACATCTGATCACTGGTTTCTGATAGGTTTAGTGAGTGGATATGGTAAGGAAATAGGGTATTCAATTGGTTATTGAGTATGCATGCTTAGTTTGGTTTTGTCTTTGCCTTGTGATACTATAGGTGGTTCAAAACCATTAAATAAAGACAAAGGAATAGCTTCTTGTTCAGAGACATGAGAGGTAGGATCTATGCCTCATCGGTTTCTCCAGAGATCCTTGTTGCTTGTTGGTTATTTTCGATGCATACCTTTGTTAATATTCCATGTGAATTGATTATATTGTAAATACATAAATAGTATATTAAGATCTGATTACTTAGGCTATACCGAACCATTTGAGATAGGTTATGTGTGCCTAGTTTGCATATATTGTGTGTATTGAACTAACTGATTATGTTCTGACATGATTGAGAATACCTTATTGTGGTATTATGCTTTGTACTTGCTTGTGTGTGTTTGTACGTGTTTGTGTGTCAGTATCTTGCTCCGATGGTCATTTGGGGTAAGCGCTGATGCTTCTTGGGAGAGGGGAGGCTCTTACTTGTAAGGGAGTCGTATGGGTGGCAATCCCCAGCTTCTGCAAGCTGGATGCCTAGTCCTGTGTGATGGCTAGATGCCTAGTCCTGTGTACTGGCTAGATGTCTTGTCCTGTATGCTGGCAAGATGCTCTTATCCTATGTGCTAGTTAGGATGCCTAGTTCTTTGTACTGGCTATATTCCTTGTCCTGTGTGCTGGCAAGATGCCCTAATCTTGTGTGCTGGTTAGGATACCTACTCCTGTGTGCTAGCTAGATGCCTTGTCTTGTGTGCTAGCAATATGAATAGGCTTGCTGATTACCTTGCGTGTTAACCTTTTACCCTTGTGCAGCAAAGCCATGGACAACACAAATGGAAGGGGTTTCTTTTTCCTACTGCCGAGAGTAACCTGATGAGTTTTCCTACCTGTGTACTTCTGATTTTCAGAAGTGTTTGTAGTCTACCCGCAGCCTTAGTTTAGGCACTCTCCCTTTGATTGATTCTTAAATTGCGTGATAGCTATAGTTGTGTAGGGTTGATCTGATGTTGTTTGGGTGATGTTTGTTTAAGATTTTTGTAGATCTTATGATGTTGTGACCCTATTGAGATTCTTGTAATCTCATTCTGTTGTTTTCACCATTTTTCAGGCTTAGGTACATTCAAATTAATGGCAATGGAAATACCAACCGGAAGATCTTTTCTGATTAAAATTCCAATGGATCTTCGTGGAGTTCGCAGCAATGGCGATGTTACAACTGTGGCGAGATGGGACATGTTCAGAAGGAATGCCCAAAACCAAGGAGAATCACAGGTGTACCAAACGCAGGCCGAGGTGGGAATGCCAACCCCGCCAGACCACCAACACGCGCACCAGAAGGACCACCCAAAAGATCCACAAGTGAGGCGCAACCAAAACCAACAAGGCTCTTTACTTTGACTGATGCCGAGGCTAGTCCTGATGTGGTGACAGGTACTATTTCAGTATTTTCTTGAAACGCTAAAGTATTATTTTATCCAGGAGCAAATAGATCATTTGTGAGTCCAAGGATAGCACTTAACGCGGATCATCCTCTATCTTTCTTGACTCCTCCTATTTCGGTTCTAACTCCTTTGGGAGAATAACTGATTTCTGATCTGGTCTACATCGGCTGTGCTATATGCATGGGATCGAATGTAGTTGAAGTGAATCTAATTCCATTAGACATCAGGGAGCTGGATGTGATTTTAGGCATGGATTGTCTGGCAAAATATCAAGCCCGTATGGAGTGTTTCACTAAACGGGTGTGGTTCACATTTTCTGATGGTACCGAATATTGTTTTGAAGGCGATAGGCGAGTGGTGCCAACTTGCATGATTTCCTGGCTTAAGGCGAAGCGATTAATCAACAAAAGATGTACAGCGTACCTTGCGCATGTACAAGATATTTCTAAAGAATTCTCAGATCTGAATTATGTTCCTGTGGTTTGCGGATTTCCAGAAGTATTTCCCGAAGACATAGCCGGACTACCACCATCAAGGGAAGTGGAATTCGGAATTGAGCTAGTGCCAGGTACGAATCTGATTTCCATTCCCCTGTATCGTATGGCTCCTTCGGAAGTGAAGGAACTAAATAAGCAATTGGAAGATTTGCTGGATTGTGGTTTTATTCGACCTAGTGTGTCACCCTGGAGAGCACCTGTTCTGTTTGTGAAAAAGAAAGATGGTTCGCTGCGATTATGCATTGATTATCGGAAGCTAAACCATGTGACCATGAAAAATAAATACCCTTTGCCACGCATCGACGATTTGTTTGACCAACTCCAAGGTGCAGCCGTGTTCTCCAAGATTGATCTCAGATCTGGATACCATCAATTGCGAGTTCGTGATGCTGATATTCCGTTGACCGCATTCAGATCACGATACGGCCACTATGAATTTCTGGTTATGCCATTCGGCTTGACCAATGCACCAGCTGTGTTTATGGACTTGATGAATCGTGTGTTCCACGAATTCCTGGATAAATTTGTGATAGTCTTCATCGACGACATTCTAATTTACTCAATATCGGAAGAGGATCATGCTATGCACTTGCGGATTGTGCTTAAAATCCTGAAGGATCGACGGTTGTTCGTAAAGTACTCAAAATGCGAATTCTGGTTATATGAGGTTTGTTTCCTTAGCCATATTGTTTCCGCCCAAGGTGTGTTTGTTGATCCAAAGAAGATTGAAGCCGTGATTGCTTGGGAACCTCCGCGAAGTGTGTTTGAAGTTCGTAGTTTCCTAGGCTGAGCAGGATACTACCGTCGCTTTGTGGAAAATTTTTCATCACTTGCCGAACCATTGACAAAACTGACATGCAAGGGTGAGCCATTCGTATGGAACGAGAAATGCCAGCAAAGTTTCGACGAGCTAAAGAATCGGTTAGTTTCTGCACCTATTCTTACCTTACCTATTTGTGGAAAGGAGTATGTGGTTTACAGCGACACGTCAAAATCTGGACTTGGATGTGTATTGATGCAAGATGGGAAAGTCATTGCCTACGCTTCAAGGCAATTGCAACCGCACGAGATGAACTACCCTACACATGACCTGGAACTTGCAGCCGTGGTATTTGCCTTAAAAATATGACGACATTATTTATACGGCGAGACGTGTCGAATCTTCACTGATCGCAAAAGACTGAAGTACCTCCTTACACAAAAAGAATTGAATATGAGACAACGAAGATGGGGGAAGCTGATTAAAGACTATGATTTAATCATCGAATATCATCCTGGAAAGGTGAATGTTGTTGTTGATGTCCTGAGCAAGGTTCATCCTCCTTCCCCAACAGTTTTGGTCTACATGCGCACCTATTACCTACCGATGATGCTGGAATTGAAAACTAATCGTGTGCATCTTGGCACCAATTTCTCTGGTTCGTTGTTGGCACGAATTGAAGTCACACCTACCTTAATTGAAGAAATCCGAAATCAACAATTAGAGGATCCGAAATTTACTGAAATTCGGAAGCAACTTGCTGATGGTGTTGATGCCATAGTTTGTGATTTCAGAATACGAGATGACGAAGTACTAGTCTTCAGAAATCGGGTATGTGTTCCACAAAATGTTGATATTCGTAACCTTATTCTATCAGAGGCGCATAGTTCAAAGTTCGTTATTCATCCTGGAAGCACTAAGATGTACCAAGATTTGAAAGGCCGGTATTGGTGGCCAAATATGAAACATCATATTGCTGAATTCGTTGCCCGATGCCTCGTATGTCAACAACTAAAGTTCGAACATCAAAGACCCGCTGGTCTACTTCAGTCACTTCTGATTCCAGAATGGAAGTGGGAGCACGTCACAAAGGATATTGTGACCGGTTTGCCTAGATCTCAGCGAGGATACAATGCCTAGATCCCCAGACCGATGGTCAATCAGAAAGGATGATTCAGACACTTGAAGACATTCTACGTGCGAGTGTATTGGATCAGCAAACCGGCTGGGATCGAAGCTTACCATTGGCAGAATTTGCTTACAATAATAGTTTTAATGTAAGCATCGGTATGGCACCCTATGAAGCACTATATTGGAGACGCTGCAGAACCCCCATTTGCTGGAATGAAGTAGGCGAGAGACACCTAGAAAATCTGGAATTAATTGACCAAGCAACAGAGCAATTAAGCTTGATTCGACAAAGGTTAAAAGCAGCCTAGGATCGGCAGAAAAGTTACGCCGACAATCGACGAAGGGAGCTGGAATTTACGATAGGAGACAAAGTGTTTTTGAAAGTCGCCCTATGGAAAGGAGTCCTTCGTTTTCAGCAGCGAGGTAAGCTAACACCTCGCTACATTGGTCCATATGACATTGTTGAAAGAATCGGCCCTGTTGCATACCGACTTGCACTACCTCCAAATATGGAAAGAATTCACAACGCATTTCACGTTTCAATGCTAAAAAAGTTTATGCGAGATCCTGCTCATGTGCTTAAAGAACCGCCAGTTGAAGTTGCTGAAGATCTATCCTATCCCGTACAGCCAATTGCCATACTAGATCGGTCAGTTCGACAGCTTCGCAGTCGAAGCGTGCCTATGGTACGAGTTGTTTGGCGTAATGTCCAAATTGAGGAGCAGTCTTGGGAGACTGAGGAGTCTATGCATGCAAAATTTTTTTACTTGTTTGATTAGGTACTTATATTAAAAATTTCGAGGACGAAATTCTTATAAGGAGGGGAGGATGTAAGACCCCGAATTTTGAGTCCTAGAAGTCCAGAAGCCAGTGCAGGTGAAAAGACGATTTTACCCCGGAAGGAAAGGATGTGTGATGGTCGAAATTGGTAAGATTGTTTAGTAGTTAACTTTGTTTTAAATTCCCTTTTATCTAAATTCTTATATATGGATAATTTCCATAGATATTGTCCTTATAGAGGGATAATTGCCTTAGAGATTAAAGACCCTAAAAATAAGAAAGATAATTTAGAGTTTAATTATCTGGTAGACTATCTTATTATGATAAAGTGATCAAAAGCAGTAATCATAATTCTATACCCATTCATTATAAATAGGAATCCAACCCCACAAAAATCATTTATAGAAAACTTACAAATTCGTATGAGCTAAAACCCTATACCTCCCTATAGCCGCTACAATTCGAAGAACTTCAAACTAGCATAACTCACTCATCGTTGGTCAGATCTATACGAATAATAGCTTGTTGGAAATCTCTCTTCACCCTCTTTCCAACCATATTTCATTTTTTATCAGGAAGTTAGTATTTCTTTCTCAAAGGTCAAGTTGAATTTCAACGGCATTGCCAAATCTTCTTGAAATTCAGAATAGTATAACTCTTTTGTTGTTTGTTATATCTCTGCGAATAATAGCTTCTTGGAAAGCTCTCTTCATCCTCTTTTCAACCATATTTTTTTTTGTCAGGAGGTTAGTAGTTCTTTGTCTAAGGTTAACTTGAAAATCGGCAGTGGAATCAGGTTTTCGCCAAATCTTCTTAAAATTCAAAATAGCATAACTTTCTAATCGTTTGTCAGATCCTTACAAATAATAGCTCGTTGGAAAGATCTTTTCATCCTATTTCCAAAAATATATAAATCATAGCTTAGATGTAAATATTTCCTTGTTTAAGTTAAGACGAAATCGTCCTATGCCCTACTTTTAACGACAAGATTTGCAAAGTTAATTGGAATGGTAAATTCAGGTTAAATCTTGTTAAGTTCCTGGCTATCACATCACACATCCAAGGGGGAGGCACCTGCAACGTCTGATCACTGGTTTTCTGATAGGTTTGGTGAGTGGTATTGGTAAGGAAATAGGGTATTCAATTGACTATTGAATATGCATGCTTAGTTTGTTTTTGTCTTTGCCTGGTGATAATTTAGGTGGTTCGGATTTACTTAATAAAGGAAAAGGAGTAGTTTCTTGTTTAGAGACAAGAGAGGTAGGATCTACGCCTCATCGATTTCTCCAGAGACCCCTGCTCTTTTCTTGATGTTTTTGTTACCTACCCTTGTTGTATTGCTTGCGATTGGATTATAGGGTGAGAGTATGAAATTCGGAATGAGATATGAATCTCCTTGGCTATATCAAACCCCTGAGTTAGGAATTGAGTGCCTGGGATGCAATGGTTATGTGAATTGGATAAGTTGATTGTGTTCTGACATGATTGAGGATACCCTGTTGTGGTATTATACTTTGTACTTGCCTGTGTGTGCTTGTACGTGTCAGTGTGTCAGGATCCTGTTTCGGTGGCCATTCGGGGTAAACGCTGATGCTCCTAGGGAGAGGAGAGGTTCTTACTGGTATGGGAGTTGTATGGGCGGCAAATCCCAGCAAGAGATCGCTGGAGGTCTGGTCCTTGTGTGGCCGGAAGCCCTGGTAGGTATATGACCTGGGATGCCCTAGTAGGTATGTGACTAGGGAAGACTTGTCCGTGTGGGACTAGTCGACTTGTCCTTGCGAGGACAAGATGAAAGGCTTACTGATTAGTTTGCGTGTTAACCATCTACCCTTTGTGCAGTAAGTTTTGGACAACATAGGTGGAAAGAGATGGCCTTTCTTCTTCATTGCTGAGGGCAATGTGATGTATTTCACCTGCCTGTGTACTTCTAAGCTTTCGGAAGTGTTTTCAGTCCTCCCTCAGCCATAGATTTGGCCCTAACCTCTTTTGATTGGTTTTTGAATTGCATGATCCCCTTTAGTTGTTTAGGAATGATCATATGTGAATTGGGAGATTTGTGTTTAGGGATTTTGTAGATCTTATGATGCTGTGACCCTACTGAGATTCTTGTAATCTCAAACCGTTGTTTTTACCATTTTTCAGGCTTAGGTACATTCACTGTTCGTGGTACCAGGGTGTGAGATCAAGGCTGCACGGCGGGGAGATATCGCATCACATTTGCATACTTGTTACTTGCGCATATAACATGAATGATTGGGAAACTTTCTGGTTTATTTTAAGCACTCTTCTTTACTTGCTATTTCCGAACCTTGATGAAAAATTTCTTGCTGGTTATGTGGATCCCTATGGGACTTGTGTGTTACGAACCCAAAGATTTAATTTAAGACTTCTGCTGATGTTTTATTTACTCCGTATGATACCAGAACATGTGTCCAATGTCATGCTCCAATTGTTGATAAGCAATAAAACTAACAAGCTAAAAATCGGTAGTTCATGATAAGCTTGGTGGGATTCAAGTAGGTCTTAGGTGTCATTTAGGCTTATTTGGGTTTCACGGCGGTAATGACCTTAATAGGAGCAATTAATAATAGTTAGGAATTGGGGTCGTTACAAAAGGAACCGATGAGGCATAAATCCTACCTCTCACGAGTCTGAATCAGATGCAATTCTCTGCCTTTCCAATAAGATCAGAATCTCCTAAACAACCACAGGGCAAAGACCACACAATACTAAGCCACAAGATACTTAACTAAAAACCAAAGGCATTGGGAATCCTTACCAATTAACCTACTAAAATCCAGCGATGTGGATGCAGCAATATCTTCCCTCTGAATGCGTGATATGATGGCCAAAAATTCAGCAATAAACAACTTGATTATTCACCCTAATTCATCATACAAATTTTGGCAACACCTTAGGGCTTAATAGGGTAAATTTCAATTTCATCATACATATAAGAAGAAGCTGGAATTTTATGTGAATATGGAAGGAATAGGTGTCAGTTACTCAAATGATTAAAGGGAACAAGATTTGAAACCAATAGACAAGTCAGTTGATTAAATTTTGGCAAACATAGGGTTAGGAATAAGGCATGCCAATTTTATCTATAGGGAAAATTCAAGGGATGAATTCATGATTTTACAGCATGAATGGATGACAAACAATCATGCGAACAAAAAGAATAACAATAAAAATCAATTGAAGGAAGAATCACATAATCTTGGCACCAAAACTGACTTATTAAGACTTGAATTTTGAAAGGAAAGAGCTAATTTTCTGATGAACAACCCAAAATAGATAGATAGAGGATGGAAACAGCTTTCACACAAGTTATTGTTTGCAAAAATTTGACAAAGGATGAGAGTGTTATGGTAGGACTAAGATCAAGAAATTTCTTACACAAAATCGACGAATTACGACTTGAATTTCGACAGGGGAGAAATAACCTTCTGATTGTCAACCTAATATAGCTAGATAGAGGAGAGAAATAGCTTTCCAACAAGCTATTATTTGTAGAAATCTGATAAAGGATGAGAGACTTATGCTAAGATGAAGATCAAGGAATTTCGCCTACGGGTTAGGTAAAAATCAGAAATTGAGAGGAATGAGATAAATTTCGAAATTTCCAAGTAGGTTTTGGTATGTTTAGGTAGGATAGGCTGGCCACTCTTTTTTAGGTGTCTAAGCAGGTTTAGTTAAGAGATAATTCCTTACTTTTAAGCTTAAAAAGATAATTTTATTAGAAGAATAATTCTATTTAAAAGGAAGAATTATCTAATACCTTCGATAATAAGGGATAAAACTAAGGATAATTAATGTAAAAATAACATAATTAAAATAGAAAATATCCGGCAACAACCATTTTAGGCCATCACGCATCTATTTCTTCAAGGACAAAATAGTCATTTCAACTGCATCGGCTTCTGGACTTTCCAGACATCTACACTAAGAAGGATTGGGGTCTCACATGGACACAGTCATAGGAAGCCTAGGCGTGTGTATAGTCGTCATAGCGATTGGTCTAGGTCTAGTGTTTGAGGTTTGAGTCAGAAGAAATTTATTGGGTCGGTTTCACGTCCATTTTGAGTGACCATGGGTTTTTAGGCCGATTAACCTATTTTGAGTCTATTTATATTTTCTGAGCCCATTTACTATTTCTTAAGCCCAATTAAAAATTAAAACTCATTTTTTATATTTATGGCTTTAAATATTATTGTGGCCTAATCGGGGTATATAGAGTTTTTAGGTGATCTGTTTAAGGTTTCCCCAAGATTTTGGGCCCGGAATCTAAAAGGTCAGCCCAAACCATTTTCTAAGTGTTGGACACTAGCAGACCTTCTTCCCCCCTCTCTCCCTATCTACATGATACACTCTCCCCCACTCCCAAAGAACCCATTTTCTTTCTTTTGATTTACCTTCAAAGAAAACCATTGAGAATCAACCTTACACACATTCTTAACCTCCTTTGATCGATTTCCACTACTAGTTTTTGTTTGGGTAGCAAAAAATCTGATTGTTCATGTTGTTAGGGGATTTTTGGGGATTTTGTGCTAAGTGCCATAAATCCTTGATTTCTTTATCGATTATTTATTCCTTTTGTTGGCATTTGATATTTCTATATTTTTTATGGATTAGATTGCATGAAAACACCCAATGATCCATGGGTAAGTATTTTAAGTTCTCGATGGTATTTTTAATAACTTTGGGATTCTGTGATTGTGATGAAATTGATTGATTTTTTTGCTTGAGTTTCATTGATTGTGTGTTGTGGATGTTGTTTGTGGGTTGAGAAACCCAAGTGTAGTGTTTGTGGAGCTTGTAGATGGATTTCAAGCCTTTGGATGGAATGTTTGTGGAGAGAATATTATTCTCTATCTAGTTGGTTTGTTTGGGCTATGACCCTATGTTATTGGTTGTGTGATTTGAGGGTTAGGTTGAGTGAGCAAGGGGTTTCCTAGGCTTCATTTCCAATTTTCAACTTTTTATCGATTTTTCTATCTTTACGTTTATGATTGCTTTGGTTCGGTTTTTGTGGTTAGGCGGTGTTGGAGCGGTTGGTGAGGAAAAATGTATTTCTATTGAGTCGTCTGCACAATAAGAGGTGGGACTTTATATTTCATTTGTTTACACGAAAATTTTTTGGTTTGTTAAGATAAAATATGGAAAATTGCTTGGTTTTAAATGGAGTATATACATGCATTATGAATGACAATCATGCTAGATTCATTAACTTGCTTACCATGATTTGGAAGCATTAAATGTATATTTGAACTCTTAAGCATGATGGTCGCGTGTTTATCCGATTTTTGGAGAGTATGTGATAAGATGAACTTACCCTTGTGATTGATTGAGTTTGGAACATTTGATTTATAAGTTTTGTGACTTGTGAGATGTATTTTGTTGCTAAGAAACTTTTGACAGAGTTCCTGAAGGCTTGGATGGTTTTAAGGGACATTTTTTAGTAGTTTTCGGAGTACACACCCTTCCCAGAAGAGTACAAGCTCGAGTACTTTTTCCAGCAACTAGTGTACCTCTCGACCGAGAAGTACATGGCCTGTGTGGGAAAGTACATGATCGTGTACTAAGTACACAACTTGTTTCCAAATAGTACATAGTCATGTACTTTTTTCTGGAGCCCATATACCTCACTTTGACACTTCCAAAGCAATTCTAAACCTATCAAATACTAAATAAACATCATTAAACACCTGAACCAACCTTAAATCAATGCTATAAGTGTTCCTTATGTATTTTATGCATTATAGTTTTACTATGTATAAAAAAAATATATATGTTTCTTAAGAACAATTTGCTTACCTAATATTATTGTATGTGTGGATTATATATACGTGCCTGAATTTGCTATGATTTAGAAGGCTGCCTGAATTTGTTATGACTTAGCAAGATAATGTATATGTATATGTCGATTGATGATTGAGTGTGATAGTGTGTTTTCCTCATCAATTTCGGATAACACTAGCAGTATAGGATAATATATATTTTAAATAAAAAATTGACTATCAGTGGGCTCTGGATTACCATTAGTGTGAGGGCTAATTGAGAGTGCTTTATGATCCACCCTAATAGATTTTTGGGCATACCAGCTGTGAGATCTCGATTTTGTGTCCAAGAAGGCCAGAAGCCAGTGCAGATAAAATGACCATTTTACCCTTGAAGAAATGGATATGTTATGGCCGAAAATGGTATGGAAGGTCTTGTAATCATTTCTGGTTTCATTTCCTTTTGATTCATTTCCTTATTGGTTCAATTTTACATTAGGTAATAAAATTCCTGAAATTAAGGAAGGATAATTCCAGAATTTAATTCTGATAATTATCTTCTCTTATCTAGCCTTTAATCAAGAAAATTAATCCCATAAACACCCTACATTAAGAGGTAGCCAGCCACACCTATATCCCACGCCAGAAACACACAAAATTATCAAGTAATCAAGACCTACACCATAGCCTATTGCTGTCGAAATTCATTGATCTTTATCTTAGGATAACTATCTCATTCTTTGTCATATTTCTGTAAATAATATCTTGCTGGAAAGCTCTTTCCATCCTCTATCTAGCTATCTTGGTTTGATCATCAGAAGTTTAGTTATTCCCTGTCGAAATTCAAATCGTAATTCACAGGTTTTGGTGTCAAAGTTGTGTGATTCTTCTTTCAATTGATTTCTGTTGTTGTTCTTTTTATTCGTTTAATTGTTTGGCATCCATTCATGTTGTAAAATCATGAATTCATCCTTTGAATCTTCTCTATACTTGAAATCGGCATGCCCTACCCTTTGCCCAATTGTTGCCGATTTTGATCAATTGATTCACCTATTGGTTTCTGATCTTGTTCCTTTTGATTGTATATGATTTAACACCTAATCCTTTATTGCAATCATGAAATAGCAACCCCTATACCTTGTATGCATGAAATCGCAACTTCCCAATTGCCCTATCCTAAGTTCTGAAATTCGTATGGTTGATTGGGGTAGTACTTCAAGTTGAATCTTGTTAAGTTCTTGGCCATCACTTCACACATCCAAGGGGAAGGCACCTGCGGCATCTGATGTGAGACCTCACCCTTCTAAGAGTAGCTTACGATAGAGTGCAGATTCGATTCGTACATTTTTTCTTACGTTGGGTGTCTCAGCCTTAGGGAGTCCTTAGCGTGTTTGAGTGTTTTACGGTGTCTAGGTCTGATCGAGAGTACATTAGAATGCGTGATTGAGGATTGAGTCAGTGGAAATTGGGATTTGACAGATTATGACCCGTTTTGAGTGACTATGAATTTTTGAGTCGATTACTATTCATCGAGCCCAAACACTATTCGTAAGCCCAATTGATTAACCGAAATCCCAGACACCCGTTTTGTTATGCAAAATTTTATTCGGGTCATTTGGAATGATACGGGCTATGAAAATAGAATTTCTGTACTTGGTAGACCTTGGGATTTAGCCCAATTCAGTCTCAGCCCAAATCCATTATGTCAGCTCATATACTAGCTAACCCATTAGTTACACTTAAGTCTTGCCAAGTCTTTCTATTTGTGCATTAAACCCAGCAGACCATTCATTTCATCTGCCCTAAATGCCATTCCCTGTTTTTCTTTCCTCTCCACCATCCAAGAGTACCAACATTCACCTTCAACTCAGTTTTACCTCAGAAATCGTTAGGGGATCATACCCTAACACTACCCCAGTGTTTTCAACACGTTTCCACTGGTAGTTTGGTGGGTAGGAGTGATTTCTACACTGTTTTCATTCTGGACGAAAATTGAGGGTTTACTGGTAAGTGGTTTAATTCTTGCTTCCATGCTTCTAAGTTAGTTTCTTTAGGCTGCTAGTAATGTTGCTGAGCTAATTTAGTGAGTGATTGTGTCTGGAAACACCCTGAAAGATTTGTGTAATTCTCGGGTGAACAGTGTCAGAGGGTGGAATTCGAAAATTCTCGATGAATTGGGTGTATTGGTTGCTTGGGTGGTACTATAATGTGTGAATGTTTGCTGGTCAGAGTTGTGATTAAGGGGGAATGGTTGTGAGTTTATGGAGTGGTTAAATTGTTCAATTGCAGAGGAGTGTTGAGTGGTAATTGTGAGAGGGTCCTTTAGGTTTTAATTTCAGTTTTAGTTTCTGATCACTTGAATTCAGATTAGCTTACGGTTCTATGACTGCCTTACGTGTATAGGTGATATTGCGGCAGCTGAGAAAGGCAAAGGTGTCGCTGGTACGTCGTCAGCGCGACAATAGGTGGGAGTTTAAGTTTCATTTGCATATGCGTACTGGTTGATTTGTTTAATTAAAATTGGATTGCATGGTTTGATTTGAATGGAGGCATTGCTAGTACTCTGATAACTAATCATGTTAGACTCATATGAATGCTTGTCATGCTTTGGAACACATTAAATATATGTTCAAAACTAAGCATGATGACTGTGTGATGTGCATTGTGTTGCCATGAGTGGATTGCTGCTTGTAACTGAGTGTGTGGCAACACAAGGGAGACTTGTTAAAAATATGAGATCGGCCTGATGTGGAACGGTATAAATACATAGCATGCATTATAAGTTTTTCCTAAACAATGTAGTATAAGTATTTTCTTAGGGATTTACTGGAATTGACGAACTATGCTTGATCAAGCTAGGTAAGTATATGGGGTTCCCAGCTGAGGGGACAGTTGCTTACCTTGGAGGGTTATGGAGGATATATCTGTATGAATGGTTACTCTAGTGCACTATAAACGATCAGTTCTCATAATGCTATATGCATGTATCTACGAAACTGAGATGGAATCTGATAATTTGATTTCTCCATTCAGTTTCGGACAACCTTGATGGTAGGGGTTTGAATACATATGTAACTGTTAAATTAAAACCATCAATGGGCTTCCAGGTGATCCTTTAGCGGGGATTATTCGGAAGTGGTTTGTGTCTGCCCTGGTAGGTTTTGGGCATATTAGCCATTGCATAATGTTTTGATAATCACGCGTCGTGCATTGTGCATTGTGCATTGTGGATTTTGTTATGTGCATATATGAGCATGAGACTCAATTGTGTTACGTACTTGGTTTGTAAACTGATTTAGTAATTGCCTCTATTCCCACGTTGTGCTTATGACGCGGTACTCCCACTGAGGTCCTTTGATCTCACCCCCTCCCTTTATTTTTCTTAGGGCTAAATTGAGAGACTAGCAGTTCAGCTTCCAGGTTACTATTCCATTGTTGGTCGTAGGGCTGGACATTGTACTCCACACATTTTGGACACTTGGCATTATTTGTGTTGTAGGTACACACTAGACGTGTGCACATGTACGCTAAACGTGTGAATCTGGGATTTAAATTTTATGCTGCATAAGTTTAAATGACAGTGCGATATTATGTGAAATGTGTGACAGAATTATATCGTGGGTTGATATGTGTGAGATAAAAGACTTCCGCTAATAATTCCATTGTTGATTTTGCCGAGTTTTTATAATAACATGCTATGCTTCAATTTCAAAGGAAAATTTCAAGATTTGGAAATGATTTTACAGTAAGCCTTGTGTGGTTCCGATTGATCCACCCGTTGGGTCGATCGGGGTTGCACGGCGGTGAGGTTCCCATTCACCGGGAACGGGTCCTTACAGGGTTGGTAGCGGAGCATGGTTGTTTCGTGTGTACGGGACGTACAAACTGATTTTGAACTAGCATATTTTACAAACGCATCACACTCACAGCACGTTCATTGTCCAGCATAGAGTGAGTCTAGTTATTATTAGTTGTGTTGATTCTAGGTTTGTACTATGGTTGTGTGTTCCGTGAGATTAGATGGCACCTAAGAAGAAGGTTAGGAGACCGACACGCCGAGTGTAAGGAGCAAGGGTTGATGAGAGGTCCGAGGCTAATGGACCAGCAGTTGAAGCGCATCAGACACAGGCAGGACAGACAGCACCTACAGCTCAGGATTTCGCCTTAGTACAGGTGTTGACGGCGTTACAAACGACGTTGAGTCAAATGCAGCAAACGATACAAATGATGCAAACTGCAGCTGCACAGCCACAGGTACAGGTACCAGATCAGCCTGAAGTACAACAGGAAGCACAGGACGTTCAGGGTGCTAGGCTACCATTTCGGGTGTCAAAGCTGCTGAAAGAAGCCAGACATTTGGGTTGTGAAAGTTTTTATGGCTCCAGCGATGCAATGGTGGCCAGGAAGTGGAAAGATAAAATTGTGCTTACTGCCCAAGACTTGCGAGTATCTGATGAAGAGAGGACAATCTTGGCTACTCGTTTGCTGGAACGAGATGCGGCTACCTGGTGGAGTACCATCAGGAATCGATATGGGGAACGACCCACGTGGGAGGAAATTCGAACATGAATTTGATGAACGATTTTCCCGCCACATTTCCAGGATCACAAACGGTCTGAGTTCTATATGTTACGACAACTAAACAAGACAGTGGCCGAATATGAAACGGAATTTCGGGCATTAACTCATTTCATGCCGGAATTGGAACAAGATATGAGAATTTTGGCCAGTCGATTCGAGCAAGGTCTGAATCATAATATTCGGACTATCATGGGTCCAAACACAAGCACAGACTTCGAGAAGTTAGTGGTGGAAGCTGTTAAATCTGAAACGATTGCTTGAGGATAGAAGTATTAGGTTGGTAGACCGAGGGAATTTGTCCCTGGGAGGGATTCTGCGAGACATAGTGGGAGGTTTGACAAGAGGCCTGTAAACAAGAGGTTTACTCCTTACTTTACTGCACCGACTCGATCACAGGGAACATCTTCCTTTGTGACTAAGGCACAACCAGCTCAGTCAGCATTAAGTTCCAGTAGACCATCATCGTATCCCAGTTGTCCAAATTGTAGAGAATTCCACCTCGCACCATGTCCACATCCAGCTCGCTGTTTCAATTGTAATCAGTTTGGGCATAAGGAGAGAGAGTGTCCTAGAGGCGAAGCACCGCAAACCATGACATAACAGCCAAGAGCTCCAGTGATGCCAGTGCCAGTAGCACAAAGGTTTGGTGTGAGTCATATGGGCTCACAGGGATCTTCCAGACCACAGAACAGACTACAAACAGGACGACCATCTGGTAGCGAGATCACAGGTCAGTCACAGTATCGACCACAGCAAAGGCCGCAGGCGCGTTTGTTTACTTTGGTAGAAACGGAGGCAAGCGCCAACCCTGACGTTGTGACAGGTACGCTTACTGTTTTTTCCATTCCTGCTAGAGTATTAATAGACCCTGGAGCGAATAGATCTTTTGTCAGTCCTAGAGTAATTAGGAGTGCAGATAGGAAGTTGTCACCCCTAGAACAACCCATATCGGTTTTGACTCCATTAGGTGAACAATGGGGTTGTAGCACAGTGTATCTGAATTGTATTTTGAAGATGGGTACTGCAGAGGTTGAAGTAGACTTGGTTCCATTGGATATCAGAGAAGTGGACGTCATTTTGGGTATGGATTGTTTGGCCAAGTACAGAGCACTAGTGGACTGTTTCACGAAGAAAGTATGGTTCAGTTTGCCCGATGGTACAGAATTCTGTTTTGTGGGTGATCGGAGAGTAGTTCCATCTTGTGTGATCTCATGGATGAGTGCAGGACAAATGATCAACAAGAGTTGTGTAGCATTCTTGACACATATTCGTGATGTAACAGCCAAATTCCCAGAATTGAGTAGTGTGCCCGTGGTGAAAGACTATCCCGATGTATTTCCTGAAGAAGTAACAGGTTTACCACCGGAGAGGGAGATCGAGTTCGAGATTGAACTATTGCCGGGTACCTCTCCTGTCTCCATTGCCCCGTACCAGATGGCACCAGCAGAGTTAAAGGAATTAAAGACGCAGTTGGAAGATTTGGTGAACAGAGGGTTTATCAGACCCAGTGTCTCTCCGTGGGGTGCACCAGTATTATTCGTGGAGAATAAGGACGGCACACTTCGATTGTGCATCGACTGTAGACAGCTAAATCGGGTCACAGTGAAGAATCGATATCCATTGCCGCGGATTGATGATTTGTTTGACCAGCTGCAAGGAGCATCAGTGTTTTCAAAGATCGATTTGCGATCTGGTTACCATCAGCTGAGGGTTCGCGAAGCTAAGGTTTCGAAGACAGTTTTTCGCTCACCCTACGGCCATTATGAATTTTTGGTGATGCCGTTTGGTGTGACTAACGCTCCAGCTATGTTCATGGACCTTATGAACAGAGTGTTCCAGGAGTACTTAGATCAATTTGTCATTGTGTTCATAGATGACATCTTGGTTTATTCCAAGTCAGAAGAGGAGCATTTGTTGCATTTGAAGACTGTGTTAGACATACTTCGAACTCGGCAACTATATGCCAAATTTTCTAAGTGTGAATTTTGGTTTCGTGAAGTTGGATTTTTGGGACATGTAGTGTCAGCCGACGGCATTCTAGTTGATCCCAAGATGATAGAAGCAATTGTGTCTTGGGAACCCCCACGAAGTGTTACAGAAATTCGCAGTTTCCTTGGATTGGCAGGCTATTACAGACGCTTTGTGGAGAATTTTTCTGTTTTGGCTGGACCATTGACGCGTTTAACACGCAAAGGAGTTCCTTTCGAATGGACAGAGCAATGTGAACAAAGTTTCCAGGAACTGAAGTCCAGACTAGTATCCGCCCCAATTCTCACTTTACCGACCAGCGGTAAGGGGTATGTGGTATACAGCGATGCATCAAGGATGGGATTGGGCGGTGTGTTGATGCAAGGAGGAAAAGTGGTGGCGTATGCATCGAGACAGTTGCGGCCGCATGAGATTAATTATCCGACTCACGATCTGGAATTGGCAGCAGTGGTATTCGCGCTTAAAATCTGGCGACACTACTTGTACGGTGAGACGTGCAGAATGTTCACTGATCACAAAAGTCTCAAGTATCTGCTCACTCAAAAAGAGTTGAATTTGAGACAGCGGAGATGGCTGGAATTGATCAAAGATTATGACCTGGTAATCGACTATCATCCAAGCAAGGCGAATGTTGTAGCGGACGCATTGAGTAGGAAGACGGTAACGTCCTTAGCCTACGTACGAGCAGAATACATGCCTATGTTGATGTGTTTGAGAGCATCCAGAGTTCGGCTAGACAGTGATGATTCAGGGGTTTTGGTTGCGCAGCTCGTTGTCAAGCCTACTTTGCTTGACGAAATACGAACCAAGCAACTCGAAGATGCAGTAATGGTTAGAGTACGACAGCAGGTTGAGGGCGATGACGGTGGTACTAGCATGGCCAGTGAATACCGTATACGAGAGGATGGCATCTTGACATTTCGTGGTCGAGTGTGTATTCCCCGTGATGAGAAGCTGCGACAGTTAATTTTGATGGAAGCACACAGTTCAACGTTTGCAATTCATCCAGGCAGCACCAAAATGAACAGAGACATACGAGAGCAGTATTGGTGGTCAGGGATGAAGAGACACATTGCAGAGTTCGTGGCAAAGTGTTTAGTGTGTCAGCAAGTCAAGGCAGAACATCAAAGACCTGCAGGATTACTACAATCATTACCTATTCCGGAATGGAAATGGGAATATGTGACAATGGATTTTGTGACAGGTTTGCCGAGGTCACAGCGAGGACACGATGCAATATGGGTGATAGTGGACAGACTGACAAAGTCTGCACACTTCCTCCCCATTAAAACGACGGATACACCAGGGAAATTGGCCATGAAATATCTTGACGAGATAGTGAAGCTACATAGAGTCCCGGTATCCATTGTGTCAGATAGAGATCCGCGTTTTGCTTCCAGACTTTGGAAGCAATTTCATAAAGCCTTGGATACAAAGTTGAACTTCAGCACCGCCTTTCATCCACAAGCAGATGGACAATCGGAGAGAATGATATAGACCTTGGAGGACATGCTTCAGGCATGTGTGTTGGAGAGACAGACGTCGTGGGAACGATGCTTACCATTAGCAGAATTCACTTACAACAACAGTTTTCAGGTTTCCATTCGCATGGCGCCATGTGAAGCGTTGTATGGGAGACGATGCCGCACGCCGTTGTGCTGGGACAAAGTTGGTGAATGGAAACTTGATAGTCCTGAACTAATCGATCAGGCAGTAGAACAGTTGACATTGATTCGGCAAAGGCTGAAGACAGCTCAAGACAGACAAAAGAATTATGCTGATAATCGCAGACGGAACTTGGAGTTTGCTGTGGGGGATAAAGTATTTTTGAAGGTAGCACCATGGAAAGGCGTAATCAGATTTCGACAGCGAGGTAAACTAGCACCTTGATATATTGGTCCATACAGTATTACAGCCTGAGTTGGGCCGGTGGCCTACTAGTTGAATTTACCGTCAGAGTTGGAGAGAATTCACAATGTGTTCCATGTGTCGATGCTACGGAAGTATGTTCCAGATTCATCGCATGTGTTGGAATCGCCGCCAATAGAGATCGCCAACGACTTGTCATATCAGACTCAACCGGTAGCGATAGTAGACAGAACAGTGAAACAATTGCGAAGTCATTCCGTGCCGATGGTTTCAGTCTTGTGGCGAAGTGACGTGATGGAAGAACAGACTTGGGAACCAGAACAACTGATGAAAGAGCAGTATCCACAGTTGTTCAACAATTCGGGTAAGTGAATTTCGAGGACGAAATTCTTATAAGGAGGGGAAGATGTGAGACCTCACCCTTCTGAGAGTAGCTTACGATAGAGTGCAGATTCGATTCGTAAATTTTTTTCTTACGTTGGGTGCCTCAGCCTTAGGGAGTCCTTAGCGTGTTTGAGTGTTTTAGGGTGTCTAGGTGTGATCGAGAGTACGTTAGAATGCGTGATTGAGGATTGAGTCAGTGGAAATTGGAATTTGACAGACTATGACCCGTTTTGAGTGACCATGAATTTTTGGGTCGATTACTGTTCATCAAGACAAACACTATTCATAATCCCAATTGATTAACCGAAATCCCAGACACCTGTCTTGTTACGCAAAATTTTATTCGGGTCATTTAGAATGATACGGGCTGTAAAATTAGAATTTCTGTACTTGGTAGACCTTGGGATTTAGCCCAATTCAGTCTCAGCCCAAATCCATTGTGTCAGCTCATATACTAGCTAACCCATTAGTTACACTTAATTCTTGCCAAGTCTTGCCATTTGTGCATTAAACCCAGCATACCATTCATTTCATCTGCCCTAAATGCCTTTCCCCATTTTTCTTTCCTCTCCACCATCCAAGAGTACCAACATTCACCTTCAACTCAGTTTTACCTCAGAAATCGTTAGGGGATCATACCCTAACACTTTCCCAGTGTTTTCAACACGTTTCCACTGGTAGTTTGGTGGGTAAGAGTGATTTCTACACTATTTTCATTCTGGACGAAAATTGAGGGTTTACTGGTAAGTGGTTTAATTCTTGCTTCCATGCTTCTAAGTTAGATTCTTTAGGTTGCTAGTAATGTTGCTGAGCTAATTTAGTGAGTGATTGTGTCTGGAAACACCCTGAAAGCTTTGTGTAATTCTCGGGTGAACAGTGTCAGAGGGTGGAATTCGAAAGTTCTCGATGAATTGGGTGTATTGGTTGCTTGGGTGGTACTGTAATGTGTGAATGTTTGCTGGTCAGAGTTGTGAATAAGGGGGAATGGTTGTGAGTTTATGGAGTGGTTAAATTGTTCAATTGCAGAGGAGTGTTGAGTGGTAATTATGAGAGGGTCCTTTAGGTTTTAATTTCAGTTTTAGTTTCTGATCACTTGAATTCAGATTAGTTTACGGTTCTATGACTACCTTATGTGTATAGGAGATATTGCGGCAGCTGAGAAAGGCAAAGGTGTCGCTGGTACGTCGTCAGCGTGACAAGAGGTGGGAGTTTAAGTTTCATCTGCATATGCGTACTGGTTGATTTGTTTAATTAAAATTGGATTGCATGGTTTGATTTGAATGGAGGCATTGCTGGTACTCTGATAACTAATCATGTTAGACTCATATGAATGCTTGTCATGCTTTGGAACGCATTAAATATATGTTCAATACTAAGCATGATGGCTGTGTGATATGCATTGTGTTGCCATGAGTGGATTGCTGCTTGTAACTGAGTGTGTGGCAACACAAGGGAGACTTGTTAAAAATATGAGATCGGCCTGATGTGGAACGGTATAAATACATAGCATGCATTACAAGTTTTTACTAAACAATGTAGTATAAGTATTTTCTTAGGGATTTACTGGAATTGACGAACTATGCTTGATCAAGCTAGGTAAGTATATGGGGATCCCAGCTGAGGGGACAGTTGCTTACCTTGGAGGGTTATGGAGGATATATCTGTATGAATGGTTACTCAAGTGCACTATAAACGATCAGTTCTCATAATGCTATATGCATGTATCTACGAAACTGAGATGGAATCTGATAATTTGATTTCTCCATTCAGTTTCGGACAACCTTGAATGGTAGGGGTTTGAATACATATGTAACTGTTAAATTAAAACCATCAATGGGCTTCCAGGTGATCCTTTAGAGGGGATTATTCAGAAGTGGTTTGTGTCTGCCCCGGTAGGTTTTGGGCATATTAGCTGTTGCATAATGTTTTGATAATCACGCGTCGTGCATTGTGCATTGTGCATTGTGGATTTCGTTATGTGCATATATGAGCATGAGGTCCTTTGAACTGATTTAGTAATTGCCTTTATTCCCACGTTGTGCTTATGACGCGGTACTCCCACTGAGGTCCTTTGATCTCACCCCCTCCCTTTATTTTTCTCAGGGCTAAATTGAGAGACTAGCAGTTCAGCTTCCAGGTTACTATTCCATTGTTGGTCGTAGGGCTGGACATTGTACTCCACACATTTTGGACACTCGGCATTATTTGAGTTGTAGGTACACACTAGACGTGTGCATATGTATGCTAAACGTGTGAATCTGGGATTTAAATTTTATACTGCATAAGTTTAAATGACAATGCGATATTATGTGAAATGTGCGACAGAATTATTTCGTGGGTTGATGTGTGTGAGATAAAAGACTTCCGCTAATAATTTCGTTGTTGATTTTGCCGAGTTTTTATAATAACATGCCATGCTTCAATTTCAATGGAAAGTTTCAAGATTTGGAAATGATTTTACAGTAAGCCTTGTGTGGTTCCGATTGATCCACCCGTTGGGTCGATCGGGGTTGCACGACGGTGAGGTTCCCATTTACCGGGAACGGGTCCTCACATCCTGAATTTGCTCCTAATTGGGACCCTTACCGCTGTGAAACCCAAACAAGCTCAAACCCAGGACCTGTCTGAATCCCACAAGGCTTAACAATCTACTTTCCGATTTTAATATTAGCATAATAGTATTGGACAAACATTTTGGATTCATACAGAGTGAATAAATCATTAGTGGAAGACTTTATGATTAATCAAAGAAACCGCAACAAACAAGTCCTATAGGGATCTAAAAAATCCAGCAAGTATATCCCCAATAAGTTTTCAAAACAATCAAACAAAGCAGACATTCTAAAAACTAGAAAGTGGTCCATGCAAATGTGATGTGACATCTCCCCGCCATGCAACCTTGACTCTCACACATTGGTACCACGAACAGCAAATATACCTAAACCTAAAAAATGGTGAAAACAATAGAATGAGATTACAAGAATCTTAGTAGGGTCACAACATCATAAGATCTATAGAAATCTTAAACAAACATCTCCCAAACAACATCAGATCATCCCTACGCATCTAAGGGATATCATGCAATTCAAGAATCAACCAATAGGGTTAGGGCTGAATCTAAGTCTAAGGGTGGACTACAAACACTTTTGAAAATCAAAAGTACACAGGCAGGAAAAACTCATCAATCATCTCGGCAATAGGGAGAGGTCATCCCTTTCCACCTGTGTTGTCTAAAGCTTCGCTGCACAAAGGGTAAAAGGTTAGCACACAAGCTAATCAGCAAGCCTATTCATCTTGCCACACAAGGACAAAGCATCCAAGCCACACAAGGACGAGGGCATCCAAGCGACACAAGGATAAGAGCATCCAAACCACACAAGGATAAGGGCATCCAAACCATACAAGATATCTCAATAGGGTCCTAAGGAGCATCAACGTTTACCCAAAATGGCCATCGAAAAAGGATCCTAACACACAAACACATATAACCACACACAAGCAAGTACAAGGCACAATACCACAACAGGTATCCTCATTCATGTCAAAACACAATCAGTATATTTAATGCACACAACACATGCAAATTAGGCACTCATAACCTATCTCAAGGAATAGCCTAAAGGATCACATCTCAATCTGAAATTCAAGCATACACGATCCAACATATGCACATACAATCAACAACAAGTATGTGCACCGAAATCAACAAGTAAACAATAAAAATCTCTGAAGAAACCGATGAGGGATAGATCCTACCTCTTTTGTCTCTGAATACAAAGCTATTTCTTTGCCTTTATTCAAGGGATCCAAACCGTCTATAACATCATAAGGAGAAGACAAAACCAAACCAAGCATCCTCACTCAATAATCAAGTAGATATCCTATTTCCTTACCAATTTCCTCACCAAACTTATCAGAAACCAATAATCAGATGCCGCAGGTGCCTCTCCCTTGGATATGCGATATGATAGCCAAGAAATTAACAAGAATGAACCTGAATTACTATCTCAATCAACCATACAAATTTTGGCACTAAGAATAAGGCAATAGGGCAAATTACAAATTCATGTTAACAAACTTTAAAGGTTGTGATTTCATGTTAACAATGAAGGATTAGGTCTTAATAACATATACAATCAAAAGGAACAATATTAGAAACTAATAGATTAATCAATTGATCAAAATCAGCAACAATAGGACAAAGGGTATGGCATGCCAATTTCATCTATAGGGAAGATCCAAAAGAAGAATTCATGATTTTACAACATAAATGGATGTCAAATAACCATAAAAACAAAAGGAACAACAACAGAAATCAATTGAAGGAAGAATCACACAATTTCGGCACCAAGACCTAAGAATTACGATTTGAATTTCAATGGGAAGAACTAACCTTCTGATGATCAGACCAAGATAACTAGATAGAGGATGGAAAGAGCTTTCCAACAAGCTATTATTTGAAGAAATCTGACAAAGGATGAGAGAGTTATGCTAGGATGAAGATCAAGGAAATTTCAGTAGCAATAGGGTATGGAGTAGGGTTTGATCACTTCATAATTTTGTGTTTTTGGTGTAAGAATCAAGTGTGGCCGACTACTCTTTATATAAGGTGTTTATGGGATTAATTTTTCTTACTTTAAAGGCTAGATATGGGGAGATAATCATCAAAATTAAATTCTGAAATTATCTTCTTAATTTTAGGAATTTTATTATCTAAGGTAAGATTAAACCAATAAGGAAATGAATCAAAGGGAAATAAAACTAAAAATGAATACTAAACCTTCTATACTAATTTTGACCATCACACATTCTTTTCCTCAGGGGCGAAACAGCTATTTTACCTGCATTGGCTTCTGGACTTATAAGACTCAAAATTCGGGATCTCACACAAAACCATACTAAGTATATACAATTCAGAAACCGAATAGATAACCCAGTTCCTTCCTAATTCCACTCATCAAACCTATCAGAAACCTGTAATGAGATGTCGCACGAACCTCCCCCTTGTATGTGTTATGTGATGTGATAGCCAAGAACATAACAAGAATCAACCTGATTTCCCAATCCAATTCAGCATGAAAATTTTGACACTATGTTAGGGCAATAAAGCAAATTGTGATTTCATGATAACATAGAAGAATTAGGTGCCAAATACATATACAAAAAAAAAAAAGATTAGAAACCAATAGACAAGTCAATTGGTAAAAATCGGCAACAATAGGGCAAGGGAGTAAGGCATGACGATTTCATACATAGGGAAGATTCAAATGATGAATTCATGATATTACAATATGAATAGGTGTCAAACAATCATGCAAACAAAAGGAATAACAACATAAACCAATTGAAGGATCAATGAATAAATTTTGGCACAAATATCCAGGGAATTGTGATAAGGATTTACATGGGAAAGAACTGACCTTCTGATGATCAAACCAAGATCGCAAGATAGAGGATAAAAAGAGGTTTCCAACAAATTATTATTTGCAAAAAATTGATGAACAATTAAAGAATTTGGCTATAGTGAGTATTAGGTGAATTTCGGCAGCAAGAGTAAGGAATAGGGTATATTGCATGATGATTTTGTGTATTTTTTATGTGTGGACTTGTGTGTGGTCGGCTGGTATGTTTATAGGTTGAATGAGATTAATTTTTTCTACTTTTAAGGCTAAATATAAAGAGATAATCTTTACAATTAAATTCTTGAACTATTTCTTCATTTTAAGAGATATACCATTTAAGATAAAAATGAACCCAGAAGGAAATGAATTCAACCAAAAGAGGAAAAAACCTTCAATACCATTTATGCTATCACATATCCATTTTTTCAGGGGAAAAATGGTCATTCTGTAAAGACCCAAACCCAACCTATTAATACCTTTACCACCATGAAACCCAAACAAGCCCAAACCAGGACCTATCTGAATCCTACAATATTTAACCATCTAGTTCCGATTTTAATAAGTTTTGTTCTTATGCTTTTAAAGGTTAGAGCCTGTTAATATTGGGCAAACACATTCTGCTAACATACGGAGTGAATAACAACATCAGCATAAGTCTTTATAATTCATCAAAGGAACCACAACACACAAGTCATATTGGGGATCTCAAAATCCAGTAAGTAAGTCCCTAGTAAACTTCGGAAATAAACAAGCAAATAAGGTATTCAAAGAACCAGAAAATAGTCCAATCAAACTTCATGTTATGTGCGCAAGCTGTCAAGGAAAACAGGTATGCAAATGTGATGCAATATTTTTCCGCCGTGCAGCCTTGATCCCACACACTGGTACCACAAACAAATGATGTACCTAAGCCTGAGAAATGGTGAAAACAACAGGGTGAGATTACAAAAATCTCAGTAGGGCACAACATCATAAGATCTGTAAAAATCTTAATCAAACATCTCTCGAACAACATCAGATTTGCCTACATATCTAAGGGATATCACGCAAACATTAAATAATCAATATGGTTAAGGCCAAAAACTAAGGCTATGGGGTGGACAGCAAACACTTCAAAAAATCAGAAGTACAAAAGCAGGAAAAACATCATTCAATCTCATCAATAGAAAAGGTCATCCCCTTCCATCTGTGTTGTCCAAGGCTTAGCTGCACAAAGGGTAAAGGGTTAGCACACAATCTAATCAGAAAACCTATTCATCTTGCCACGACACAGGACAAGGTATCTAGCCAGCATATAGGACTAGGCATCTATACCACACAAGGATATTGGCATCCAAACTACATAAGCATAAAGGCATCTTGCCAGCATAAAGGACAAGGCATCTAACCAGCACACAGGACTAGGCATCTAGCATGCACATGCTGGTGATTATCACCCATATAATTCTCATACCAGTAAAATACCTCTCCTCTCCCAAGAAGCGTTAATGTTTACCTTGAATTGCCACCGGAAAAGGATTCTGACACACAAACATGTATAAGCACACACAAGCAAGTACAAGGCATAACATCACAGTAGAGCATCTTTAATCATATCACAACACAATCAGTATGTTCAATGCACACAACACATGCAAATTAGGAACATACAACCTATCTCAAGGTTTCGAAAATACCTAAGGGATCATAGCTCAATCCGCAACTCATGCATACACTATACAAGACATGTGCAAATAATCATCAACAAGAACATGCACCGAAAGCATCAAGCAAACAACAAGGATTTTTGGAGGAACGGATGAGGTATAGATCCTACCTCTCTTGTCTCTGAACAAGTAACTATCCATTTTCCTTTACTTAGAGGATCCAAACCACCTACATTATCATAAGGCAAACATAAAACCATACTAAGCATGCATATCCAATAACTAAGTAAATATCTTATTTCCTTACCAATTCCACTCACCAAACCTATTAGAAACCAGTGATCAGATGCCGCAGGTACCTCCCCCTTGGATGTGTGATGTAATAGCCAATAACTCAACAAGAATCAACCTAATTTACCATCCCAATGATGTAAGGAAATTGCTCCTATTAGGACCCTTACGGCCCTGAAACCCAAATCATCCCAACGTAGGACTTATCTAAATCTCACAAGGCTTATCCCCTTAGAACCGATTTTAACATGTTTATTCTTTATACTTATAATAATTGGAGCATGATATTGGACAAGTATTCTGGTATCATATGGAGTGAATAAAAATATCAGCAAAATTTTTAAAATTTAATCAATGAATCCTCAACATAAAAGTCCCATAAGGATCTAAATATCCAGTAAGTAAGCCTCCAGCATAATTCGGAAACAAAAAAGAAAAGGAGGAACTTTAAGAACCATAAAATAGTCCAAACATTGTTCATGTTATATGCGCAAGCAATCCAGAAACAAGTATACAAATATGATGCGATATCAACCCGTCGTGCAGCCTTGATCTCACACACTAGTACTAGGAACAATGAATGTACCTAAGCCTGAAAAATGGTGAAAACAATAGGGTGAGATGACAAGAATTTTAGTAGGATCACAACATCATAAGATCTACAGAAATCTTAAACAAACATCTCCCAAACAACATCAGATCATCCCTACACATCTAAGGGATATTACACAATCCATTCAAACAATTTAAAGTAGTAGGGCCGAAACTAAGACTGAGGGTGGACTACAAACTTCTCTGAAAATCAGAAGTACACAGTCAGGAAAAACTCATCAATCATGTTGGCAAAAGGAAAAGGTCATCCCCTTCCACCTGTGTTGTCCAAAGCTTCGCTGCATAAAGGATAAAAGGTTAGCACACAAGCTAATCAGCAAACCTATTCATCTCGCCACACAAGGACAAGGCATTCAAGCCACATAAGGACAAGGGCATCCAAACCACATAAGGATAAGGGAATCCAAACCACACAAGGAAAAGGGAATCCAAACCACACAGAGATAAGGGCATCCAAACCACACAAAGATAAGGGCATCCAAACCACACAAGGATAAGGACATCCAAACCACAAAAGGACTAGGCATACAACGAGCTCTTGCTGCAGATTGCCACCCATACCAGTAAGAACCTCTCCTCCCCCAAGGAGTATCAGCGCTTACCCTAAATGACCACCTGAAAAGGATCCTAACACACAAACACGTACAAGCACACACAAGCAAGTACAAGGTACAATACCACAATAAGGTATCCTCAATCATGTTTGAACACAATCAGCATGTTCAATATATGTAATATATGCAAACTAGGCACTTATAACCTATCTTAAGGGATTCGGTATAGCCTAGATTAGCCTCAAATCAATCCGTAACTTATGCATACATCATCTCACACATGCCCATACAACATTATCAAGGCTGCATCGAAAATAACAATCAACACTGAATGAGGCATAAATCCTATAATCAACACTCAATCTGCAAGCATGCATGGACCATTACTCAAACCAAAACAAACAAACAAATCAAAGGATCTCTAAAGAAACCGATGAGGCATAGATCATACCTCTCTTGTCTCTAAACAAGAAACTATTCCTTTGCCTTTATTCAAGGGATCCAAACCACCAATAACATCATAAGGCAAAGACAAAACCAGACTAAGTATGCATACTCAATAATCAAGGAAACACCCTATTTCCTTACCAATTCCACTCACCAAACCTATAAGAAACCATTGGTCTAATGCCGCAGGTGCCTCCCCCTTGGATGTATGATGTGGTAGCCAAGAACTTAACAATAATCAACCTGAATTACCATCCCAATCAAATACAAATTTTGGCACTAAGAATAGGGTAGTAAAGCAAATTGCAATTTCATGTATACAAGCCTTAGGGGTTGCATTTTCATGTTAACAAAGAAGGATTAAATGTTAATAACATATACAATCAAAAGGGACAAGATTAGAAACCAATAAGTTAATCAATTGATCAAAATCGATAACAATAGGGCAAAAGAGTAAGGCATGCCGATTTCATGTATAGGGAAGATTCAAAGGATGAATTCATTACTTAACAACATGAATGGATGCCAAACAATAATACAAACAAAAATAACAACAACAGAAATCAATTGAAGGAATAATCACACAATTTTGGCACCAAAAACGACGAATTACGACTTAGATTTCGACATGAAAAAACAACCCTTCTGATGACCAACCTAAAATAGTTAAAAACAGTATGAAAAGAGCTTTCTAACAAGAAATTATTTGCAGAATTCCGATAAAGGATGAGAGAGTTATGCTAGTTTGAAGGTCAAGGTTATTTCGATAACAATAGTAGGGAGGTGTAGGGTTTGATGTTTGACGAATTTTGTGTGTTTCTAATGTGAGATATAGGTGTAGTCGGCTACCTCTTTGTATAAGGTGTTTATGGGATTAATTTTCCCTACTTTAAAGGCTTGATAAGGTAAGATAATTATCATAATTAAATTCTGGAATTATCCTTCCTTAAGTTTAGGAATTTTATCTCCTAAGGTAATTATCAACCAATAAGGAACCAAATCAAAGGAAAATGAAACCAGAAATGATTACTAAACATTCCATACCATTTTCAGTCATCACATATCCATTTCTTCAGAGGCAAATTAGTCATATTCCCTGCATTGGCTTCTGGACTTCTAGGACTCAAAATTCGAGGTCTCACATCCTTCCCTCCTTAAAAAAAAAATTTCGTCAAAATTTCAGCATAAGTACCTAAGCAAACAGGTAAGGAAATTTTGCACGCATAGATTCCTCAGTGTCCCAAGACTGTTCCTCAATTTGGCCATTACACCAAACAATTCGTACCATAGGCTTGTTTCGACTTTGAAGCTGACAAATTGATCACTCTAGTATGACAACTGGCTATATGGGATAGGATAGGTCTTCAGCAACCTCAATTGGTGGTTCTTCGAGCACATGAGTAGCGTCTCACACATACTTTCTTAACATTGAAATGTGAAACACGCTGTTTATCCTTTCCATATTCAGAGGTAAAGCATGTCAGGTCCGATTCTTTCAATAATGTCATACAGACCAATATAACGAGGTGCTAGCTTTCCTTGTTGCTGAAAACGAAGGACACCTTTCCATAGGCGACTTTCAAGAATAATTTATCACCTACCACAAATTCCAGCTCCCTTCATTGATTATCGGTATAATTTTTTTACCGATCCTGGGCCTTTTTCAGCCTTTTCCAAACCAAATTTAGCTGCTCTGTCGCTTGATCAATCAATTCCGGATTGTCCAGGTGTCTCTTGCCTACTTCATTCCAGCAAATGGGAGTTCTGCAACATCTCCCATATAAGGTGCCATACCGATGCTTATATGGAAACTATTGTTGTAAGCCAATTCTACCAATGGTAGGCATCAATCCCAACCGGTATGTTGCCCTAGTACACTCGCATGCAGCATGTCCTTAAGTATCTGAATCGTCCTCTTAGATTGACCATTGGTCTGGGGATGAAATGCTATACTAAAATTCAATTTTGAACCCAGTGTGTTCTGGAAATTTTCCCACAATCGTAATGTGAAACAAGGGTCACGATATGAAACGATGGAAATTGGCACTCTGTGCAATCGAGCAATATCGTCCAAGTAACGAAAAGCCAATTTCCCAGGTGTGTCTACCATATGTACAGGAAGGAAGTGTTCAGATTTCGTCAATCGATCCACGATCACCCAAATGGCATCGTATCCTCGTTGAGATCTAGGTAAAACAGTCATAAAATCCATCGTGACATGCTCCCACTTCCATTCTGGAATCGAAAGTGACTGAAGTAGACCAGCGGATCTTTGATGCTCGATCTTTACTTGTTGACATATGAGGCATCGGGCAATAAACTCAGCAATGTGGCGCTTCATGTTCGGCCACCATTACTACCCTTTTAAATCTTGGTACATCTTTAGCTTCCAGGATGGATAGCGAATTTCGAACTATGTGCTTTAGACAATATCAGATTATGAATATCAACATCTTGTGGCACACATACTTGGTTTCTGAAGACAAGAACTCTATCATCTCGCGCTTTAAAATCATGGCCTATGGCATCAACACCACCAAATAATTGCTTCTGAATTTCAACTAGTTTCAGATCTTCTGATTGCTGATTCTGGATCTCCTCAATCAAGGTAGGCGTGACTTTTATTCAAGCCAACAACAGACTAGAAAAATTAATGCCAAGATGCACAAGTGTAGCTTTCAAATCCAGCAGCATTGTCTTGTAACGAGTGCACATGTAAGCCAAAACCGATGAGGAAGGAGGATGACTCTTTTGGCTCAAGACATCAGTGACAACATTTTTTTTTTCCAAGGATGATATTCGATGATCAGATCGTAATCTAAAATCAACTCCACCCATCTCCGTTGCCTCATGTTCAACTCCTTTTGCGTAAGGAGGTATTTCAGGCTTTTGTGGTCGGTGAAGGTTCTGCACGTCTCGTCGTATAGATAGTGGCGCCATATTCTGAATGCAAACACCACGGCCACAAGCTCTAGATCATGCATGCCAATTTCATACATAGGGAAGATTCAAAGGATGAATTTATGATATTACAACATGAATAGGTGCCAAAAAATCATACGAACAAGAGGAACAATAACAGAAACCAATTAAAGGATCAATCAAGAAATTTTGCAACAAATACCTAGGAAATTGCGATAAGGATTTGCATAAGGAAGAATTGACCTTTGATGATCAAACTAAGAGAGCAAGATAGATGATGAAAAGAGTTTTTAGGTGTGAATTCGGCTATGGTGAGTGTTAGGTGAATTTAAACAGCAAGAGTAAGGAGTAGGGTATATTGCATGATGATTTTGTGTATTTTTTGTGTGTGGACATGTGTGTGGCCGGCTAGTATGTTTATCGATTGAATGAGATTAATTTTTCCTACTTTTAAGGCTAGATATAAGGAGATAATCTTTAGAATTAAATTCTGGAATTATCCCTTAATTTTAAGAGATATACCATTTAAGATAAAAAAGAACCAAGAAGGAAATAAATTCAACCAAAAGAGGAAAGAACCTTTAATACAATTTTTCGCTATCACACATCCATTTCTTCAGGGGTAAAATGGTTATTTTACCTACAATGGCTTCTGGACTTCTAGGACATAAAATCAAGGTCTCACAGGCAGGCCGTTTCCCTAATCCTCTCTCCTGTCTCTCTCATGCCCACACCACCAAACAAGAACCAGATCAATTCTTTGATTTTTATTAAACAAAAACTGTCGAGTTTCATTCAAAAACACATCCCTAACCTTTCCAGACTAATTTCCACTATTAGTTTCTGATCGAGGAGCCGAAATCAGTCCATTTTTCACATTTGGACGCTTCTTGAGGATTTCATGGTAAATGCTATAAATCTTCGTTTTTGTTGTTGATTTTTGGTTCCTTTAGTTTGTTATCAATGTTCCTAAAGTAGTTTGGTGGATTGGATCACTTGAAAACACCCTCTAATATGTGGGTGAGCATTTTCATTTTGGTGGTATATTTGGTAATTTTGGAGGTGTTTTGAGATTCTGATTGAATTGTTGATTTTGGTTATCCTTGTTGCTTGGGTTTGTTGATTTGTGATTTTCAGAGTATGTTTGTGCACTGAGAAACCCAATCATGTGATTGGGTTAGCTTGGGTGTTGATTTGGAGCCGTGAGAGACTTGCGTGAGTTTTGAGCGTTTCGCCTGTTGGTTGGATTTCTGGAATTTTGAGCAGGTCGCATGTTGTTAGGGTGAGATGTGAGTTAGTGTGTGTGTTTAGGTGGTGCTAAAGCGGTTAATAAAAGTAAGGGTATTGTCGTCACGTTTTCTACGTGAGAAGAGGTGGGAGTTTACGTTTCATTTTCTTACAAGGAAATATTTTGTGTTAATGAATTAAAATACAGTAAATGTTTGGTTTTGCATAAAGGTTATACATGCATTGTGTATGATGTTCATTTTAGCTTCATGAACTTACTTTCCATATTTTGGGTGCATGAACCTTATGTTTGAACTCTTAAGCATGTTGGTTGTGTGTTTATACATGTGAGAGGGCACATAATGTGATGTTTGAACCCGTGTAATTGATTGTGTTTATACCCGTGTGATTGATCTTGTTGGACACCCTAGAAATGTGTGTTTTGTGGCTTGTGAGGTGTCTTTCATTTTGAGAAACCTTGGTAAGGATTCATGAGATTTGAGCAAGTTTGGGGAATTTATATGTATTTTGTAAACGAAAAATTAGTTGCCAGTGGGTTTTCGATTTTTCTTTAGCGGGGGGTACTTGAAAATCCCTTGTGATCCACCCCGATAGGTTTTAAAAGCATAGTGGCTCGTGTGACAATGTTGTGTGTTGTGAAATTTACGAAACTTATTTAGCTAGTTATTATTGCATAGTATTTACAAATCATGCATTAAGCTTACTTGTTTGTGAAACACATCGAGAGCATGTTAGTATGCATGGATGATAATGGTGTTTTAAGCAATTGTTTTATAATTTATTTTACGCATACCTCTATTCCACTGGATATACTTATGACATTGTAACTTCCACTAAGGTCTTTGATCTCACCCCCTTTTGTTGATATTTTAAGAGCTAATTCATTCCACGAAGCCGTGAGTTTTTTAGGTCTTGTTTTTCCAGTCCCCTGAAGCCACGGGAATAACACCTGGTAAAGAGACCCAATCTTGAGTGAAATAAATACCGCGGCTTCGATCTTTTTCAACAAAATCATCACGCAATAAATCAACAAAGCCCAAAGTTGGTCTTAAAGCTAGACTATTGCACTTGTATGTCTTGGAAGCATACTTCATGGTTTGTTATTTTCATACTCTAGAGATGGACATGTCTGTTTTAGACTGTGTTTGCTGTTATGGACCTGTTGAGGGCTTGTTTCTGGATTGATAATTTATATGCATGTATAACTCTATTTTTTTTTCGTTTATGTTTTGAGATGCGTGCCTTGAGCACTTTTTGTGGATCTATATGGACTTGTGTATATGGTCTCAGTGTGTTACATGTTTGGGGCCGTGTGACCTATTGTATGTGATTTAAGACTTCTATTGTATGTGTTTGCGTACTCTGTTGATTGTTTTGTGTGGGATGTATTATGTGACGTGCCATGCTCTAGTTAAAATATAAATTCAAATTTATATGTATTTTGGGGATCTTGATTTTGAAAAGTTAATGTGAGCCTTGTGTGGTTTCGATTGATCCAAGTGTTAGGTCGATCGGGACTACAAGGGCAGTGAGGGTCCCATTTACCAAGAGCGGATCCCATTTACCGGGAGCGGATCCTCAGAAGATTGGTAGCGAGTATGGTTATTTATGTGTGCATTGAGTGCAAAACTTTTTTAAAATAGCATGTTTCACAAGTCCATCACACTCACTACACATGTATAGTCCAGCATAGAGTTGTCTAGAGATCTTGTTTGTCTTTAGGTTTATACCTATGATAATGTATCCAGTTAGTAGAGATACCCCATGATAGTGGTCGTAGTGCTTCCAGAATTCGTGATGATCGAGGAGGCCGAGTACAGTTCACAGAGCTAGATGAGAGCTCAGATGCTCCAGGGCCAACAGGGCCAGCAGCAAGTGTGGGTCAGCAACCCGGTGCACCAGAAGCACAACCAGCTAGTCTAACATCATTGTACCATATCTCTTGTTTAAGATATCCCAAATGTCTTTCGTAAATCTTTGGTTGACAAATAGGTCAAAAAAGGTGTAACTCATATGATGAGTAAGTGCTCTCTTACTATCTTGTTGTCTTTTTTTTTAAACTTCTCGATCTTATTTTGAGCTTCAGCACTGGAATTGTTGTCATCATCTCCGGATGGAATATCACAAGTGAGGATGTAATCAAATTCTAATTTTTCAAAGAGTATTAATATTTTTTGGACTATCATTTGTAGTTAGCACCATCCAATGGTGCTAACTTAGATAGGTCTAGAAAAAGTCTGAGAAACAATTGACATTGGTACAAAAATTAAAGCTTTTCAAATTGTTAGACAAAAGATAATAGAAAATGAGAAAATGGTGTCGTGGCCAGTGCCACTGTGTTGAAAGCTTTAATTTCGGATATACACAACCTGGACGTTTTCGAAGGTTGCACAGCTATTGAAACCAAGTCGTCTGGACACTTTTGATTTTATTATACTGAGATATTATAGGAATGAGGAGAGATATTATAGCTTAGATACTCTCTTTTTTTTATTAAATGATGCAGGTTCTATAAACTAGAAACCTGGGCAGAATCATAAAACAAAGTTTGTTGTAACGACAAAGGAGGGCTAGAATGCATGTGGGTGCCACGGGATAGTGAGTTCGCTAGTCTGGCAAGCTCATCTGCAGCTTGGTTAGCGTCATGGAAAATGTGTTCCAGGTTCACTTCATGGAACCGAATGAGTATTAGTCCACACTGTATTAAGAGGGGACTCCAACGGGGGTTCAATTCTCTTAGCTTCAAAACTTGTATAACATCCCAAGAGTCACTCTCCAAATGTAATCATACCACTTCTGTTGACAAAGCCATGGACAGCCTGGCCAAGATAGCTCTGACTTCTGCTTCCCATGTTGAACAGTGTTCAAAGGACTGTGAGAAACCGATAATCCACTTGCCCACAAAGTTACGAAGTACCCCTCCTGCAAGTGAGCGGTTAGAAAATGGATCATGGCTTCCATCGCAATTCAACTTAATCCACCCCTAGAGAGGAGGTGTCCATCTCACCCATTTGTTCGAACGACTCAAAGAAATGGGTCTAAATTGAGATACAGCTCTAAATAATAAATAAATCTCTATTGCGTGTTCCGTAATCTGCATTGCCAAGACTGGGCTCACCTTATTTTTTCCTTCAAAGACTAACTTATTTTGCCATTTCCATAGTAACCGAAGGCTAGTTCCAAAAATCATTGGCCAATCTAGATTTTCACAATGCTCACTGCTTCTTAAATTAGAAGCTAACCATGCCTCCATATCAAGAGAGAAGATTGTCGTTTTGAGAGGGCAAGGAATTAGCTGCTGCCATATGTGACAGAGAAAGAAGCAAACACGTAGCACGTGTAAAAAGAATTAAGGCTGCGATTGTCAATGAGGGAACTCATCAGAAGAGATAATATGTCTACTCATGCATAGGTGTCTGGTTGGCAACCTATCATGGGAAAGCAACCATAGGATAGATCATATGCATTCAGGTCCCTGCCATCTCCACATTAATTTCCAAATTCCAACAAAATTATTGTAATCATCATCGTATATCAGAGAACTGGCCGATTTTAAACTAAATTGGTCATTCATAGTAAGAGACCATAGCAAGGAGTTAGGTTCTCATGGGTCATGGGCAGACAAATCTGTGCCAGCAAAATATATGCAAAAGCTGGCAAATATCTTTGGAAGAGACTCCACTCCCAATTGCCTTGAGACGTAAGAAAGTGCTTTACCTTTTATCCCCTTAACTCCATTGGGAATGTTTCATGAGTAATACAAATAAGAGGGCCAACTTGATCAAGCCAAGAATCTTCCCAAAACCGGGTAAACTCCCCATTGCCCAAATGCCAAGAACTAGTTTTAGTTAAAGAAGACCGAGTACCCATTGATTTTTATAAACTCCCCATTGATTTTTATAACTGCATATTCTCTCCCAGTTTAATAGATGTAGCTTTCTTTTCTCAGCACTCAACCCCACACAAAATTACAAGTGATTTGGTCAATTTCCTTACAGACACCTGAAGGAAACAATGTTGTTTGCATCAAATAAGAGGGGATAGCTTGTAGAACGAACTTCGCAAGCATGACTCAGCCTGCAAAAGAGAGGGAACTCACCTTCCAACTAGAAAGTCAATTGTGAATCTTGTCCAAGAGCTAAGAAAATAATTTCTTGTAAGACTTCCATGCAGCACTGGCACCCCAAGATACACACCAAGATCATTTGTCGTGCTAAACTCCAAAGATTGACTAATATCTCTTTGAGTTGTGGCAACAGTATCTTTTGAGAAAAACAGTTTAGATTTTGCACGGCTCACTTTTTGCCCCGAAATCTGACAAAATCTGTTCAAAAGATTTTGTATCACATGACCCTGATTCCTAGTTGCTGTGGAGAATATGAATAAATTATCAGTAAAAAAAAGTGAGAGATTTTAGGGCCAAATTTACCTAGTTGTATAGGCTGCCACGATCCCTCAGCAACTGCATGCTCAATCATATGGCCAAGCCTCTCCATGTATAAAACAAACAGTTATGGCGACATAGGATCACCCTGTCTCACACCCCTAGATGGGGTAAATGATTCTGTCATCATATTATTCCAAAGAACCCGCATAAATATAGACGATACACAAGCCATAATCCCGTCCATCATTACTCTGGAAAATCCTACGAGTATTAATGTCTCTTCAAAAATGACCATTTAAATCAATCATATCATAGGCTTTTTCGAGATTAATTTTTAAAGCCATAAAGCCCCTTTTTCCAAACATCCTCCGCATAGAATGTATTGTTTCTTGAACAATAATTACGTTGTCAGAAATTTGACGACCTTTGATAAAGCCCGGCTATGTCTCCTTCACCAATTTTCGTTGCAGCCAGTTAGAAATTAGCTTAGTAATGATCTTGTAAGATACATTACATAAGCTAATTGGACGAAATTGAGTCAAGTTGCTAGGATTCAGGATCCTAGGTATCAAAACAATAAGAGTTTCATTAATAGAAGGATCCAGGATGTCATCTCTTAAGAAACTATGCATAAAATCACAAATTGTATCACTAAGAACCCTCCATTGAGTCTGAAAGAATATAGGTGAGAAACCATCAACTCCGGGCGATTTATAACTTCCAAATTTGTTTACAATCCCATAAACTTCATCATTAGAGGGGAGAGACAAAGGCTTATAATCAAAAATATCTTGGGAGATACGGGAAACTAGGCACCACTCTAGGATAGGAATAGAAGGTCCCCTCATCCATTTACAGGTCAAGAAAATAGTTTACCGTCATTTTTTGAAGCTCATCTTCATCAAAGATCCAAAGTCCCGATAAGTTCTGAAGTAAAGAAACCATGTTCTGTCACCTTCTTACTAACATCATAGAGTGAAAAAACAAAGTATTTTGATCACCAAAGTTCACCCAGTTGCTCCTTGACTTTTGGTACCATAAGAGCAGTTCTTGGAGTAGGGATGCTTTATAGTCTTTCTTAAGATCACTAAGAATGTCTCACAACCTGTTCGAGTCACATAAATCCAGAATCCTTTCCACTCCCTTGATACGCTTCAACAGATGGTTCTTTCGTAGGAAGATATTCCCGAAAATCTTAAAGTTCCACTCCTTGAGGGCTTTAATTATACGAGTATGAGAGGTTTCCCAGTCAACAGAGGACTGCCAAGTCTCATGACCAAAATTATCAAAACTGGAATGGGTTAACCAGACTGCTTGGAATCGAAACGGACATTGAATTCTCACATTCTCCTAATTATCAAAATAGCAAAGAATAATAGGTCTGTGGTCAGACCTAGTTTGCAGTAAATGTATCAAACGGCCATTAGGAAAGAAGTGACACCACACTGTGTTACATAAGGCCCTGTCCAGTCTCTTATTGAGCTCCCTTCTGAACCATGTGAATCGAGGTTCTTTAAAACCAATTAACAAAGTGCAATCCTCAATCATTCTCGCGAAGGGTATGCTCAAAGGATGATTGTAACAAGCTCCTCCTCTTTTATTTTCGGCTTTTAAGATTTGCATTAAAGTCTCCAATCAAATGCCAAAGAACCCGGATAGCACTCTTTAGTTTTCGCAGGTCTTCCCATAATTCTATACGCTTATTCGGCACAAAACTCCCATAAATTTCTGTACATTCACCTAAAGACATAAAGGAATTACATGAAAAATGAATAAATTGCCTTGTTGATTCCTTTATAGTCACGGAAACTACTGACTTGTGCCACATTAACCATATTCCCCCTGAGAAACCCACTTTTCCACACAAAAAGACTCATCGAAATCCAGTTTTTGTATAATCTTCTCAACCCTCTTTCTGCTTGTTTTGGGTTCCAAAATAACACAAATATCTGGACCATACCTCTTAATTTGGTATTTCATTACCGGTATGAAGGCTTTATTGGCAGCCCCACAACAATTCCAGGAAAAGATCAACATAAAGATGAACAAAGTATGTAGGAATATGCGAGGTCCTAAACACCTGTCCTGTAGCTCTAACATCACCAGCCTGTTGGTGCTCTTCAATACCCGAAGTGGAGGAAGAAGGATTATCTTCCATGATATCGAGAGGGTAGATTTCATGAATATCACATAAGTCTGGTTAATAAAGGAGAAATAATATTATTTTATTCTTTAATAATATTAAAAACAGAAGATAAAACGACAAATACTGATGTCATTTTGACCGAGATGGTCAAAAAGACACAAACCGTGCCATTTTGACTAAACATATAACGACTCAAATTCTTACCTGTTAATATTTGCTCCGATTAAGGTCATTACCGCTGTGAAACCCAAACAAGCTCAAAGACACCTAGGACCTATTTGAATCCCACCAGGCTTACTCACTAAGTTTTCGACTTTTACCATGTTCATTCTACATGTTTAATAATAGTTGGAGCATGATATTGGACAATCATTCTGCTATCATACGGAGTAAGTAAAAACATCAGCGGAAGTCTTTAAATTAAATCACTGGATTCATAACACACAAGTCCCGTAAGGATCCAAATAACCAGCAAGAATTCCTCCAACATAGTCGAAAATAACAAGCAAAGTAGGAATCTTAAAAAAAACCAAAAAGTAGTCCATTTTTTTTTAATCAAGTTATATACGCAAGTAATCAAGGAACAGGTATGCAAAAGTAATGCGATATCGCTCTGCCGTACAGCCTTGATCTCACACACTGGTACCACGAGCAGTGAATGTACCTAAGCCTGAAAAAAATGGTGAAAACAACGGAATGAGATTACAAGAATCTCAGTTGGGTCACAACATCATAAGATCTGCATAAACCATAAACACAAATGTCCTGAACAACATCTGATCATTCCTACGCAACTAAAAGGATTCATGCAATTCAAAGATTCAATCAAAAAGGCTAGGGCCGAATCTAAGGCTGAGGGGGACTACAAACACTTCCGAAAAGTATCAGAAGTACACAGGCAGGCAGAACTCATCAGATTGTTCTCAACAATGAAGAAGAAAAGGACATCCCCTTCCACCTGTGTTGTCCAAGGCTTACTGCACGAAAGGTAATTGGTTAACACACAAGCTAATCAGCAAGCCTATTCATCTTGCCACACAAGGACAAAACATCCCAAGCCACACAAGGACAAGGGCATCCCAAACCATACAAGGATAAGGGCTTCCCAAACCACACAAGGATAAGGGGTTCCTGCCACACAAGGACAGGGCTTCTGGCCACACAAGCACCAGACATCCAGCGAGCTCTTGCTGGGAATTTCCACCCATACGACTCCCATAACAATAAGAACCTCCCTTCTCACTAGGAACATCAGCGCTTACCCCGAATGGCCACCGGAAAAGGATTCTGACACCCAAAAACATCCAAGCACACACATGCAAGCACAAAGCACAAAACCACAACAAGGTATTCTCAATTCTGTCAGATCACATTCAGCATGTTCAATACACATCACACATGCTAGCTAGGCACTCCTAACCTACCTTTAAGGGATTCGGTATAGCCTAGAAATTCCTCAATTCAATCTGCAACTCAAGCAAGCATTATTTAATATGAATGCGCATACAATTTCATAATCATAGGTACCGAAATCAATTACGCAAACAACGAGGTCTATAGAGAAACCGATGAGGCATAGATCCTACCTCTCTTATCTCTGAACTTGAAGCTATTCCCTTGTCTTTATTCAATAATTATGCACTACCTATAGCATCACAAGGAAAAGCCAAAACCAAACTAAGTATGCATATCCAATATCCAATTAAATACCCTATTTCCTTACCAATTCCACTCACCAAACCTATCAGAAACCAATGATCAGATGCTGCAGGTACCTCTCCCTTGGATGTGTGATGTGATAGCCAAGAACTTAACAAGAATCAACCTGAATTACCATCCCTAATTATCACACAATTTTCAGCACTAAGAATAGGGCAATAGGGCAAGTTGCAATTTCATGTTAACAAGTTGTAGGAGTTGCGATCTCATGTTAACAAGGAAAGATTAAGGGTTTATAACATGTATAATCAAAAGAAACAAGATTAGAATCCAATAGGTTAATCAATTGATCAAGATAGGCACAATAGGGTAGTAGGGCAACAGTAGGGCATACTGATTTCAAGCATAGAACATATTCAAAGGATGAATTCATAATTTTTCACTATGAATAGATTCTAAACAATCATATGGATAAGGACAACAACATCAGAGACCAATCAAAGGTAGAATTATACAAATCTTAAAACCTAATTCTGATGCCGATTTTCAACTTATCTTTTGACAACGAAATAAGAACGTCCAAACAAAAAAAAAATATTGTTGGAAATAAGATGAAAATATCTTTCCAACAAGCTATTATTTTCAGGAATCCGAAAAACGATGAAAGAGTCATGCTACATTGAAGTTTAAGAAGATTTTGGCAGTTCCGCTGAGTTTCGACTTATCTTATGAGAAAGAAATACTAACCTCCTGATGAAAAACCAGAGATGGTTGGAAATAGGATGAAGAGATCTTTCCAACAAGCTATTATTTGCAGAAATCCGACAAACGATGAGAGAGTTATGCTGATTTAAAGTTTCAGCGAATTTTGGCAGATATAGGAGGTGTAAGGGTTTTAGGCTATACGAGTTTTGTGGGTTTTCTCTGAATGATTTTTTTGGGGTTAGCTTCCTATTTATAATGGATGGGTATGGAATTAAGATTACTACTTTAAAGGCTTTATTAAAGTAAGATAATTACCAGATTTAAATTCTGTAATTATCCCCTTTTAATTTTAGATATTTTAATTCCTAAGGTGATTATCAACAAATTAAGAACCAAATTAAAGGGAATTAATACCAGAAATAATTACCAAACATTCCTTACCAATTTCGGCCATCACACATCCTTTTCTTAAGGGCAAAATGGTCTTTTCACCTGCACTGGCTTCTGGACTTCTAGGACTTAAAATTCGGGGTCTCACAAAAAGCACAAAATGTGCGAGTCTAGGTCTAAACGACGTGGTTTCAGGAAAGGCCCGAAACAACGTCGTTTTGTAAAGGGACAGGGTGCCGCTTAGGACTTTCCTGGTTTCTGCTAGTCGCTGGTGATGTAATGGGATAAGTATCCCATTACGTGTCCTGTTCTCCCATTGTATGCCAAGTTTCATTTTTCCTCTCAAAAGAATCCTCTCGAGCTTGCTAGTTCCATCCCAATGTTTTCATGTCGACTCCAGCATTCCTACGACCATATTTGAAAAATTTTTCTACCCAAAAATTCAGGTATCTCCATCTTTGATTTACTCATTTTTTGTTGATGAAAATTCTTGGTTTTTGGATGGGTTATGGTCGAAAGTGGGTGGCCTTTATGTTAATGATGTGTTACTGAAGAGTTATTGTGTATTTGCGGGTGTGGGAGATCTGAAAATTAGGGTTGCAAGTTGGGGATTCAGTCGTCTGGAGGTAGAAGACGGCCTTAGATGGCATGTCATCCGAGGTCCCTCCAAACGACAAGTCATTTGGTCTGTCGACCAAATGACGTCTTGCCTGTATGGGTAGGCAACAGGTCGTTCACGGACAGGTTTCGTTCGAACCTGAGGTTCTGACAATGTGACCAGCTGTGATTGGTCCACGTACTGGCTTGGAACTAGGTTCAAAATGAGATTTGGGTATAGGTGTGGTAGCATTAGGTTGTGCCACATGGTGGAGTTTGATTGTCTGAAATTTAATAAATTCTGAAAAATGATAAAAATGGAAAAAATTAAGAAAAAATGATAAAAAAAGTAAAAAAAAGATAAAAAAATTTTGGAAAAAATTATGAAAAATACTAGATTCAATTTGGAATTTGATTAATTTGGACTTGATTTGGTTGACGAAATAAATGAAATAATTTTTTAGAAAATATGAAAAAAATAGGAAAAACACCCAGTTTGATCTCGGGTTGGTTCTTCTGTAGAAACACACTGGTTTAAAGATTTAGGTGCGTGATTGTATGTTATATTATGTAATTGAGTATGAGTTACTAAGAATTCAAAAATAATTATGCGTATGTGGATATCTACAATGACAAGACCTCGAGGAATCGGTGTAGAACACCATTGATGAATGTTTGGGCCTCGAAACCTATAAGTGGATGGAACCTTCTTCTTAATTGCTTAATTGGTAGCATGTGTTATAAAATATGATTATTAAGAAATAATTAATTGGAATCGTACATGTGTGTACTTGAGCAATGTTAAGTTAAGCATGATATCTAGTATAGTGCGTATCGAGTATTATGTTATTCTATGAACTATATGAATGTGACATGCTATAATTGGATGATTGAGATGCATCAAATGCATTGGGTGCATTCCAGATACGACATCGATATGTGGAATGCACTGAATTCACATAGCGAAGCCTATGCAACCCTTGAGAGCTCTCCAAGTCTGGTAGTGTGGCATGGAGACGTTAATCACGAGATATTAAGGAAAGAAAAGATTTTTATTTATTTTATTATTAATTAAATTATATGAATTAGGATCCTGCAAAGTGAGAATCGATTAGGTGAAACCACCATCACTTAATGCCTCAGTATCATCAATGCATGCAATAATGAGATAAATTGAAGGATAATAAGAATAGAGTGTCACAGATAAATTGTATCTTGTCCCTGGCCCGGATAGACTGGAAGATATTACCAGCCTAAATCATGGTCATATATGTTTAAAGAGTTGTTTGTTTGCTACATATTATATTACTGTGATTACATGTGTTATTGATGAGAATAACCTGGATGTCTTAATGAAATAATGTTTGAATTAATTAAATTATTAAAATGCCAGTATGTTTTTGACATATGCTATGAATGCTTGAGAAAAACTTGTATATTTTTTCCGTGTACTCATCTGGCAAGTTTCTGCCATTTTACTGGTATGAGTGTAAGAATAATAATTAGGAGCTCACTCTCAACCATCTCGAGAAGGAAATAGCAAATCAATCGCACTCAAGGTAATTTTAAGAGTATTATATTGATAATATTTTTCCTCTTAGAGTATTTGACTATGATCGAGTCTATTCTAAATTTATTCCTGGGTAGTGTAGATAAATTTATTCATTTTGCGATGTTACCTGGACAATATTGTGTCTTTCTTTTAATTCCCTTGTATGATATTTTGATTAATTCTTTAATTATTATCTCCGCTTTAGTTTTACACCAGTAACTTTGTAGGTTTATTAAATATATTGTTGTGTGATGTAGCAATGTATATAGATGGCCATCAGGGATTGTCACACAGCATTTGGTTCTGGAGTGTGACATAAATTCCCTTTCATCCTTCAATTTGGTCAAGAGTCAATCCTTCATATTCATGGAGCAAAAAAGAGGGCACTCTTTCGTAGGATTTTCATAGATGAGGTGGACACACATGCTAAAAATGTTTCCTACAATTCTTGGGAAAAGCCTGCGAGACATAGAGTTTCTTCAATGAACTTCCATTTGACCCAATTATATACATTCTCTAAATCAATTTTGATAGACATTCAACCTTCTCTCTCTTTTTTTTCTGTTTCATCGAGTGAATAATTTCTTGAATAATTACCACGTTATCCAATATATGTCGATCCTGAAAAAAAATTAGATTGAGTGTCCATAACAAGCCCTTCATCCGCGGTTGCAGACAATCCGCCATCAGTTTGATAGTGATTTTTTATGAAACATTACAAAGACAAATTAGGTGGAATTAGTTTAAACTGAATGACTAGGGAATCTTAGAAATAAAAAACCAACAGGAGGATATTGAGTTTTGAAATTACCTTGTTTAAAACTTCCCATCCTCTTGATTACCCTATGGATTTCCTCATTAGTAGGGCTTTCCAATAAAGATTGGACGCAAGAGTTCCCAGCCTGTGAGAATCCATTAATACTCATACCCATAGGTGTCCAAATCGTCTCATCCGAATAGTCGCTGGAAAAATTTTGATGGTTAGGCTCCATAACTTTTCTTCCTCTAAGATCCACTCCCCATTTGAGTCCTTCAGTATAAATATTTTATTAACTCTCCTTCTAATCAAAGTTAACGGGTGAAAGAAGAAAGTATTTCTGTCACTAAATTTAATCTGTTTGGAACAAGATTTTTAGAACCATAGAAGCTCCTCTTGCACAAGAATATTTTCGAGCTCCTTTTTAAGAATATCAAATTCAGTGATCCAAATTTCCATTGCTATGAATTCTTTCCATTCCTTCCGTAAGTTATTCTTCCTCGAGAAATATTTCTAAACACTTCCTTGTTTCACTTAACCTCATGAATAAACTCCTAGTACTATGTGTTCCAGTCCCCCATTGTGGCCAGGTCTTCTTCATAAAATCATTAAAACTTTGATGTAATAGTCAGGCCGCCTGAAAACGAAAAGGTGGGTGAACCGTGCCAACTGCTGGTTTCTCAAAATATTTTAGAACAATCTTTCTATGATCTGACGTGATTCTTGAAAGATGAGTAAGATAAGCATCTGGAAAGCTATTCCTCAACTGCTCATTAAAAGAGTTCTGTCCAATCTTTCACTAAGATTATTCCTAAACCATGTGAATCTCAGGCTAACGAAACCAAGGTCTATCAGCAGTAATGCATTAAGATCACCTATCACAACCCATTTATTTTGGATAGAGTTATGCAAACCCCTCAAACCACTCCAAAAAGCCTGTCTTTTATTAGGAACCAGACTCTGATATACTGTTGTACATGTTCCAAAAGACCTTTCATACCCATTTAAAATAGATAAATTAATATGTTGTTTCTTTAATATCAACGGAAATATCAGAAAAATACAGTCGGAGCCACATTCCTCCTCAAAACCCACCCCTTAGCCTCAATACAATACCATCTTACCAACCTCAGCTTTTTCAGCACCTTTTCCGTAGTCTTTCCACTAATTCTTCGATTCCAAAATAATGTTAATATACAGATTTCTATCTTCTTATAAGATGCTGCTGTTGGATTTTAGAAGAAGGATATAGGTTATAAAAAGAAAAACTATCATAATCTATTAACAAAATAATATAATAAAATCTAAGGAATATTAATATAACTTTTCTAAAGGTGTAGGATGTAAACCTCTGATTTTTTGTGCCACATGTAATCATACGCCGTGAGGATAATTTAGTCACTTTTTTATTTTATAATCTATGATTCAAATTGAAATTTGGATTTAGAGTGAAATAATAATATTTTAGAATAAGATTTAAAGAATTATTGGATTTGATTTGATTTTTTTTATTTTAATGATTTTAAAATATTATTTTTATATTATCCTGAATATTATTTTATTTTTTTAATTAAATATTCGTTGGTCAAAAAATATAATTCTTAGTTCATTGGAAAGATCTCATTTTTCTGAATTTTTGATGTGAATTTAATAATTTTTAGACTAGTATATGGTTTAGTATGAATTTCTGAAGTTTATAAGTATTTTTATGATTAATTTAATAATTAATTAATTAATTAGTTAGTAATAATTTCATATATATATGCACTAAACGACATTGTTTTGGGTAGACATTAAAACTACGCCATTTTGGTGTCGATTAATTTTAAAAAAAAAGAAGGAAGATTTAGTGGAATGACGTCGTTTTGGCTTAAGGTTTAATGAAAAAACTTACTCTTCTTTTTCTTCTTCTTCATTTCCCCTATGTTTTTTTCTCTCTCCCCAAGCATTCTTTTCTATCTCCTGCTTGAAGGACGAACTCCCTCCTTCAGCCACCGTTTGTCTCGCCATTGGTCACGTTTTGTTCCCCTTCTTCGCAGCAATCTTTTGGTGTAAGTTTGGTTGAGGTTGGAGCTGCGAAATGAGCTGTAGAAGCTCAAAAAGGTTACGATTTTGTCATCGGAAAATTATTTTTTCTGGCCTACTCCGATGAGCTATTGAAAAATGAATGTCATGGTTAAGTTCCTCTCGTCGAGAGCTTTCGTTTGATATATAGCATGTTAAAAATCGTTGAGTTTTGTGCAGGTGGGCTTTTTGTGTCAGTTGTCGTCACTGGCCACCGTCAACCACCGCCAGACCACCACGCACCGCCCATTTTCCGAAAAATCCAAAAATTTTTCCATTAAGTATTTTCGACATTTTGAACGCGACGGTGTCATCCATTTCTTGATCTGACGCACGGTTTCTGAATTATAAGCTTATAAATAATTTGATTAAAAAATATTTTCTCATAAAAATAATAAATTATAATATTCTAAGCAATACTATCAAATTAAATATGTAATTTGAGGCCCAAATAATTAATTAATCTTATATTATAGGTGCTAGTACCTTAGTATACTTAAATAAATTGTTATGTCAATTGGATGACAAATATAGTGATTGTATGCTTGGCATATTTACGCAGGCTTGTGACTTGTGTATACGTGATATGGACATTTTGGTGGATACACTGAGTTTTGCTTGCTGTGTTGGATCGTATTTTGTTGTGACTATTTGGAGGTGAGTAGGGACCTCATATTTATTTGTTTGATTTTAAATATGCATGTTCCAGATGTGAGATTTTGCAAAAAATAAAACATTGATAAATCTTGCTTGATAATTCGACTAGTTTATTTTAACAAATCACTATGATTTGATTGAAAATTTTATTTTGCAGGTTTTTAATATACACAGGGATGCATACCTCTTTTTTCACAGAGATACATGAGGTTTAAGGCACAGTATTTTATAAGTATTTTCTTCCAAGGTTTATGTTCCAGTATGATGTTTGATTTAATTTTTCTAAACTATTTCTTGTGAGATATGAGTAGACAGTGCACTATTGATTGATACCTGCTTAGGACCGATAAGTCTTGTATATGACTCTTTGGCACCCCGAGAAAGGGGAGATAATTTAGATTTCTATTTTACGATATAATATTCTATTTATATTATGATTCCATTAGTTTGGTCACTAAAACCACTCAACTGGATGTTTAACTAATGTTGTTTATTGTTGTCCAGACTATGTTGCAGGCTTAGGTTCTCAGCCGTCTTCCTCATGTGACTTAGCATCTGGTCCAGCCAGTCACTGGTAGGTTTGATCAGACTTTTGATTTAATATGTACACCAAAAAATCGAACATGTATTTTTTTATTTTGTCCCTTTTGATTTATATTTTGTTGACATATGGTTTTTTGGTGCTTTGGACCTTGTGGACTGCAAAGACTTGTTTTGAAATATTGTGATGGGTTGTATATATGGTTAGTTTTTATTGCTTGTGGAGGATGATATAGGTTTTGTTTAGATATACTATGAGATATATAAAACTATTACAGGTAGAATTTTGTTATACAGAAATTGTGTGTTTTCTGGTTTAATCTTGATTAAGAACCCATATTGCAAAAAAAAATTTAAATCTTATTTATGATTCTGAACTTACTCTAAGTTTTTGTTTTCGTTGCTTATTTAATGATTTTATTTTCAAAACCTTAAAAGGTTTTGGGAATAACATAGTAATTGTTATTCTCAAGGACTCATGACGGAGATGTTTATCCCTGGAGTATGGTGCGGAGCGTGACACCTTGAAACGATGACTTTGTGGAAAGAGAGACTGCAATAGAATTGTTACCAGAATACAAGGCCTCAAAAAATTCCACTACTCGTGCCATATTCAGAGTATTATCATCACACCAAGTTCCCTTAGTAGTCTTGAGTGCCTCTATCTTGTTTAGATTTTCTTCGAACAATGGTGGACATATGGAAGATATGAGTGTTATGATCTCCAAAATTAAGCCATTTAACTCCTGACTTTTGAAACCACAAGAATACTTCTTGGTTCAGAACCAATTCATACTCTTTACTCACCTTATCCATCTCCCTCGACAAGTTTTCAGAATAGCGAGCGTCTAATGCCATCTCCAAACCCCTGTATCCTTTGCAACAACCGGCGCTTCCTATTAAAAATGTTCCCAAGTATCTTATAATTCCATTCTTGTGCACTACTCTTGAAAGTTGAATAAGCATCAGCCCATTCCTTGTCTTTGGGCCAACTACTCTTCATTAAATTAGCAAAATTTGCATGACTAAGCCTAGCAACTTGAAACTTAAACAGTCTCACACTTTGGCTCAGGGTAGTTCGGGCCTCTATGTAAAGTTAGAATTGGACTGTGATCTGATATAATCTGCGGTAAGTGGTGAACAGTAGCATCTGGAAATTTTAAACACCACATAGAATCACATAGAGCTCTATCAAGACACTCACTTACTCTCCCTCTTAACTAAGTATACTTGGGACCGACAAAGCCCACATTAAGCAATTGACAGTCATTCAATAGCGATTGCATCTCTCTACCTTGATGAAAGCCAAAAGTGGCACCTCTTTTTTTTTTCATTAGGGGAGAGAAGAAAATAAAAATCACCGATAACTGATCTCTAATTAGACGCTTTAAATCCTTTAACTCTTCCCATAAAGATCGTCGGACCATGGAAACTGAACTAGCATACACAGCCGTACAAACCCCAAAAGCAGCAGATGTTCGCCACTCGAAATGTACATACTGCCTAGCTGAACTTGTTACATTCATTGTTATATCATTCTGATTCCAAAACACCCAGATACCTCCTGCAAAACCCTGAGCCTCTTCACGAAAAACCCCAGACACTTGTAATTTACGGATAACCTTATTAGCAATAGCTCCACTAATATGAGGCTCCATAATGATACAAATATCCGGTTTGTATCTTCTATATAAGTCTTTAACAGAAGTAAAAAAACTTGGGGCTTAGAGCTCCTTGACAATTACATGTTAAAATTGAAATAAATAATAGTTTGAAGGAAATAATATAAGCCTGTGCCTTAGCAAGCACCATCATGCACATTGGCACCATGACTACCAAACTTGGGCTCCACTATCTCCATGGTTGCCACCATACTATCTACCTATGGTTCCCCTCCCTCTGAACTCACAACATTCGCATCTTGAATGGCTAGAGTTAAGGGCAAACCACCTCTTTCACCCAATAAAGGTTGCAATGTAAGATCTGTAGAGGCTTCTCTTGTATACACAAAATACCTTCTAATCTAGACCATTTTGCTGAAACTCCACCAACATCTCGATCTTCTCCATTAACCTTACTCGACATAATTAGGCCACTCTTAGGATTTGTTTGTAAAATATTCTCAATACTTGTGAGTGGTCTAATTCCTTTGCCTCTTCTCCTACCTGCCTTTGATATATCTACTTGAGTTGAGATGGTCATCTCCTTAACTAGTTGTGGTCTGATATGAGACGAGCCAAATTGAAAAGGCCCTTCTAGAGAAGGTCCATTTTGGATCCCTTTCCGTTTATATAACACCAAAGGCCTAGATGATGTCATTGTGGGGGGTATCCTCTTGAGCCCTCAACGAAGTATTATGAGGCTTTGTAGTCCCCCACAATAATCCTACCTCTTGATTCACCAAGGATCCTGTATCCTCAATAACCTCTATATCCAAACAATATTATCATTCCTCAAAATAACAAATCTAGAACCTTGCCTTCCATCACGCTTTACAAAATTATCCTTAACTGTTGACTTTGGAATTAACACTCCTTCTATTCCACCGGGGAGCATGTAACCAAGGCCCAAAATTATCTACATGAGTCTCACTTTCCATCTTAGACATCTCTTCCACACCTTGAGGCACAACCTTTACCGTCTTGGCCACCATCGGAATACTCTCTTTGGGACGAACATGGGTGTGAACAGTGTTCAGACAATTTGCTCGGATATGACCAATCCTTCCACACTCAAAACAAATCACTGGTAAATTCTCATACTCTTAGTAGTGGTTTAGAGAGATCTAGTTCAATCACAACCCTTGCAAACCTACCCTTTGTGATCCCAAATCCCAACGTATTGATATCAATACGTGATGTTTGTCCAATCAAATTCCCAATTTCCTGCAATATTGCAGAGTGATAATACTGCACAGGCAAATCAGGGAAGCACACCCAAGTCGTGACAAGACTGTTGCTGAATTAGCAAGAAATTCTGGAGTCTAGTATTGCGCCATCAAATAATGCCCCAACACCACCCATGGACCTCCAAAGACAACATAATTCACTTCCTCCTCGTTGTTCAATCTCACCATATTGAAACCATTCTCCAAATCAATAATTTTTGGATCGTTACTCAGCTTCCAAAGCGCGCAGAGTCTCGTACACATCAAGTTAAAAAATAATACTCTACCCAAAAGCTTGACCACCACCGTATGCTTCCAAGCCGGTCGTATCTGTTCATGCAACCATAGCGATAAACAAATATTAGGGCCCTTATCATCTCTCTCCACAGTGATATCCCCGTGCATAATATCCACCCGTACTGCATCTGGAAGCGTTGAGGCCTTCAGTATCTCCTCGTATGAAATTGTTTGATCTACCATCTCTGCATCCGCTTGGGAATGATTCCCCTGATACTGATATTCATTTGTTCCTCGAAATTTGACTTTGCCCGAAGTGGCCTAGGCATCCTTAGAGAAACCAGCTTTCTATGGTTAGAGCATTTTTTACTTCTTTCTTATTATTTCAAGCTTTTGACTCTTGGTGTGGTATTTCTTTGTGTTTATGGAGAAAGTACTTTGGCACTTTGTATTTGATTCCTAAATTTTAAAGGTGTTCTCAACAAATAAGGATTGAACCAATGATGAGTGATTTTTATCATTCAATTACAGTTGTTTATTTATTCAAATATTTTCTTTTAATTTTGAAATTAAAAAGTTGTTCACTAATTCTTTTCGTGTTGTATGGTATCGTAACTACCGATCAACTATCGATGAATCCAATTTTACCGGGAAATCAAAGATCAACCCTTAATCTTTGGTTAAGAAAACCACGAAACCAATAATGTATATAATCATCAATCCAACTTTCTACACCTCTAAATTAATTATTATTTTAAACAAAAAAATAATTATTATTCTAAGGAAAGGTGGGAGAGAATATATTATAGATTTATCAAGTGAGAGGAAATCTTCAACCTTAAGTAGAACGAACTCTCTATATACACAAAGAAGACTAGAGCTGGAAGAAACCCGGGAACTGATGACGACATTGATGGAAGTAACTTCGCCGAGAGCCAGATTTGTTATGGGAGCGAGGAAGCGGAATGTAGCGTCTGCCACCTCTTCTCTTGATGCCAATTCCCAGCTTCCTGGTACGAAGCGAAATCATGTCACTACCTGCTGGACTCGTTCCTGCATACAAGGATCGGGTAGGGACTTCAGCGGTTAGATGCGCCACAAGATCATGACTTGAACTTGGAAGCAATTGTGCAAGTAAGATGCAGAAGATCATGGCTTGTGTCAGCAAAAAGTAGCTCGCACAGGGTTTGAAGGGTTGAGAAAAGGGAGTCTAATAGTAGCCCTTCAATGGGATATGCATGATATGTGAATTTGATAAAGAAGATAGGAACTCTAAACCCTCGTGGTGGAAAACAAATGTATTTGAATCTTAGCTGGATGATATGAACTCTTCCATTCCCTCAATTATGGGTTTTGATTTATCATAAAAAGTGTATCATCCAATTATTCAAAAAAAAACATAGTTATTATGAATTGAAAAGGATATATATTTTTAATTTTTAATTTTTGCATAGTAGAGCATTTGTTGGATATTATCTCATTTTGTCCTTTGGGTGACATGAGAATTAGATTGTAATATCTCATATAAAAAAATTATCAAATAAGGATTGTAGGTGGAGTATTGTGGTTTGATCCGTGTTTGACCCATCACCTTAGCCGACAGGCTTGACCAGAAGGCAGTGATTGTGCCTATCCAAAGTCATACAGTAGTGCTCCTGTCCACACGAATACAGCAGGGAGTGATGTCTCTCTGTAACCCTGCTGATGCACTTGATATTCGATTGATTGCAAATGGATCCAACGCTCTCACATGATTGTTGACTGGAGAAAGCAGTCTATATTGACCCACATCCCTATTAAACCCTCTCGACCATCCCCCACTCCCCCACTACTTTCCCAACCCCGTTCCTGTTCTGTTCTAGCTACTTGCTAACTAAAATGAAGTTGCTCTGTGTGCTCTTCCTCTCTCTACTCCCTTCCCTCAAGCCCTCATCAGCTGCCAGCTGCAATGTGGATGATGAGGCGGGTCTTCTGGCATTCAAGGCCGGTATCACCCATGATCCCTCCGGCTTGCTTAGCTCATGGAAGAAAGGAACGGATTGCTGCAAGTGGCAGGGTATAGATTGCGGTATTGGTACCCGCGTCCAAAGCCTGTCAGTTTATGGACAACCCGACAAACCCAATGCCTTCTTATCTGGTACCATCTCACCATCTCTGCAAAAACTCAAAGAGCTTGGTGGGATTTACTTCGACAACCTGCGTAACATTACGGGTACGTTCCCGGATTTCCTTTTCGTATTGCCCCAAATCAAGTATGTTTACATGGAAAACAACAAGCTTTCTGGTCCATTGCCCACCAACATTGGCAAGCTATCCCAACTTGAAGCACTGAGCTTTGAAGGGAACCAGTTCACAGGACCTATACCAAGTTCCATTTCAGAGCTGACACAGTTGGGTCAGCTTAAGCTCGGCAAGAATTCCCTTTCTGGCACCATACCACTTGGAATCAACAAGTTAAGGAACCTGACTTACTTGAGTCTCCACCACAACCAACTCTCTGGTACAATCCCTGATTTTTTTACTCCATTCACTGACCTTTTAATTCTTCGACTTTCACACAACAAGCTCTCCGGAGGCATACCCTCTTCAATAGCCTCACTGTCACCAAAGCTGGCCTATCTTGAACTAGGCCACAATTCGCTGTCTGGGAAAATCCCAGATTTTCTCGGAAAATTTAAGGCGCTGGACACGCTTGATCTGTCATGGAACAAGTTCGTAGGAACTGTTCCAAGAACTTTTTCCAATCTTACGAAGATATTCAATCTTGACCTCTCACATAACTCTCTCGTAGACCCGTTTCCTACTATGTATGTGAAAGGCATAGAGTCTCTTGATTTGTCCTACAATAATTTCCATCTGAATCAAATACCAAGCTGGGTCACTTCATCTCCTATTATATACTCTCTCAAGCTGGCAAAATGTGGGATCAAGATCAATTTGAATAGCTGGAAGCCCAAACAGACATTCTACTACGATTACATTGATCTTTCAGACAACCAAATAACCGGAAGTCCAGTAAGTTTGCTCAACAGCACAGAACTTTTAGTTGGTTTCTGGAGTTCTGGGAATGAGCTCAAATTTGATATGAGCACATTGAAGATTGTCAACACTTTACAGAACTTGGATTTGTCAAGGAACATGATTTTTGGGAAGGTACCCAACACAATTTCCGGCCTGAAGAGTTTGAATGTGAGCTACAATCATCTCTGTGGACAGCTTCCATCATCAAAATTTCCTGCTAGTTCCTTTGTGGGTAATGACTGCCTATGTGGTTCTCCACTAAAACCCTGCAAAAGATAAAAACATGTAAGGGTAGCAAGAGACAATAAATGAGTTAAATAAAATGTATGATTTTGTGTGTTTTATGCACAAGAGTTTGGGAGCTGTTTTCGTTTTTTATCCTATTGCTTTCGAGAATCCTACTCCTTGTAGCATCTCATCATTGCTGCCATCTGCAGCACATCGTGTCACCTAATGAATGGAGGGGGATTATCACTAAATGGAGGATAGCCATAATAAATGTCAGTATCAACTTTCTTGGAACCACTGAACCATCATTAACGAGATGGACAAGAAGTAGCTCTCATGCTTTTCTGTGGGAAGCCCTTCCTCCATATGCTATGGGAGTAACCTCCAGATGCCATGAGCCTCGGGATAGATGCCGGTGACTATAGGGGATCGCTCATAATATCATACCAAGATCCTCATCCCAATAGCTTTGTAAAGAAAAGTATTTGGTATCCTAAACTTTGACGACTCTTATCTGAATAGAATTGACTTTATTATTAAAGTAGGATAAAAGATAAAAGAGCTCTTGGTAAAACATACGTGGTGGGTCAAGGGAATTGACGAAAAGATCTCATGGCTCCATTAGTGAAAGTGAAGAATCCAGAATTTATAGAGGAGATTTTATCGATATATTTTAAAGATAATTCCAAGATAGATTGAAATTTTAAGTTGTTTCCATACTCTAGACCAATCCCTTAATCTTTGATTAATAAAATAGATAAATTTTATCACCCAAATCCAATACACCTCACAAAAAAGTTAAAACACTAAAATTTGTAGAAATACAAGAAAAAATATATTTTTTAAAGAATAGTATTTTGAAATTGGATTAATGCTTCAACTAAATTTCTTAAATACTTGCAAAATTAGTTAAAAGTTTGATAGTACCAAACCAAGAGTATCTTTCGATAATTTATCGTATAGCATATTCATTATTCATAAATTAAATTTATTTTTATTGTAATATTTATCAAAAACTCAATTGGCTATGCACAGAAAAATTCATACAGTAAATATTGGACATTCCTAAATCCAAATATCCAAAAATATCAAAACATTCAAAATCAAGTGTGCAAAAATCCAACCTAAAAAATAAGAATAATTAATTATGTTCATATAGTTTCGCACTGATAAAGAAAAATGATGGGTTCAGATGAATCAAACTACCTTCCACTTCTGCGCTACAGCCTCACAAATCTTTGCAATACACCAGGCACCACTCAACGGATAACCAGAAACTGCACATCGGAATAGTTGGGTCAGGATATGAACTTACATCATTGATAGTTTTCAATTTAGATGAAATTTTGCCAAACAAATGGACAAGAACTACCAAACCCACATAATAGAAGGGAATAGAGGATCTAATCTTTACAACAGTGTTACAGTCTCTATACAAGAAGGGCAGCTGCTAGAATGTCACGACCCGGCCTCCGGACCCTTGGCCCAGCGAGCCCGAACATGTGCGTGTGATGGGTCACAACTGCAACGCTCAGTTGGGCTTATAACCACAGAGCCCAAAAGATGCATCCTGTTACAAATAATACTATCACACAACACATATAAGTCCAAGACCTCCCCCGCTCCTTTCCGATGGGATTGGGTAACTTAACCCCCCTATAGGCTGGGTCTCACAATCTCCTCTCCTTATAGACCTCGTGTCCTCACGAGGGGAGCACAAACGTAACTGACTTCGGCCCAAACTTACGAGCCCAAACGTGAACATAGAACACGGCCCAAGCCCACTTGGAAGAGGGAACGAGATCGGCTCCGCTACCATTTGTCACGACCCGGCCCCCGGACCCTTGGCCCAGCGGGCCCGGACGTGTGTGTGCGTGTGATGGATCACAACTGCAACGCTCAGTTGGGCTTATAACCACAGGGCCCAAAAGATGTATCTTGTTACAAATAATACCATCACACAACACATATAAGCCCAAGACCTCCCCCGCTTCTTTCCGATGTGGGATTGGGTAACTTAACCCCCCTTCGGGCTGGGTCTCACATAGAATGTCGGCAGAACACTTTGTGCAGAATTGATGACAGACATGCCTAGTCTGGTATAATCAAGAAAACCGTTGAACTGGAAAATCATTGCTTTCCTAAACCATCAAAATATACCAAAAGAAGAAAAGTGTGCAGACTCTGATTGAAACTGTTTAGAGATTCATGAAAAATGAAATGCCTAACTTTAATAAAAATAAAAACTAAAATAGAATTTATAAAAACTATTTCCATAAAAAAGAAAACCAGTTCCATGTTAATCCCGAGCAATAAAAAAATTGAGGTTGCTGTAAACTTGATTAATTTTGTTTTGAATAATATGTTACCTTTTAATCCTATTTCGGACCCTGTCGGCAAACAGCCTAGGTAATCTTGCTATAAACCTTTCTTTCCAATAAGATTGCTGACAATCTTCTCTAAGAAATACCTTTGACAAAAACATGTCTTTATACCATCTAAAGTCTTGTAACTTGGGGCAGGTTAGGTTTGATAATATTATAGAGGTTTTTTCAGCTACTCTTTGAGAGTTTCTTATAAAATATTTAGTTATTGCTATATTAAGGTTGCAAAGGAGTTTTCTACCGCGTATGTTTGACCTTCTCTTACTTCTGGTTTTACTGTCATAATTATTTCATTTTTCTCTAAAAGAGATAGATAATTATCTCACCACCCTTTTAACTTTCCCATGAATCCTAAGGTTATTATCCTAGTTATTTTACTGTCACTATTATTTACTACTTTGTAGGAAGTGACTGCCATGCACATTTCGTTTATCATGCCCATTATTCCATGTTCCATTTTTCCATCTAGATTCCATTTATATATGCTTTTACCATCATAACTACCTTAGGATAATCTTTCTTCTGTTTGTATATCTGGTAATGAAGGCTTTGGATAATAGTGTGGTATTCTAGGTATGTCGTATGATCTTATTTTGTCGACTTCTAATTTTTCTTCAAATTGTTTAGTCATTTGTTCTATTTTTGAACTAGTTGACTTAGGTTCACTTTCTGTATCGGAAATTGTTGTTATCTGGGGTTTTGAAGATAACTCTAAGAATTCTAACTGTTTTGTTATCTTTTTGAGTAATTCATCCTCATGTCCTAAGTTAAAAAATTTTATATCTTCATTTGGTTTTATTAAAGGTTTTTCTATTTTTACTTCCTTCTTTTCTTGACTTAGTTCTAAGTATTCTAGTTGTTGTGCTATTAATTGTAGCATTTGATTCGTATAATTATTTTGACTTTTTATTTTTCCTAGGTCTGAGTTATCAGCTTCTTTGAAGGGAGCAGCTACTATGGTGTTTCCATTCCAATCAATAGTTATTTCTTCAAAGGTATTTAGATTTTTCTATTGTTTGAGTTTTCGTTTTTACCTATGATCTATAGCTAGAATATGTTTCGTTTATTTCTTCCGTTGCCTCTATTATTTTTCTTATATAGTTTTCTTTTTTGGCTTTCCATCAGATAAAGAAATCTATGTGTGCTTCATAAAATGTTAATTCTTCTTTATAGTCTTGCCATATTTTCCCTCTTATCTTCGAGGGTACTTCTCGAAGATACTGGTGTCGTTTGTCATCATTTTTATCATCTAAGTATTTATTAATTATTACTTCCGTGTCTAATTCGAATTTAGACATGTTATAATTGTTCGTTGTAGTTGCTAGTATATATCACTATGAGTTGGGGACATAGGAGGTGATTCTTTTTTATCTTTTACTGATGAGGTTGCTGTATAGTACGACTGGGGGATACTTTTATTCAAATCTACTCCTCTCAACGAATGTTGTTTTTCAGTTTTTATTTCATATCTGCTAAATAATGATCTCCTACTGGGTTTTATTTGTTTAAATATTATTTCTGCATGACCTTTGTCATTTTCTATAATTTCTATAGGTTGAGTTCTAAGTTTGATTGGTTTAGGTGGAACTATGTTCATTATTTGTCGGTTATCTGGATATGTTATTTGATCCCAGTTTATTAATTTTGGTGTATGGATATTACCATGCTCGTAATTTGTTTCTATTAAGACAGTAGTTTCTTTGGCTGATTCTATTTTAGCTCTGGGACTTAAATTTGATTTCATTACTTTATAATGAATCCTATATATTATAGCTATATTTTTTGAACTTTCCATCATTGTAGTAGGTATCTTCATATTTAACGTTAATATTTTACTCAAATTGTCATTAAACAGGTCTATTGAGAAATTTGGGTAATAATTAAAATATACAAGTCTAGTAACTAGATTTGATTCACATACGGCTAGTAAATAATCTGTGAAGGATGTAAATCTAGCATCTCTTAAACACATAAGAATAGGTGTGTCCAGTCATATTCTATGTAATGGTTTTATTGCTATCTGTACTAATCCTATATACATGAACTTGTATTTACCTTTGAATTTTAATAATTTATTATTATCTATAAGTTCTATTTGTACTACCTGTAGGTTTACAGGTAAAGATTTCTCAGTAGTTTCAATTATATAATCATGTGTGAACAAATTTTGAAATCCTAATCCGGTTTCATAAATCTTATTTGTAGGTATTTTGGGTATAGTCCAATTTTGCAATTTCTGCTCTATAGCAGAAATATGCAATTCTCTGGTATTATCTAGATCCATAGATTCAATACTTGAATTGTCCTTAAAATGTTTAGAGCCTATCCTTAACAGTCTATCCATAGCTTACTCTGTGAGATTTCGTCTATTGTAGTGCTGGTCAGTGCCAGCGTTAACAGTAGCGTTAGTGTCGGCGGTAGCGCGCCGATGCTAAGTGGTTGGTTGTGAACACGACCGTAGGAAGCCTTTAAGTAACCCATAGTAAATCTGAGAGTGTTTAAGTATGATTGTGAGTGAGATAGGTTAGACGATCGAGGTTGAGTCAGTGGAAAACAAACCAGGTTGATTTTGGTCCGTTTTGAGCCACCGCGAGCCGTTTGGGCCAAAATTTTGTGTATTGTGCTGTTGTCATTTTTTTTTCATTCCCAGCCCTTATGTTATAGCTTTATATACTCAAAGAAGTTGTTGAGCCACTTGGTTGACATTTCACGTGTCACTTGAGCTCCTTTGTGATGAAACGGGCCGTTGATTTCACTTTTCAGCCTTGTTAAACTTTTGAGCCCGAAACCCATCAGCCCAAGCCCACACTCCATCCTTTAAACACTCCTCTTCCATAAGTGACCAGCAGAACACACACTCATCACCAGCCCTAACCCGTTTTTCTCCTTCCTTCACCCTTCCAACCTACCAAAATCCAAACTTTGTTCAATTTGACCCCAAAAACTTGAGAGGGATTGTCTCAAAACACTTTCCCATCAATTTTCTACACTTTTCCACTATTAGATTGGGGTCTAAGGCCTGATTTTGAGGTGTTCTTCATTTTGGCCGAAAATTTCAGAGTTGTTGGTAAATGATTAATCTTTGGTTTTCTTTTTGGATTGGTCAGTTTATTAGGTTGCTAGTGATGTGATTAAGTGTTTTTGATGGATGGAAATGCATGAAAACAACCTATGATTCTTGTATGAATTCCGGATGAATAGTATCAGGGGGTTGTTTCTTCATGTTATTGATCATGTTGGTGTGTTTATTCATGTTAATTGAGTGGTTGTAGTCAGTATTAAGAGGAAATGTGTTGATTATGTGAGGAATTGATGTTGAGCTAGTAATGAGAGTATCTGAATGTATATGTGTGTGCAGCGTGAGAGGATCCATAGGATTGCTTTCAATTATTTTCCATTTGATTCCTTGATTGGTTATGCTTAGTATGGCTGTATGGTTTGTGCTTGTTTAGGCGGTACCGGATCGAGCGGTAGAGGCAAGGATATTGTTGGAGAACCGTCGACGTGACGAGAGGTGGGAGTTTATGTTTCATTTGCATACGCGAAATGTTTTGTTTTCATTTGCTTGCCATGTGTGAATGCCTCAACTGTATATTCAAAGCTGAAGCATGCTGACTTATTTGGTGTATACTACCCTTGTGAGAGTTGTGTTCATTGTTACCCTTGGTGAGAGTTGTGTTCATTGTTACCCTTGGTGAGCAGTCCCTTGTGGGTGATTTGTTGTGATAATATTATGTGATACATGTGTTATTGGGCATGAGAAGTAAGAAGAGATTTTAAAAGAAAATATATTGTTCCAGCCCACTTCGAGAAATGGATTAAAAACATACGAATTTTCATACGTGTAGTTCCGCTTGGTCCACCAGTTGGGACAACCGGGGCTGCACGGCGGTGAGGCTCCCAGTTACCGGGTACGGATCCTCACAAGGTTGGTAGCGGAGCATGGTTGTTTTGTGTGCATTGAGTGCAAACTAGTCTTCTTGGGCAAGTGCATCACACTCACGGCATCTGCATTGTCCAGCATAGAGTGTGTCTAGTTGTCTTGTTTTTGTTTTTCGTAGGCTTATACCTATGGCTGCGTGTTCTGTGGTTTTAGATGGCACCTAAAAAGAAGGTGAGGAGACCACGCCGGGTACAGGCAGAAGATGTTGAGGAAATGTCCGACGCCAGTGGACCAACGGAAGAGGCACAAACAGAATAGACAGCACAGGTAGGACAGGTAGCACCTATGTCCCAAGACCCGGTGTTGATTCAGATGTTGACGACATTACAGACAAGTCTTGGTCAGATGCAGCAAACAATGCAACAGATATAAACTACAGCTACTCAGCAACCACAAGTGCAAGTACCGGTACAGCCTGAACCGGAAGTACAGCCAGAGGTAAGGCAAGCTGATGTACAAGGCGGTAGATTACCAATACAAGTGTCCAAGCTATTGAAGGAGGCAAGGCACTTGGGCTGCCAAATTTTCTATGGCTCGAGTGATGCATTAGTGGCAAAGCTGTGGAAAAACAAGATAGTATTGACAGCTCAGGATCTAAGGATTTCAGTTGAGGACCGAGTCATATTGGCTACCTGCTTACTGGAACGTGATGCAGCCACCTGGTGGGGTACCATCAGGAACCGTTATGGTGGTCAGCCCACGTGGGAAGAGTTCGAAAGGGAGTTTGATTTGCGGTATTTTTCGCCTCATTTTCAGAACAATAAGCAGTCTGAATTTTATATGCTTCGTCAAGGGAACAAAACCGTGGCGGAGTATGAAACGGAGTTCCGAGCACTTGTTCATTTTGTGCCGGAAATTGAACAAGACGTGATTATTTTGGCGAGTCGGTTTGAGCATGGGCTGAGTCAGAACATCCGCACTATCATGGGGCCAAACACTAGCACAGACTTTGAGAAATTGGTTGTGGAGGCCATGAAATCTGAGGAAATAGCACGAGAAAAAAGTGGACAAGTCAGTAGATCACGGGACTTTGGTAAGGGAAAGAGCCCCATGAGGTTTGGTAGCCGGTTTGATCGAAGACCAGAAAATAAGAGATACACCCCATATGCTACAGCCCCGACTAGATTACAAGGAACATCTTCCTTTGTGACTAGAATGCAACCTGCCCACTCGACGTCAAGTTTTAGCAGACCCTCTGGGTATCCGCGATCGCATCCCAACCGCTGTTACGCATGTGGTCAGCCCAGGCACTTCGCTAGAGATTGTCATCGGGACGGCACCGCGAGATCAATGACATATCAGACGAAAGCCTCAGCAATGTCAACGGTTCAAAGGGCTGGTGTGAGTCAGATAGGCTCACAAGGATCAACGAGACCACCGAGTAGAACACAGGTGGGACGACCTATAAGGACCCAAACCCGGAAAGCGGGCCCTTACCGCTGTGAAGCCCGGAGAAACCCAACACGTGGACCAATCCGAACTCCACAAGGCTATTTTGACTTTTCAAACGTAAATCCTCAAAAATAAAATTTAAAATATTTATAAATTACAGCATGACAGATAAGCTTTAAATACATGGCACAATAAATAAGGGAGTAACTTTCAAAACAGCGGAAGTCTTTTATAATAACACAAGACAAACAAGTGAAACCATAACACACAAGCCCCAAGTATCTGAAAACGAAACCAAAAGTCCAAACAATAAATATCCAACAGTGTGCCAATAAAACTATACATGTGCAGATGAAATAGTCCCAGCGAGTAGTCCTAACGCTCACACTGAAAACAGCTACTGATCACGATCTAGTCCTGGGAGGGAAAAACAAAAACGAAGGGGGTGAGATTTTCTAGAATCTCAGTAGGGGACAACAAGATGAACTTATCAAAGAAGATGAGCAACAAGGTGAACTTATCATAGGAGAGGCGCAACAAGGAACCCATTAATTCAACGCTAAACCTATGAATTCTCAAAACTTTAAATTTACTGTTTAGTTTATAAAACATTTACTTACTAGACCCGGAAACAACATAGAACTCAACAAGGGTCAATAGGAAAACATGGGCGGACTGCAAATCACTTCCCGAGTATCCCCGCTAAAGGGAAACCGGAAGCCCACTGGTAGGTTTTACATATATACTTTTAAAATATTTACATACATAGCCACTTCTACCAGTGTTGTCCGAGACTAGATTGATTAATTAAACTTTATACGTAAAAGATCAACTAGTCCTCTCAGATCTTCCTGCGGAGCAGGGAACATACAGCATCCATACACCTCCCAACAGATGAGTGTCTCTCCGCTTACTCTCAGAGACCAACCACTCACCACGTTTGGCCAAACGGAACACAAGTGACATGAAAACTTACATACTTTAACTTACATACTTTAACTTACATATAAAGAAAACTAGTTTAACTTTCAGTAACACTGGAGTACCATAATTTACAATTAAAACTCCACAATACGATACTGTCACAGAAATCTTTAATTACAATAATTATTTTCTTACTTTACGGGCAATGATACAGAATCAGCCCAATTTACACAACAAACCTATCAAATGGACTTTGATTGATCATATGAAATTTTGGAGATACATTATGATACTTTACAGTGACATACAGAAAAGATCGATGTAACTTGGATAATGGGTCAATCGGATGAGCTCCGATGGACTATACAACGAATCAATCAAAATCAAGGTAACACGGATTTTAAGATAAGGAAATAATCGGTAAAGACCCTTCCTTAGGGGCTGAATAAATGGAAGCGATACACTTGCCTTTGTCCTCAACACTCGCCCTTCCTAAGAACACAACATTAAGATTAGGCTCAATATACATCCATTAACCTTTAAAATGATTATAACGCAACAACGACACCTCAAATGGAAAAACGGATCATGCCATTGCGATCAGAACGTCGAAATTACCAAACAGGAAGGTTTTTACTTTTTGGTCAACGGTCAAAGTCAACGGTCAACGTCGGTCACGGTCAACGTCAGTCAACGGTCAATATCACTGGTCAACGGGTGGTCGGCGGCGGTCGGAAAATTCCAACTTCATCCAAAATCAAAAATTTTTACATCAAAACGAAGTTACAAACATCAGAAATACGAATCCGAAAACAAAACTTCAAAACTCACCTTCGATCGGCGGGAATCTACGATTTTCCAGTTCGAAAATTAGAACTTCCGGGCTCCGATCTGTGCGCGTCCGTGGTCCGATGAAGATGAAACCAACGGCCGGTTACTTGCAACGACGAGAGGAACGCAACGGTGTAGACGGTGCGACGATCGGACGGTCGGTGACGATACCGAAGGTGGACGGCGATGGTGAAAGAAAGAGAAATGGAAAGAAAATGGGGAAGGGGAAGAAACTGGCTGGGAGAAAGACTTTTTATTCTGTGGGTGACGTGGAAAAAATTTACCACATCAGCCACAGGTCTCACACGACCATCTAGTAGCCAGGCTACGAATCAATCTTCACAGCAGCAATCACAACGACCTCAGACACGCCTGTTTACTTTGGCGGAGGCAGAGGCGAGCGCCAATCCAGATGTTGTGACAGGTACACTCATTGTCTTTTCCATACCTGCTAAAGTATTAATGGACCCCGGAGCGAATAGATCCTTTATTGTTCCTAGAGTAGCTGTGAGCGCAGATAGGGAGTTGTCACCCCTAGAGCCACCCATAGAAGTTTTAACTCCGTTGGGTGAACGGTTGATCTGCGAGAGTGTGTATTTGGGCTGTTTGTTGCGAATGGGTTCTGCAGAAATTGAGGTTGATCTGATTCCCTTGAATATGAAAGAGATAGATGTTATCTTAGGGATGGACGGTTTGGCTAAGTACCGAGCAAGGATGGATTGCTTCACGAAGAAGGTGAAATTCCGTTTGGCGGATGGGTTAGAATACTGTTTCAAAGGTGACCGACGAGTCGTCCCTTCATGTGTCATTTCATGGCTGGATGCCAGGCGTATGATCCGCAAGGGTTATTCAGCTTTCTTAGCACATGTTTGCGATTTGACGATTGAGCCGTCGGAGCTAAGCAGAATACCAATAGTAAAAGATTTTCCCGATGTGTTTCCAGAAGAATTGGAAGGGTTACCACCGGAGAGGGAGATTGAATTTGAGATTAAGTTGTTGCCACGAACAACTCCTATCTCCATTCCACCATATCGGATGGCACCAGCTGAACTGAAGGAGTTGAAGACTCAACTGGAGGACTTAGTGTAACGACCCCAATTCACATACTATTGTTAATTGCTCCGATTAAGGTCATTACCGCCGTGAAACCCAAATAAGCCTCAACGACACCTACGACCTTTTAGAATTCCATAAGGCTAATCATAAGATATCGAATTTAAGCTTGTTCATTTTGTTGTTTATCAATCAATTGGAGCATGATATTGGACACATGTTCTAGTAATATACGGAGTAAATAAAAACATCAGCGGAAGTCTTAAATTAATCCATTGGGTTCATAACACACAAGTCCCATAGGGATCCAAATAACCAGCAAGAAATCCATCAGCAAATTTCAGAAATAGCAAGCCAAAAGAATGCTTAAAATAAACCAGAACGTTGCCCAATCATTTATATTATTTGCGCAAATATCAAGTAAACATTTGTGATGCGATATCGCCCCGCCGTGCAGCCTTGGTCTCACACACTGGTACCACGAACAGTGGATGTACCTAAGCCTGAAAAATGGTAAAAACAACGGTATGAGATTACAAGAATCTCAGTAGGGTCGCAGCATCATAAGATCTACAGAATCCCTAAACACAAATCTCCCAATTCACATAAGATCAGTCCCTAAACAACTAAAGGGATCACGCAATTCAACAATAAACCAAAAGAGGTTAAGGCCGAGATTATGGCTGAGGGAGGACTACACTTCTGAAAGTTCAGAAGTACACAGGAAGGTGAAATACAACAAAATCGCTCTCAATGAAGAAGAAAGGCCATCCCCTTCCACCTGTGTTGTCCAAGACTTACTGCACAAAGGGTAGATGGTTAACACGCAAGCTAATCAGTAAGCCTTTCACCTTATCCTCGCAAGGACAAGTCGACTAGCCCCACATGGACAAGTCTTCCCTAGTCACATATCATCGGTTTGGGGATGAAATGCTGTACTGAACTTCAATCTCGAACCCAGTGCATTCTGGAATTTCTCCCAAAATCGTGAAGTGAAACGAGGGTCACGATCTGAAACAATAGAAACTGGGACTCCATGCAAACGAACAATCTCGTCCAAGTAACGAATTGCCAATTTTTCTGGTGTATCTGTCACACGTATAGGAAGAAAGTGTGCAGATTTCGTCAGTCGATCCACGATCACCCAAATGACATTGTATCCTCGCTGCGATCTAGGCAATCCGGTCACAAAATCCATTGTGACATGCTCCCACTTCCATTCTGGAATCGGAAGTGACTGAAGTAAACCAGCAGGTCTTTGATGTTCGATCTTCACTTGTTGACATACAAGGCATCGGGCAACAAATTCAGCAATATGTCGCTTCATGTTAGGCCACCAATACTGCCCCTTCAAATCTCGGTACATCTTTGTGCTTCCCAGATGGATAGCAAACTTTGAACTATGCGCCTCTGATAGAATAAGGTTACGAATATCAGCATTTTGTGGAACACATACCCGGTTTCTGAAGACTAAAACTTCATCATCTCGTATTATGAAATCACGAACTATAACATCAACACCATCAGCAAGTTGCTTCCGAATTTCAGCAAGCTTCGGATCCTCTAACTGTTGATTCCGAATTTTTTCAATTAAGGTAGGTGCGACTTCAGTTTGTGCTAGCAACGAACCAGAGAAATCGGTGCCAAGATGCACACGATTAGTTTTCAATTCCAACATCATTGGCAGGTAATGAGTGCGCATATAAGCCAGAATTGATGGGGAAGGAGAATGACACTTTCGGCTCAGGGCATCAGCCACAACATTCGCCTTTCCAGGATGATATTCGATGATCAAATCGTAGTCTTTAATTAGCTCCATCCATCTTCGTTGTCTCATATTCAATTCTTTCTGTGTAAGGAGGTACTTCAGGCTTTTGTGATCAGTGAAGATTCGACACGTCTTGCCATATAAATAATGTCGCCATATTTTTAAGGCAAATACCACGGCTGCAAGTTCCAGGTCATGCGTAGGATAATTTCTCTCATGCGGTTGCAATTGCCTTGAAGCGTAGGCAATGACTTTCCCATCTTGCATCAATACACACCCAAGTCTGGATTTCGACGCGTCGCTGTAAACCACATACTCCTTTCCGCAAATAGGTAAGGTAAGGATAGGTGCAGAAACTAACCGATTCTTTAGCTCGTCGAAACTTTGCTGACACTTTTTCATTCCATACGAACGGTTCACCCTTGCGTGTCAATTTTGTCAATGGTCCGGCAAGTGATGAAAAATTTTCCACAAAGCGACGGTAGTATCCTGCTAAGCCTAGGAAACTACGAACTTCAAACACACTTCGCGGAGGTTCCCAAGCAATCACGGCTTCAATCTTCTTTGGATCAACAAACACACCTTGGGCGGAAACAATATGGCCAAGGAAACTAACCTCACGTAACCAGAATTCGCATTTTGAGTACTTTGCAAACAATCGTCGATCCTTCAGGATTTTAAGCACAAGCCGCAAGTGCATAACATGATCTTCTTCCGTCTTTGAGTAAATCAGAATGTCGTCGATGAAGACTATCACACATTTATCCAAGAATTCACGGAACACACGATTCATCAAATCCATAAACACAGCTGGTGCATTGGTCAAGCCGAATGGCATAACCAGAAATTTGTAGTGGCCATATCGCGATCTGAACGCGGTCTTTGGAATATTAGCATCACGAACTCGCAATTGATGGTATCCAGATCTGAGATCGATCTTGGAGAATACCGCTGCACCTTGTAGTTGGTCAAACAAATCATCGATGCGTGGCAAAGGATATTTGTTCTTCACGGTCACACGGTTCAGCTGTCGATAATCAATGCACAATCGCAGCGAACCATCTTTCTTTTTCACGAACAGAACGGGTGCCCCCCAGGGTGACACACTAGGTCGGATAAAACCACGATCCAGCAAATCTTCCAATTGCGTCTTTAGTTCCTTCATCTCCGCAGGAGCCATATGATACGGAGGAATGGAAATCGGATTTGTACCTGGCACAAGCTCAATGCCGAATTCCACTTCCCTTGATGGTGGTAGTCCGGCTATGTCCTTTGGAAATACTTCTGGAAATTCATAAACCACAGGAACAGAATTCAGATATGAAGATTCTTTAGAAATGTCCTGTACATGCGCAAGGTACGCTGTACATCCTTTGTTGATTAATCGCTCCGCCTTAACCCAGGAAATCATGCATGTTGGCACAACTCGCCTATCGCCTTCAAAACAGTATTCGGTACTGTCAGCAAATGTGAACCACACCCGCTTGGTGAAACACTCCACACGGGCTTGATATTTTTCCAGACAATCCATGCCTAAAATCACATCCAGCTCCTTGATGTCTAATGGAATTAGATCCACTTCAAATACATTCGATCCCATACGTATAGCACAGCCGATGTAGACCAGATCACAAATCAGTTGCTCTCCCAAAGGAGTTAGAACCGCAATAGGAGGAGTCAAGGGAGATAGAGGACGATCCGCGCTAAGTGCTATCCTTTGACTCACGAACGATCTATTTGCTCCTGGATCAAATAAGACTTTAGCGTTTTGAGAAAAGACTGAAATAGTACCTATCACCACTTCAGGACTAGCCTCGGCATCAGTCAAAGTAAAGAGCCTTGTTGGTCTTGGTTGCGCCTCACTTGTGGATCCGTTGGGTGGCTTTCCTGGTGCGCGTGCTGGTGGTCTAGCGGGATTGACATTCCCACCTCGGCTAGTGTTAGGTACCCCTGGGATTCGCCATTTCGGGCAAGTATTCTGAATATGTCCCAGCTCGCCACAATTGAAGCATCGTCGTTGCTGAAACTGCCACGAAGGTCCACTGTAATTTGAACTAGAAAAGTTCCTCCCGTTGGTGTTCCCATTGCCATTGATCTGCGAAGGATGAGACCGTAAGGGATAAGGTCCCCTTCTTCGGTTGAACTTTGAATCTCGCTTATAGGATCCGCCACTATTAGCTGCGGGTGGCTTCCTGGTTTGCACGATCTTTTCAGCTTCGGTCGCGGCAGCTATTAGTTCTTGCAAATTCTGCACAGGTGTCGTACCGACGATGGTTTTGAGTTCGACACTCAACCCATCCTGAAATCGTCTTGCCAGCTGGTACGGTGTACGATCTTCTTCAGGTGCAAAGCGGGACAACTCCCTCAACACCTTCTCATATTCCAGCACTGAACGGGTGCCTTGTTCAAGTTTGTTAAATGCCTGCCGTTGCTCACTTTTATGGAACCTCGTATAAAATCTTTCGTCAAATTCATACCGTAATTCTTCCCACGTTGGCAAGCGATCACCGAAGCGCAAGCTAACAGATGTCCACCAAGCGAGGGCTTCTCCCTCAAGTAAGAATGTAGCAGTGGAAACCTTGTCGTCATCAGAGATATGCAGGAACAAGGATACTCGGCATAAGGTATCCATCCACTCCCGAGCGGCTGCGGCTGCGGCTCCAGCTGAACCACCGAAATCTTTACAGCCAAGTTGTCGAGCTTCCTTCAGAAATTTTGTAATCATAACGGAAAGTCTTTCTGTCTCCTTATGATGTGCCAGCTGTACAGGTTCAAGTGGAGGAATAGGTCCTGGTGTAGGCGCAAGAGCACTTTGAAATTGCGCCTCCATTCGCTGCTGGTTTGCAGCAATTCCTTGTAATACGTTTAAGATCTGTGCCATGACAGGGTCAATGCCTGGTGCAGCTGGTGTCTCAGGTTGGTTTTCAGACTCAGCTTGCCCTTCCTGCTCATTTTGTGCATTTGGCTCATCTTGCTCAACAGGTTGCTGTTCAAACCTACCCCGTTGGTCCCTTTGTTGCCTCGAGCGTGCCATACTACACAAGTGTACATTTGTTACTCAAACAAACACTAAATACGATACTAGGAATAGGAGTGGTACCTGGTGGAGAGGCATGCACCGGACGATACGCATATGCTGGACAACAATATACAAATTTTCGAAAATCATATGCACACATGCTATGCACACTCGGCAATGACATTAACACTCATAGAAATCATTAACAAACATCAAGCAATTATAGATTCACACATCATCCATATTCGGTAATGCACATAATCACTCATATGCATATTCATTCTGTAACGACAAGAAACATAGCTAATCATCCACTCAAACACATTAAGGCATACTAAAGATCAACAATTAACACAACTGCTATTATTATTTCCACCTAAGTGAGTGAGTGTGTGCCCATGTTCTTACCTGAAATCACCTGCAATCACCAAAATTAACAACTAAGTCAGCAAATAACAAGTTATAAACCTAAACCATGCTCCGCTACCAAACTTGTAACGACCCCAATTCACATACTATTGTTAATTGCTCCGATTAAGGTCATTACCGCCGTGAAACCCAAATAAGCCTCAATGACACCTAAGACCTATTAGAATTCCACAAGGCTACTTATAAGATATCGAATTTAAGCTTGTTCATTTTGTTGTTTATCAATCAATTGGAGCATGATATTGGACACATGTTCTAGTAATATACGGAGTAAATAAAAACATCAGCGGAAGTCTTAAATTAATCCATTGGGTTCATAACACACAAGTCCCATAGGGATCCAAATAACCAGCAAGAAATCCTTCAGCAAATTTCGGAAATAGCAAGCCAAAAGAATGCTTAAAATAAACCAGAACGTTGCCCAATCATTTATGTTATTTGCGCAAATATCAAGTAAACATTTGTGATGCGATATCGCCCCGCCGTGCAGCCTTGGTCTCACACACTGGTACCACGAACAGTGGATGTACCTAAGCCTGAAAAATGGTAAAAACAACGGTATGAGATTACAAGAATCTCAGTAGGGTCGTAGCATCATAAGATCTACAGAATTCCTAAACACAAATCTCCCAATTCACATAAGATCAGTCCCTAAACAACTAAAGGGATCACACAATTCAACAATAAACCAAAAGAGGTTAAGGCCGAGATTATGGCTGAGGGAGGACTACACTTCTGAAAGTTCAGAAGTACACAGGAAGGTGAAATACAACAAAATCGCTCTCAATGAAGAAGAAAGGCTATCCCCTTCCACCTGTGTTGTCCAAGACTTACTGCACAAAGGGTAGATGGTTAACACGCAAGCTAATCAGTAAGCCTTTCACCTTATCCTCGCAAGGACAAGTCGACTAGCCCCACATGGAAAAGTCTTCCCTAGTCACATACCTACTAGGGCATCCCAAATCTCGCAAGATAAAGGCTTCCTGTCTCGCAAGACAGGGATCCGGCCTCGCAAGGATAGATATCCAGCGTGCACTTGCTGGTTCAACACCCATACAGCTCCCATAAATCGGTAAGAACCTCTCCTCTCACTAGGAGCATCAGTGCTTACCCTGCGTGGCTACCGGAATAGGATCCTGACACACAAACATGTACAAGCACACACAGGCAAGTACAAAGCATAATACCACAACAGGGTATCCTCAATCACGTCAGGAAACAATCAACACATCCAATTCATATAACAATAGCATCCCAGGCACTCAATTCCTAACTCAGGGGTTCGATACAGCCTAGGAGATTCATATCTCATTCCGAATTTCATATTCACACCCTACAATCCAATCACAAACAATACAACAAGGACAGGTAACAAAAATATCAGATAAGAGCAGGGGTTTCTGGAGAAACCGGTGAGGCGTAGATCATACCTCCCTTGTCTCTGAACAAGAAGCTACTCCTTTGCCTTTATTAAGTAAATCCAAACCACCTAAATCATCACCAGGCAAAGACAAAACAAACTAAGCATGCATATTCAATAATCAATTGAATACCCTATTCCTTACCAATACCACTCACCAAACCTATCAGAAAACCAGTGATCAGATGTTGCAGGTGCCTTCCCCTTGGATGTGTGATGTGATAGCCAGGAACTTAACAAGAATCAACCTGAATTTACCATTCCAATTAACTATGCAAATCCTGTCGCTAAAAGTAGGGCATATGACGATTTCGTCTCAACCTAAAACAACGAAGTATTTACATCCAAGCTACGATTTATATATGGTTGGAAATAGAATGAAAAGATCTTTCCAGCAACATATTATTTGCAAAATTCCAACAAACGAGTAGAAAGTTATGCTATTTTGAAGTTCAAGAAGATTTGGCGAAAACCTAATTCCGCCGCCGATTTTCCAAGTAACTTTAGACAAAGAAATACTAACCTTCTGACGAAAAACAAAAGATGGTTGGAAAGATGATGAAGAGAGCTTTTCAACAAGCTATTACTCGCAGAGATCCAATGAACGATGAGGGAGTTATGCTGGTTTAAAGTTTCTGCAAATTCTGACGGCTAAGGGGAGGTATAGGGTTTTAAGCCTATACGAATTTTGTAAGGTTTTAGGGGAAATTTTGTGGGGTTGGCTTCCTATTTATATTCAATGAGTGTAGAATTATGTCTACTACTTTTAATTAATCTATCAATCCAATATAATTTACCAGATAACTAAACTCTTAAATTATCTTCCCTATTTTTAGGGACTTTAATCTCTAAGGCAACTATCTACCTTAAAGGATGATTCCTAAAGAGATTACCCATCTACAAGAATCTAGATCTAAAGAAATTATAAACAAATTAATTTACTAAACAATCTTACCAATTTTGGCCATCACACATCCTTTTCTTCAGGGGAAAACTTGTCTTTTCACCTGCACTGGCTTCTGGACTTCTAGGACTCAAAATTCGGGGTCTTACACTTAGTAGATCATGGATTTATCAGACCTACTGTTTCACCTTGGGGAGCACCAGTTTTGTTTGTCAAGAAGAAGGATGGCACGTTGAGACTGTGTATTGATTACAGGCAGCTGAATCAGGTTACGGTGAAGAACCGGTACCCGTTGCCACGCATTGACGACTTGTTTGATCAGCTGCAAGGAGCCTCAGTATTTTCCAAAATTGATTTGAGATCCGGTTATCATCAACTGAGGGTTCGTGAGTCTGATGTTCCAAAGACAGCTTTCCGGTCACGGTATGGGCATTACGAATTTCTGGTGATGCCGTTTGGAGTGACTAATGCGCCAGCCATGTTTATGGATTTGATGAATTGAGTCTTTCGGGAATACGTAGATCAGTTTGTCATTGTGTTTATTGATGACGTCTTGATCTATTCAAAGTCTAAGGAGGAGCACTTGGTGCATTTGCGGGCTGTGTTGAACAGACTTAGAGCGCAGCAGTTGTATATGCCAAATTCACTAAGTGTGAATTTTGGCTGAAAGAAATAGGTTTCTTGGAACATGTGGTATCAGTAGAAGGTATACTTGTCGACCCCAAGAAAATAGAAGTCATTGTGTCATGGGAACCTCCTCGTAGTATCACGGAAATCCGAAGTTTTCTTGGTCTGGCCGGCTACTATCGGAGGTTTGTGGAAAACTTCTCTGTCTTGGCAGGCCCGTTGATGCGTCTAACACGCAAGGGAGTTCCGTTTGTATAGTTAGAGGTATGTAAGAAGAGTTTTCAGGAAGTGAAGGCCAGACTTGTATCGGCATCGGTTCTTACCTTGCCGGTCAGCGGCAAGGGATACATTGTGTATAGCGATGCATTGAAGATGGGATTGGGTTGTGTGCTGATGCAAGATGGTAAGGTAGTGGCCTACGCATCGAGACAGTTGAGATCGCATGAGAGTAACTACCCGACTCACGATCTTGAGTTGGCTACGGTGGTGTTCGCACTCAAGATTTGGCGGCATTACCTGTATGGTGAAACGTGCAGGATGTTCACCGATCATAAGAGTCTCAAATACCTTCTCACCCAGAAGGATTTGAACTTGAGACAACGGAGGTGGTTGGAATTGATCAAAGATTATGACTTGGTGATTGACTACCATCCGGGCAAGGCGAATGTCGTCGCTGATGCGTTGAGTAGGAAGACATCATCTTCCTTAGCCTATGTTCGCACCGAGTACATGCCTATGTTGATGTGTCTGAGAATATCTAGAGTACGGCTTGATAGTGATGACTCTGGAGCATTAATAGCACAATTGATTGTGAGGCCGATTTTACTAGACGAGATTCGGACCAAGCAACGTGAAGATCCAGTGTTGAGTCAAATAAAGCAACAGTTGGAGGAAGTAGACAGTGGTACTAGTACAGTAAGTGAGTATCGTGTGAGAGAGGATGGTATCCTGACGTTTCGAGGACGAGTGTGCATCCCTCATGACGAAGAGCTGAGACAATTGATTTTGATGGAGGCACATAGTTCGACGTTTGCCATTCATCCGGGCAGCACCAATATGTACAGGTACTTGCGAGAACAATATTGGTGGGCCGGAATGAAGAGGCATATTGTTGAGTTTGTGGCAAAGTGCCTAGTGTGTCAGCAAGTCAAGGCGGAACATCAGAGACCTGCGGGAATACTACAGTCGTTACCCATTCCGGAGTGGAAATGGGAGCATGTGACGATGGATTTCGTAACAGGGTTGCCGAGATCACAGTGAGGTTAAGATGTGATATGGGTGATAGTAGACAGACTGACCAAGTATGCACACTTCCTCCCCATTAAGGTGACAGATACGCCGGAGAAGTTGGCAGTAAAGTATCTTGACGAGATTGTCAGACTTCATGGCGTGCCAGTGTCGATTGTGTCGGATAGGGATCCGAGATTCACGTCCTGATTTTGGGGGAAACTTCATAGTGCTTTAGACACGTGACTAAATTTCAGCACCGAATTTCACCCACAGACAGATGGACAGTCTGAGAGGACGATTCAAACTTTGGAAGACATGCTTCGAGCATGCGTGTTGGATAGGCAGAAGGCATGGGATCGATGCCTACCGTTAGCTGAGTTCGCCTATAACAACAGTTTTCAAGTGTCTATTGGCATGGCACCGTATGAAGCATTGTATGGCCGACGGTGTCGGATACCTTTGTGTTGGAACGAGGTCGGAGAACAGAAACTGGATAGTCCCGAATTAGTTGAACAAGCGACGGAGTTGTTGTTACTGATTCGACAAAGGCTGAAAACAGCGCAAGATAGACAGAAAAATTACGATGATAATCGCCGGAGAAACTTAGAATTTGCTGTGGGAGACAAAGTCTTTTTGAAGGTGGCACCGTGGAAAGGAGTTCTTCGGTTTCAACAGCGAGGCAAGTTGGCACCAAGGTTCATTGGACCTTACAACATTACAGCCAGAGTTGGACCAGTGGTATACCGGTGGGATTTGCCACCGGAGTTGGAGAAGATCCACAATGTCTTCCATGTATCTATGCTACGGAAGTATACGCAAGATCTTTCCCATGTGTTGGAGTCACCACCAATTGAAATTTCCAACGACTTGTCGTACAAGACGCATCCTGTTGCAATTGTCGACAGAGCGGTAAAACAATTACAAAATCGCACAATGCCAATGGTATCCGTGTTGTGGCGTAGCGATGTCATGGAGGAACAGACATGGGAAGCCGAGCAGATGATGAGTCGGCAGTATCCACAGTTATTCGATGACCTTGGTGAGTAAATTTCGCGGACGAAATTTCTGTAAGGAGGGGAGGATGTGAGATTCTGTCTATTGTAGTGCCGGTCAGTGCCAGCGTTAACAGTAGCGTTAGTGTCGGCGGCAGCGCGCCGATGCTAAGTGGTTGGTTGTGAACACGACCGTAGGAAGCCTTTAAGTAACCCATAGTAAATCTGAGAGTGTTTAAGTATGATTGTGAGTGAGATAGGTTAGACGATCGAGGTTGAGTAAGTGGAAAACAAACCAGGTTGATTTTGGTCCGTTTTGAGCCACCGCGAGCCGTTTGAGCCAAAATTTTGTGTATTGGGCTGTTGCCATTTTTTTTCTATTCCCAGCCCTTATGTTATGGCTTTATATACTCAAAGAAATTATTGGGCCACTTGGTTGACATTTCACGTGTCACTTGGGCTCCTTTGTGATAAAACGGGCCATTGATTTCACTTTTCAGCCTTGTTGAACTTTTGGGCCCGAAACCCATCAGCCTAAGCCCACACTCTATCCTTTAAACACTCCTCTTCCATAAGTGACCAGCTGAACACACACTCATCACCATCCCTAACCGGTTTTTCTCCTTCATTCACCCTTCCAACCTACCAAAATCCAAACTTTGTTCAATTTGACCCCAAAAACTTATGGGGGATTGTCTCAAAACACTTTCCCATCAATTTTCTATACTTTTCCACTGTTAGATTGGGGTTTAAGGCCTGATTTTGAGGTGTTCTTCATTTTGGCCGAAAATTTCAGAGTTGTTGGTCAATGATTAATCTTTGGTTTTCTTTTTGGATTGGTTAGTTTATTAGGTTGCTAGTGATGTGATTAAGTATTTTTGATGGATGGAAATGCATGAAAACAACCTATGATTCTTGTATGCATTTCGTATGAACAGTATCAGGGGGTTGTTTCTTCATGTTATTGATCATGTTGGTGTGTTTATTCATGTTAATTCAGTGGTTGTAGTCAGTATTGAGAGGAAACGTGTTGATTATGTGAGGAATTGATGTTGAGCTGGTAATGAGAGTATCTGAATGTATATCTGTGTGCAGCGTGAGAGGATCCATAGAATTGCTTTCAATTATTTTCCATTTGATTTTTTGATTGGTTATGCTTAGTATGGCTGTATGGTTTGTGCTTGTTTAGGCGGTACCCTTTTGTAACCCCTGGGATGTTATTTTGATCAAGCTTTTACCGTCAATTCCAATCGGTACAGTGCCTAGAAAATATTTATATTTGGTACTCTTGTTCTTCTTTTTTTTTTTCGAAAATAAATTGCACAACACATAGCACATTTATCCTTTTTCTAAGGTTCTTATCCTTTTTATTAAAGGGCAATCCTTTTTATAATATCCAAACCTTCCACATTTATAGCATATTGGTCCCTATTTCTTATTATCACTATTTTTTCTTACTATTTTCTTACTTTTATTATATTTAAGTTTTTCATATCTTGGTTTCTCGTATATTTTCTTATAGGGTTTTTGATACTTATTTATTCTTGTTTAGACAAAGCCGAAGATGACCCATTTGCGAATCATGATCTAGACAGGGATTTGCTCTTAGCCTATCACAGCAGCTAAAGAAGATAAGAAGATAAAAAGGAATATACTTTTTCAAAGAGCAGATATGGCGATGTGACTGACACCAGAAAAAACATTGGAGCAAAATAAAAGACTTTACTTTCCCTACAAGGGTACGTATTATAGTTAAAAAAAAGAATAAAAATGTAATCTATAGCGCTCTATTTGGCTATATAAGAGGCTCCTTGCCTCCTTTATAGGATTAGGCTTTTGAAATCAATGAAACATTCAGCTTGAAATACATGTCTATTCCCTTTCAGTTTTTATCTCTTGATCTGACTCCAACTCTAGCATAAAATGTCTAGCTAAAATACCTTACTCATCCTTAAAAAGTTGATTCCCTACACTTACTCTCTTATATCAGCCCTTCTGATTATAAGCTTCTTTTAACTTTTCCAGAGAAGACACTCGGGGGACCGCTTTAGAATCTTTTTCTTCTTTATCAGTAGTTTCTGGTGATAGAAATACCTTTTTAACTTCTTCCTTTGAGAGCTTTAGTAGTTCTTTCACTGATTGTAGGCATGCCCTTTTAACTTCATACTTAGGCCAGTTCTTATGTTTTAGTCTCCTAATTAAGTATGTTATCTGAATACTGACATCAGTATTTTTTGTTAAGTTCCAGCAAATTATCCATGGGACAGCAAAGGTTATCAGGAACTGAAGCAGAAGAGACGGGTGCATGTCTTCTAGGTCTGCATAAAGTGAAAAGACCTTCAAGGCATCTTCTATCTTCTTTTGAAATAATCCTGTCATAGGCTGTATATTATTAAACCTATTTATCCACCATGGTGGGAATGTCCTATGGCATTTCTTGGAGAAGTAGATGAACCAGGTGTGATATGTCGGTTTATACCATAAAACACGATACCAGGCCTTCTGATAATCATGATAATTATAACCAGAAAGTAACTGGTCCGAAATCTTTGCTGAAAACATATTATTGGTGAAGGGATGCTGCCTCCACTCATCCTTGGTCATCACTCTTGGTATTTTTATTCTTGAAAAAGCAATCTGGTCTGAAAATTTTTTATTCATCGTGTGGATTATCTACACAGATTGGGTTTCTAACAAGATTTGATCATAGAAAATACGAGTCTTATATGGGTGGTCCATAAGGTATAATTTTTTTGATGGGAAGATCTGGACCATGAGCTTTTTTATATCTTTTTTCTCAAGCTCTATTATTTTAATGTCGGTTTTGTGGGTGTAAAGGTTGGTTTTCTCAATTTTTTGATTGGTTAGCTGTCTTAGAATGGGGAGAGGATTTCTAGAAGTGATGGATAATGGTGCTCTCTGAGAATACAATGGTAGTGATACCATTGTTCTCTTTTTAAATTGCTCTGGAGTGGCCGGAGCAGTTATTAAGACTGAGTAATAGCTGAGTTGAATTATTGAAGGAGGAGAAGGAGAGGAGGAAGGAGAATTTGAATACTTTTTATCTGTCGAGGACAATACCTTGCTAGCTAGCAACGCTGTCAGGGACTTTCTTTTATCCATCTTATGCTATTAAGATAGTCAACTTGTTATAGCTTTCTTGAACATACCTTTCTAGGTTCAGCAATTCTAAAATATTTTTCTTTTCCCTTATCTTATTATTTATCATTTTTCGAATCATTCTTAATTCTTTTTTTAAATTTCTTCTTTCTTCCTCTTTTCATTTGGCTTGCTGCTTTATACTGAATACATTCTGGTAACAATAAGTTCTTATGACTTTCTTTTTATCTTTTGGTTAATGTTTCGGTTACCCAGAACTTATTTAAACCACCATAGCTTCTTGGGTACTCTTCTTCTCTGAACATTACCACGTCAGAGGTAAACCTTTGATAAATCATCTTCTTGTTAACAAATTACTTATGTCATCCTCTAATTCACATAATACTTTTACATTCGTATTTAATCTTTGTAAATATTTTCTTTTTCTGGTTCTTTTATATTTTTTTCAGTTTCCATCTATATTTTTACCAATTTTTTTTTTATTTTATTTAACTTAGCTATCTGTTCTTTTATTTTCTTGCTCTCTAACAATACTATCTATTATTCCTAGCAATTTTCTGCCAAATTTTTCCTGTTCACAATATTCTTTAATATTTCAATAAAATAGTATGATTTATCATATGATCATTGATGTTTTGATTTATTCCTTCTATTAATTTAGTTCTTAATACTTTTATTTCGTTGGTGTTTGAAAAATCTATTTACATCAATTTTTCAACACATTTCTCTATGGTTTTTACTTGTGCATATACAACAAGATTAGCCATAGGTATCTTTGTGTCTTTTCTTTGATGGCTGCCTTTTATTCTTCGATTCTTTTATCTTTAAATCCTTGCAAAAACTCTCTTGATAAGAAATCAGATAAATTATTTAATTTTTCTTTAATAAATTTAATATTAAAACCAAAAATTGGACAACCGATACAAAGCCGAAGATGAAGATGACCCATAGCTTCTTAGGTACTCTTATTCTCTGAACATTACCACGTCTGAGGTAAAGCTTTGATAAATCATCTTCCTATTAACAAATTACTTATGTCATCCTTTAATTCACATAATATTTTTACATTCGTATTTAATCTTTGTAAATATTTTCTTTTTCTGGTTCTTTTATTTTTTTTCTAATTTTGATCTATATTTTTACCAATTTTTCTTTTTATTTTATTTAACTTAGCTATCTGCTCTTTGATTTACTTGCTTTCTAATAGTATTATCTATTATTCCTAGCAATTTTCTGCCAAATTTGTCCTTTTCACAATATTCTTTTAAGTCACAATATTTCAATAAAATAGTGTGATTTATCATATGATCATTTATGCTTTGATTTATTCCTTCTATTAATTTAGTTATTAGTATTTTTATTTTATTGGTGTTTGAAAAATCTATTTCCATCAATATTTCAACACATTTCTCTATGGTTCTTACTTGTGCATAAACAACAAGATTAGCCATAGGTACCTTTGTATCTTTTCTTTGATGGCTGCCTTTTATTCTTCGATTCTTTTATCTTTAAATCCTTACAAAAACTCTCTTAATAAGAAATTAGGTAAATTATTTAATTTTTATTTAATGAATTCAATATTAAAATCAAAATTAGATAACAAACCTTGTCATCTTGCAAATATTTGTTTTGATACCAAATTTTTTACATTTTTTTTCCAATATGAATTTTGTTGATTGACAATCAACCTTACTAAAAAGGTTTTATTAAACAAATCATTCTGAAAAGCATTGACACATAGAACAATAGCTAAAACTTTATTTTTAACAATAAAATAATTACTTTGGGCTTTATTCTCGATTCTTGAATGATACCTATCTAATAGTTCTTTATCATTTATCTTATGTTTTAATATTCCTCCATAACCATTTTCGGATGCATCAATTTCAACTATTAAATATGTATTTTCTTGAGGAATTCCTAAGAATGACAATTGTTTTACTTTCTTTTTTATCTCTTTTACTATTTTAGTAATATTATCATCCCAAGCTGGAGCATCTTTTCTTAACGTGTGGAAGATTAGGTCATTATAAGAAAGATTGCCCCTTAATAAAAGAATAAGAGTCTTAGAAATTAATGATAATGATAAAGAAGAAATTCTTAATATGATGGGAAAAGAAATTGATGATAACAATAGTAGTACCTCTGATGATGATATAAGCTCAGAAGATTGCGGAAGTATAGAACTATGTCAATGCTATGTAAGACAAGGACTTACAAAAAAGATATTTGTTAGAATATGAAACCTATGTTAAAAATAGTAAAAACTGTAAAAGTAAAGATAATGAAACATGTAATTTAAATGAAATGTTGTTTGAAAAAGGAAACAAAAAAAGAATATTAACGTTAGAAGGTCTAAAACAAGAAATACAGCATATTAAGGAGGAAATAAAAATTATAAAAGAAGATTTAAGTAATATGCAATATAATATGAAAGGAAAAGCAAAAGTAGAAGATCTTCCAGAAAGTAGTAATAGAGAAAGCAAGGAATTTGTTAATGCTATATCTAGAATAGAGTTCCAAAAATGGTATACTTATGTAATTATAGTCATAAAAGATTTTAAAATACAGATAAAAGCTTTATTAGACTCACGAGCTGATCATAATTGTGTTAGAGAATGACTAATCCTTATTAGATATTTTGAGAAGACTAAAGAAAGATTACACGCGGCAAACAACCAGCAATTAGAAGTTAGATATAAAATATCTAATACACATATATGTAATCAAGGAATATGTTTTAAAAATATTTTTCTGTTAGTAAAAAATTTATCTCAAGACCATATATTAGGCACCCCATTCCTTACACAAATATACCCTTTCAGAGTAAATAATAAAGTTTTAAATACAGAAATACTAGGAAAACATGTTATCTTCGAGTTTGGAAGAAATATGCAAGAAAGAGACATAAACATAATGAAAGAATTAGGAATTAAAAAAAAAATCTTGTTAATAAATAAAAAAAAATATCTACACTCGTTAACTAATGAATTAAATTATAAAAAAATAGAAGAAGACTTACCAAACATAGAAGTAGTAAAACAGATAGAGGAATTGCAAAAGCAAATTGAAAACGAAGTATGTTCAAACTTACCTAATGCCTTTTGGAAAAGAAAAAAATATATTATTAGATTACCTTATGAAAAAGATTTTGAAGAAAAAGATAAACCAACAAAAACTAGACCAATTCAAATGAATTCAGAATTGCTAGAATATTGTAAAAAAAAAATAAAAGAATTATTAGATATAAAACATATAAGAGTTAGTAAATCACTCTGGTCGTGCGCAGCCTTTTATGTTCAAACCAAGCAGAAATAAAGCGAGGAGCTCCTAGACTAGTAATAAATTATAAACCCCTAAATAAGAGTTTACAATGGACTAGGTATCTTATTCCAAATAAAAGAGATTTATTAAAAAGATTGTCAAGATCAACTATATTTTCAAAGTTCGAGATAAAGTTAGGATTTTGGCAAATATAGATTGATGAAGAGGATAGATATAAAATGGCTTTTACGGTTCCTTTTGGACATTATGAATGGAACGTAATCCCATTTGGTTTAAAAAATCCAACTCAGAATTTCAAAATGTGATGAATGATATATTTAATTCTCATTACAAATTTATTATTGTTTATATTAATGATGTGTTAGTATATTCAAAATCTATTACTAAACATTTTAGACATGTTAGGAAATTTTTGAACATAGTCAAAGAAAATGGACTAGTAGTATCGACTACAAAATTACAATTATTTCAAACACAAATAAGATTTTTAGGATATAATATAGTTCATGGAACTTTTACTCCTATAGACAGAAGTATAGAATTTTCTAGTAAATTTCCTGATGAAATAAAAGATAAACAACAATTACAGAGATTTTTAGGATGTTTAAATTACATAACTGATTTTATTCCTAATATTAGAATAATATGTAAGCCACTATATAAAAGGTTAAGAAAAAGATGCTCCAGCTTGGGATGATAATATGACTAAAATAGTAAAAGAGATAAAATAGAAAGTAAAACAATTGTCATGCTTAGGAATTCCTCAAGAAAATACATATTTAATAGTTGAAACTGATGCATCTGAAAAACGGTTATGGAGGAATATTAAAATAGAAGATAAATAATAAAGAACTATTAGTTAGGTATCATTCAAGAAATCTGGAATAAAGCCCAGAGTAATTATTCTATTGTTAAAAAGGAAGTTTTAGTTATTGTTCTATGTGTTAAATGCTTTTCAGGATGATTTGTTTAGTAAAACCTTTTTAATAAGGGTTGATTGTCAATCAGTAAAATTCATATTGGAAAAAGATGTAAAAAATTTGGTATCAAAACAAATATTTGCAAGATGGCAAGCTTTGTTATCCAATTTTGATTTTAATATTAAATTCATTAAAGAAAAATTAAATAATTTACCTAATTTCTTATCAAGAGAGTTTTGGTACGGATTTAAAGATAAAAGAATCGAAGAATAAAAGGCAGCCATCAAAGAAAAGACACAAAGGTACCTATAGTTAATCTTGTTGTTTATATACAAGTAAGAACAATAGAGAAATGTGTTGAAGAATTGATGGAAATAGATTTTTCAAACACCAACGAAATAAAAGTACTAAGAACTAAATTAATAGAAGAAATAAATCAAAACATAAATGATCATATGATAAATCATACTATTTTATTGGAATATTAATATTGTGAAAAGGACAAATTTGGCAGAAAATTGCTAGGAATAATAGATAATATTGTTAGAGAGCAAGAAGAAACTCATATAGCAAAGATTATAAAAAATAAAAACAATTGCAGCTCTTGGTGCCACAACCTCCCGGATGAGAGCAAAAAATTTACCATGGACAGATACAAATTGGTAAGTTATCTTAAATTGGGATGCAGAAGAATTTACCTGCTAAAGCATATCATCAATGTAATCATTCAACTTTCCCATGAGCCATAGTACGGACCTAACAATTTTTTATTGTAAATATCAGAAATCTCCAAAGTTTATCAAAGATCAAGACCATAAAATGATGCTGGCATACCACAAAAACAAGGTCAATATCATCACTGTTGGTGGTAGCTACATAATCCTTCATTTGAACCAATTTTTCAGAACTGTAGGAGAAGCCTGAGGCAAGAGAAAGCAATTATTAATCATTTAGTCTATAAACAGTCTGCAAATGAATTTATCAAAAAAACAAGTCTGGCTACGAATATGAAAGATCAGGCTAACCTATTTTACGAGAGTTGAGTGGAAAGTATTGGGTTACAGGTCTTGATCACACGCAGAAGTTTCTCACGCTTACCAACAGCAGTTATTCTTAGTTTTTGCAACAGCTGTACTGCAAGTTTAACAAAAATAGTGACACTCGAAATGACAAAGGATTGACACCAATTATTAAGAGAAAACAAATAAAGGAAGTCGGACTTACAAATAATACCAGCAAATCGCTTATACGTCCTTGGAATGCGTACATGAGGCTTAATTTCAAATAGATTACCTTTATTAGTTTTCACATAGACAGCTCTTAATCTTCCAGCCTTATTCATGGGGCTATCTAGGATCATTAGTCAAGCCTGATACCATCAATAATAACTATGTGAGAGTTAACTTGAGCAGCTTGACAGTTCAAACAGCAAACATATAGATGGGACGCCACGCCATTAGTGAGAAAAATAGACATTGCAAAATTCTCTTCACACGAGCCAACTCGCTTAGCTAAATGTTATGCTGGTTGGTGCCTGGTTACAAATACATCTAGTTTGTAATAACATTAGCGAGGTAATTGAGTGATTCCCGTGTTTTTTCACATCCAAACTTTAAAAGCAGAACATGGCCAGGAATCCCTTCAAATTAGTGTTAGTAAGACTCACAGTCTTCAATGCAAGAGAACTGACCTGATAAACAACGTCAGGACGATAATCGTTGGGATTTTTGTTGTTTTTCCTCAAGAAATTCGCATGGTCTTCAGAATTCAAAATCTGATAAGCCTGCACAAACAAAACTAGTCAGTTCCAGAAACAACTAAACAAGCAGAACGAACCCAGAAGAGCAAAAATCTAACGTGAAATTGCAGTTACATCAATAGCACCTTTCCAACTTTTGCAACCTCCAAAGAAGCTTTTGCGAGCACGAATATAAATCCACCGGATTTTCGAGTGCTTGGGCCACTGAAAGTAATCGGAATTCCATCCAATTCCCCAACTTGGACTTGTCCATTGCAATTTTTCCGATAAACAAGAAGAGTGAGAAAAGGAATAACACACAAATTTGATAACAAAGTTTGGTCAATTCTGCCTTCGTCTCCGGACCTATCGTTTTATTAGAAGGGAGAAAAATATAAAGTGTTTACAACACTTATAAACCCACAACCCACACTCAAACTCTCAAACTCTCCAAGCTCTCTACATCTCAATCCCGAGTGCATTTAATCGATTACCCAAGCCACCTCCTATTTCTAGAGAAATGAGGAGGTGATGGTCTTCTAGAAAAGACGGCAAAGTCGATTGCACAACTCAATTCAAACTTTGCAACTCGGTAGTCAAACTTCAACTTTGACTTTCCGTAGACGAATTCAATTCCGATTTTGCAACTCGTTAATCAAACTTCGAGTTTGACTTTTCTTCTTTCTTTAAAGTTCTAGAAACTCAGAGGAAGAGTTCAAATCTGATTTCTCTTCTCGTATTCTAGAAAGTCGTAATAAGAATGAAAGTTTGATTTTTCTTCTTCGGTCTTTGGTTTGACTAACAATCTCCCACTTTCAGACTGATTTCAATCTGTCTTCACACCTCGATCTGTGCAGCATATCTTTCTGATCTTGCTACTCTTGCAGGCCAACTTCAGTTGAACACAACTTCAGTTTGTCGATAGCCACCGTCTTTGTTAACATATCTGCTGGATTCTTGCTTCCTTGGATTTTCTCCAGTATTAACACCTCATCTTCCAATAAAGATCTGATGAAGTGATAACGAAGTCCAATATGCTTTGTTCTTGAGTGAAATGCTGAATTCTTCGCCAAGTGTATTGCACTCTGACTATCACTGTGCAGAACATTTTTTTCCTGTTTGAATCCCAACTCAGTTAACAAACCTTGAAGCCATATCATCTTTTTACTGGCTTCAGTCACTGCTACATACATACTCAGCCTCTGTAGTGGATAACGTGACAATTTTCTGTAACTGTGACTTCCAACTAACAGCTGTATTTCCAACAGTGAATATATAACCGGTGGTGCTTTTCCGATGATCAACGTCACCTCCAAAGTCTGCATCCACGTAGCCTTGTACTTTTCACTCACCCTTACCAAAGTACAAACTCTTCTCTGTGGTGCCTCGTAGATATCTCCAAATCCACTTTACTGCTTCCCAATGAGCTTTTCCTGGATTTGACATATACCTACTAACAACTCCCACTGCATGACCAATGTCTGGTCTCGTACAGACCATTGCATACATCAAACTCCCAATGGCTGAGGCGTAAGGAACCTTAGCCATGGAATCTCTCTCTTCCTCTGTCTGAGGAGACTGATCCTTGGATAGGTGAAAATGACTTGCCAAGGGTGTGCTAACTGGCTTGGCATCACCCATATTAAATCTCTGCAAAACACGATTGATGTACTCTGACTGAGATAACTGCAAAATCCCTCTTTGCTTATCTCTTGCGATTTGCATTCCAAGAATCTTCTTTGTTGGACCCAAGTCCTTCATGTCAAACTCCTTTGACAATTGTTGCTTCAACCTTCTAATATCACTCATATCTGAACCTGCTACTAACATATCATCAACATACAGAAGTAAGATGATATAGCTGGAGTTATATCTTTTGAAGTGGCAACAGTGGTCAGCATTGCACTTCTGAAAACCTTCCTTGTGCATAAAGCCATCAAAATTTTTGTACCACTGTCTTGGGGCTTGTTTCAGACCATACAAACTCTTCTTAAGTCTGCACACCATGTTTTCCTTCCCTCTTTCTGAGAAACCTTCTGATTGGTGCATGTATATCTCCTCATCCAAGTCTCCATGAAGAAATGCAGTCTTCACATCTAACTGTTCAAGATAAAGATCTTCAACAGCAACAATACTCAACACTGATCTAATAGTATTGAGCTTCACAACGGGTGCAAAAATCTCAGTGTAGTCAATTCCTTCCTTTCGCTGGAATCCTTTGACAACTAGTCGGGCTTTGTATCTCTTAGAACCATCTTGTTCATCTTTTACCTGATACACCCATTTGTTATGAAGTGCCTTCTTCCCCACGGGAAACTCAACTAGTTCCCATGTCTGGTTGGAGATGTGAGACTCCATCTCATTTTTCATGGCAAGCTCCCACTTGCTTGCATCATCGGTCTGACAAGCTTCATCATAGCATTCAGGCTCCCCTCCATCAGTCAACAATAAATAGTTCATGTATTTCCTGTTAGGCACATGAGGTCGAGAAGACCTTCTCAATACATGAGCTGGAGAAGGAGGTTGCACTGTATCAGACTGTTGTGCACTGCTCTGTCCAGTAAGTTCTTCTGACTGAGGACTTGCTACAATCGACTTTTTCACGGGACTATCTAGGACATCATCTGCATTTGCAAATACTGACCCACTCCGCTCTGAGTCGTTGGCGTCAGTTTTATGCCTATCCTTGTACATCACTCTTTCATTGAAAATCACATCTCTGCTGCGAATCACCTTCCTGTTTTCGTGATCCCAGATGCGGTAGCCAAACTCATCCTCGCCATAACCGATGAAAGTGCATTTCTTTGATTTGGGATCAAGTTTCTTCCTGCCTTGATCACTGATATGAACATAGGCTACACAACCGAAAACTTTTAGATGTGATAGCTTTATCTCTTTTCCACTCCATACCTCCTCTGGTATTTTGTGCTCTAATGGAGCCGATGGGCCTCGGTTGACCAAGTAAGCTGCTGTGTTGACTGCTTCTGCCCAGAACTGCTTCGGTAGACCTGACTGTATACGAATGCTTCTGGCTCTTTCTGTCAACGTTCGATTCATACGCTCAGCTACACCATTGTGTTGAGGCGTACCTGGCACGGTTCTCTCCATTCTGATCCCGTGCTCACAGCAAAACTTCTTCAATCTGGTGTCTTCATATTCACCACCATTGTCAGTTCTGAGTCTTTGAATTCTCAGACCTGTCTCATTTTCAACCATAGCTTTCCATCTCCTAAAAGTCTCAAATACTTCAGATTTATGCTTTAGAAAGTCAACCCATACCTTTCGAGAGTGGTCATCGATGAAAGTCACAAAGTAGTGTTTTCCACCAATAGATGGGACAGTCGTCGGTCCCCAAACATCAGAGTGAACAAGCTCCAACCTTTCTTTCTTTGGGGTTCTGCCACTTGTCTGAAAGCTGACCCTTCTCTGCTTTCCAAGTATGTAATCTTCACACATGTCTATCTCAACTGACTGTAGACCTGGAAGTTTCCCCTTTGAGGGCAACATTTTCATCCCCTTCTCACTCATGTGGCCAAGTCTCTGGTGCCACATATTGGGATTTTCATTTTCTGCTGCAACTGCAATTGAACAGCGTCCCTCTGCTGTCATGTAAAGAGTACCACTCTTTTTTCCGCGAGCAACTATCATTGCTCCCTTTGAAATCTTCCAGTTATCTCCATGGAAGATCGTGGTGTAGCCTTCGCTGGCCAACTGCCCTACTGAGATTAAGTTCTTTCTCAGGTCAGGGATATGTCTGACATCCTTCAACTCCCAAATGGACCCATTTAACTTAATCTTCACTACACCTTTACCAATGATATCACAAGGTTGATCATCACCGAGGTATACCTTTCCAAGGTTTTCAGGGACATACCTCTCAAAGAACTCTTTCTTTGAGGTAGCGTGGAATGATGCTCCAGAGTCTATCACCCTTCACTCTTCCTTGCTCTCCAAAGAGCATATCAATGCATCATCTCCTCCTGAGGTGAAAGTAACACTTGCCTCTGCCTTTGTCTCCTGATCTTTTGGTGTACTCTTGCACTGATTTCTGTAGTGCCCGGTTTTCCCACAGTTCCAACACTCGACCTTCTTCGAGTTTTGGAGATTATTGGGATTCCTAGATCTGGACCTCCTGTCCCTTGATCTACCGCGGTAGTTTAATCTGCCGCGTCCATTTCCTCTAGTTTCATTTCTTCCTCTTGACTCTGTATGCAAAACAGAGGAGGTTGATGATTCACCCGACTCCTTCCGTCGGATCTCTTCACTGAGAACTAGATCACGAACATCATCAAATTTCAACTTATTGTCTCCTGACGAGCTACTCACAGCTGTGACAGTAGCATTCCAACTTTCTGGTAAAGAAGACAAAAGGATCAATGCTCGTACTTCTTCATCAAATTCAATTCCAACTGAACTCAATTGGGTTGTGACTGTATTGAGTTCATTGAGATGTTGAGCCACCGATGCGCCTTCCGTCATTCGCAAATTGAATAACCGCCTCATCAAATGAACTTTGTTAGAGGCCGACGGCTTCTTATACATATTGGAGAGAGCCGCCATAAGACCTGCCGTGGTCTTTTCCTTTGCAATATTGAAAGCAACATTGCGAGATAGCGTCAATCGGATAACTCCAAGGGCTTGTCTGTCAAGAAGACTCCAGTCTTAATCTTTCATGCCCTCTGGCTTCTTTTCTGAGAGAGGTTGGTGAAGTTGTTTCTGGTACAGATAATCTTCGATCTGCATCTTCCAGAATCCAAAATCTGCACCATCGAACTTCTCAAGTCTCACCTTTCCTTCGTCTGCAGCCATCGCTCCCACTCAAATATGACTTCCTTTGGATCGTTTCTGACGAGTTCTATCATTAGCGGAGCCTTCTCTCTACATCTCAATCCCGAGTGTATTCAATCGATCACCCAAGACACCTCCTATTTATAGAGAAAAGAGGAGATTGTCTTCCACAAAAGATGACAAAGTTGATTGCACAATTCAAATCGAACTTTGTTACTCGATAGTCAAACTTCAAGTTTGACTTTTCAATTAGGTGACCAAACTCAATTCCGATTTTGTAACTCGTTGGTCAAACTTTAAGTTTGACTTTTCTTCTTCAAAGTTCTAGAAATTCAGAGAAATAGTTCAAGTTGGATTTCTTTTCTCCTATTCTAGAAACTTAATAGAGGAGTTCAAGTTTAATTTTTTTCCTTTGGTTTTTGGTTTGTCTAACAGCTTGTTCTTTTGCTTCTCCTCCATCCTTAGTTTTCCTTAGCCTGTTTCCCGCCGTACCTTCCTTTTCTTCTTGTTCTACGCTACTAAGCTGTTCATCGACAACCTCTTCTTCCTTGTCATACCTCTCCTTTCTCTTCTTCCGTTTCTTCTGCTCCTTCATCACATAATGCCTCACCATATTCTACACTCCAACAACTGTTCACCCTAGAAATTAACAGAGAGGCACCCGACGACGAAGCAATAAACAGAAAAGCTGATCAGGCAGTAATCTTTAGGGTTTGATCAGGCAGAGAGGCTGCCTTACTCTGAATCTCTGATGTTTTTTTTTTCCTTCGAATCTCTGTTACTCTCTACACAATTTGGCGCCTCCGAAAAAATGTATTTTGTTAATTTTAACTCTAATAATGACGTCGGTCCGTTTCTTTTAAATCAGGCCCACATTTCTCAGCCCATATAATGCTATTCTGATCGCGTTTTAATGTGCGAGTTCTGATCCTGTTCCCAAACACCAGCGCTTTTTCGTATCCCAAAATAACTGCTCCCTCCGCAAAATGCAAAACAGTAAGCCCCAAGCCGCGCATCTGCACCCGCACGAGAGCTCTACCTCCTCCTCCTCTTTGGGCCACAGTCTCTTTTAGATTCAAGCTACATTTTTTACCCGGTGAAAGGATTGACTAGGTGGGTGAGTGACCTTATCGACGACAGCCATAGCCTTGTATTTTAATAAATTCATTATCCACTTCTGGCTTGAAAAAATGCTACAGGAAATTTGATCCCATTTTATCGCATCATTCATTTGTAGGTTCAGATTGCTGAGATTTTCTGATCTGTTGTGTTTAACCTGAACGAGAAGATGGCATCACGATTCTGGACACAGGTCCGTTATATATTTCTGTAATTAGTTTTATTCTATGTTATGTTCTGTTATTCCTGGATTTGTTTGATATTTGGTAGCTGATTGCTGCCTTGTAATTAGGGTGGAAGCGACTCGGAGGAGGAAGATAGTGATTATGATGATGAGTTTGGCAATGAGGAAGCAGGCGAGCCTGCTGCCCAGGCTGCTCAAAACAGATATCTTAGAGGAACAGCTAGTGATAGTGAGGACTCCGACGATCAGAGGCGTGTTGTGAGGTCCGCGAAAGACAAACGTGCAGAGGAGATGACAGCTACTGTTGAACAAATGAAGAATGCGATGAAGATCAACGATTGGGTGTCTCTTCAGGACAGCTTTGACAAGATAAATAAGCAACTTGAGAAAGTCATGCGGGTTACTGAAACTGACAAGGTCCCCAACCTTTACATCAAAACTATGGTCATGTTGGAGGATTTTTTAAATCAGGCATTGGCGAATAAGGAAGCAAAGAAAAAGATGAGCAGTAGCAATGCCAAGGCTCTGAACTCAATGAAGCAGAAACTGAAAAAGAATAATAAACAGTATGAAGATCTGATCAGTAGATATAGGGAGCATCCTGAGAGTGAGGAGGAGGTGGATGAAAATCAGGAGACAGCGGAGGAGGAAGAGTCTGATTCTGAGTTTGAGGAGGACCCTTCCCGGATTGTAATGTCTGGGGGTGAAGATGAGGTAGATGCTGAGTATAACCGGTCTGAGATAGGTGAAGGTTGGGAGAAGATGATGAGCAAGAAAGATAAGCTCCTTGATAAGCAGTTTACTAAAGACCCGAGGGAGATTACATGGGCTATTGTAAACAAAAAGTTCAAAGAAATGGTTGCTTCCAGGGGTAGGAGGGGAACTGGAAGGTTTGAGCTGGTTGAGCAGCTTACTTTCCTGACAAAGGTTGCCAAGACACCTGCTCAGAAACTGGAGATTCTTTTCAGTGTGGTGTCTGCTCAGTTTGACGTGAATCCGGGTCTTGGTGGGTACATGCCTATAAATGTTTGGAAAAAGTGTGTGCAGAATATGCTGGTTATTCTTGATATTCTTATCCAGTATTCTAACATTGTTGTGGATGATTCGGTTGAGCCTGATGAGAATGAAACAGAGAAGGGGGCAGACTATAATGGTTCTATTCGGGTCTGGGGAAATTTGGTAGCTTTCCTTGAAAGGATAGACACCGAGTTCTTCAAGAGCTTGCAATGCATTGATCCGCATACGCGAGATTATGTTGAAAGGCTGCAGGATGAGCCAATATTCTTGGTTCTTGCTCAGAATGTCCAAGATTATCTGGAGCGTGTTCAAGATTTTAAAGCTGCATCAAGGGTTGCCTTAAGGCGGGTGGAGCTGGTCTATTACAAGCCTCAGGAGGTTTATGATGCTATGAGAAAGTTAGTCGAACAGACAGAAGATGGTGTTGATGATGAAAAGGAAGGAGATGAGTCTAAAGTTGAAGAAAGCAAAAGTCCCTCTGGATTTGTTGTTATTCCAGAGATTGTGCCTCGAAAGCCAATTTTTCCCGAGAGCAGCAGAACAATGATGGATATTTTAGTTTCTTTCATTTACAAGTATGGAGATGAGCGGACAAAAGCCCGTGCCATGTTATGTGATATCTACCATCACGCCCTCTTGGATAAGTTCTCAACTTCACGCGACTTGTTATTGATGAGTCACCTGCAAGACAACATCAATCATATGGACATTTCAAGCCAAATTCTTTTCAACAGGGCTATGGCACAAGTAGGTCTATGTGCTTTTCGTGTTGGGCTTATCACAGAAGCACATGGCTGTCTCTGTGAACTATATTCTGGTGGGAGGGTAAAGGAATTGCTTGCTCAAGGTGTTTCGCAAAGTCGATATTATGAGAAGACTCCAGAACAGGTTTGTTCTTGTGGGCTTTTATCTCAAATCTATGCTCATTCTTCCACATTCAGGGTCAAAGTATTTATTTATGGATTTTTTTTGCTTCTCTTGGTTATGGATTCTTAAACCTCGGATATCCAAAATATGTAGATAGTATTTTTCAACGAGAAACGCAGAGTACATGTAAAACTTTCCTCTAACCTGTTAACTCGTTTCATGTAATGCAAGATTTTGTGTTTTGGTCATACCTGGCTACCAAAAGTTACATTCTAGCTAGAGTGCGTGCTTTGGTCACGGATTGCTGTCAGATTTACATTTTGGCAACCGCAACATTATTTCACTTTTGTAAAATGCTAAAAACTGTTGTATGCATAAAAGAGAAACGATGGTACAAGCAGAAATTTGTGTATTTTGGTGTAGGTCTGTGCTTGGTTACTTTATTTTCTTAGCAGTGAAAAAAATGGTTGCTATTTCTATATATGTTGGCTTTCAGTTGTTTTTTCATATTTGTGACCGATTTACTTTCTATGATATGGAAATATTCGATCCTCAATGAAGTAATTGGTTTAACAGGAAAGATTGGAAAGGAGACGTCAGATGCCATATCATATGCACATTAATCTTGAGCTTCTGGAGGCTGTTCATCTCATTTGTGCCATGCTGCTTGAGGTCCCCAACATGGCAGCCAACATCTATGATGCCAAGCACAAAGTTATTAGCAGGACATTCAGGAGATTGCTTGAAGCAAGTGAGAGGCAAACTTTGGTTGGTCCTCCTGAGAATGTTAGGGATCATGTCCTGGCTGCTACTCGGGCCCTCAGTAAGGGAGATTTCGCAAAGTGCTTTGATGTCATCAACTCCCTCGACGCTTGGAAACTCCTTAGGAATAAAGATGAGATTCTTGAGGGCCTCAAAGCGAAGATAAAGGAAGAAGCTTTGAGGAGCTATCTTATTACCTATCCCGCTTCCTATGATTCTCTTGGGTTGGATCAGCTGATCAAAATGTTTAACCTTAATGCAGCACAGATTCAAGGTATTGTCAATAGAATGATTATCTACGAAGAGCTCCATGCAACTTGGGATCAGCCAACACAGTGTCTTGTCTTCCTTGACACTGGGTACACAAGATTGCAGGCTTTGGCTTTCCAGTTTACAGAGAAGCTGTCAATTCTTACCGAAAATAATGAAAGAGCAACAGAAGCAAGGATTGGCGGTGGCAATTTGGAGCTACCCTCTAGGCGGAGAGAAAATCAGGATTTTCCCAGCCTTGGTGCTGGAGGAAACAAATGGCCAGACTTGTCATCGACTCGGGGCAGACAAGGCTCTGCGAGATCAGGCTATGGTACTGGTAGACCAACCGCCTCAGGTCAAGCTGGTGGAGCTGGGAACCCAAGGGGAACTAATCAGTTACGAGGTACAGGAAGGTACTCTAGAGGCTCAAGGTATCAAGATGCTGGTGCTAGAGGATTCCGAATGGATGCTTCTGCCCGAATGGTTAGCCTCAACAGAGGAGTTCGTGCTTAAAGGACTTGTACCAAACTTATGCTATTTATTACTGTTGATTAGAATTTTGGTGCTATGCTAACTTAAATAGCACATTTTGAAATATGGTTCTCCATTGTTTGCATCATTCTTTCACAAATAAATTGAATACTACTCGTCTTTATATTTTTGAATTTTTTTTGAATTTTTCCTTGTGTATTTTTTTTAATATGAAATATTTATCTTAATAAATAATAAATATCAATTTTATAAGATATAAAAAATATATTTATTAAAAATAATATATTTATTGAGAATAATATCATATTTAACATGGTTGGTTTGAAGTTAGTTCTTTTAGATTAAAAAAATAATATATATTTTTATTATTAAAAAATCAATTTTATCATAATATTAATAATAGAGGAAAGTAATATTGATATAGTTAATTTAAATTGTAAAGCCTATTTTATCTAAAAAAAGTTAGAATTGAATATTAAGGCAGCTTGTATTAAAGAATCCAGCAAGAAAGAGGGACATTAATTAGGACAATCTTCCAGAAAAGTTTACTCATTTATCTTCCGCAGTAGAACTTAAAGGAGCAGCTAGCCTGTTGTTGTGTGGTGGCCTAGCATAGCCAGTCTTGTTAAAATTAACCTCTTTCCTGTCGTCGTTGCCTTCTCTGTCTTGATTTTAAGTAGTCCCCTTGTCTTTGTGCTTCTGCGCTTCACTATCTAGGGTTATCTTTCCCTTCACCCGTCTGGTAATCCTCTAAACACCCAACAAAGAATATTCCAATCCCTACTATCATGGAAGGAGAGGCTTCTGTTACTGTTGCTGCTGCTGTTGGGACCGAGTTTCATGACTGGGAGCTCCTGGCCAACTCGGATTCCGACATGGTCCACTTACCTACTAACACGTTGGATAATTCGAGGGATTTTGGGGAAATCGAGGCGGATTCTGGGGGGATGATTAGGTTGGACTACTTCTCTCTCGAGAACGATGGAAGGTTTGCCAAGACTGTACTGGATACTAGCGAAGCCGATGACGGCTCTGTCGAGTCTGATAATCCGAGTTGGGTTGATCCTGGGACGGATAGCCGTTTTGACAGGAGGAATTCGGTTGAGCAGTGGCCTGATTCGGGGAGCGATCGGTCTGATGAGAGAAAGGTGAGCGATTTTGACGGGAAAGCGGGAGTGGATTTTGTGGGGACTATGAAAAACGATGTTGGTTTCCAAGGAATTAATGAAATTGAAGATAGAGAGGGTAAGTTTGGGGATTTTGAGGAGAAAACTGAATTGGGCTTGGAGCATATTGTCAGAAGCCCAATGTCTCATGCAGGTAAGGATAAGGAATTGGTTATGTTTTGGTCTGATTGTCTTGGTGAAGCTTTGGTCTCTGATGACACTAGGGAGACGAGTGAGGGATCTGAGTCCGAGAATTCGGTTGAATTGGAAGTACAGAGCGGTTTGCAAGAGGAGAGTAAGAAGATATGTAGTAGTGGTGGGGAGGAGAAAAGGAAAGTGGTGTGGTGGAAGGTTCCTTTTGAGGTGTTGAGATATTGTGCTTTCAGGGTCAGTCCTGTCTGGACTTTCTCTATGGCTGCTGCCATGATGGGAGTGGTTATTTTGGCGAAAAGGTTGTACAAGATGAAGCGCAGGACCGCAAGTTTGCAGCTTAAGGTTGTAGTTGATGATAAGGTCAGTCACTGGAATGATTTAACTCTGCTATTATATTTTCTGATACTATGGTTGAGTAAAAGGCTTTTCATTACCTTTTTGATGCCGTTCGTTCATGTTCTCAATATCCTATAGGAGTGATGGCTCATTGTTTGGTGTTGAGGCTATACTGTTTGTGCTTAGTTAATTTTAACTGGCAATAGCATCAGTTCAAGTTCCTGGTGTTGTAGCTGTAATGAAAAATTAGCACCACATGATGTGAAAAAGCATTTTTGTTTTTTTTTTATTAAATCTTAAGTAGGGAAAAAGAATTACAACGTGATTGTATATCTCCTACATTATTGTAAGATGTTTTCTGGTATACCGGCTTGTTACATGTCCTGCTGTGATGTAGTTTCATGAGATAGATGCAGCTGCTGCTATGTTTTATACTAAATGCCTGCAAATAGAGCTTGAACTTTTGTCGGCTGCCAATTGACTCGATGTTTTTGCTTAGTAACTGTTTTATGCTCTATTGCTTTTCCTTTGAATTGCCGTGGGCTTATTCTGTAGGTCACTTGATACAGTTCTATGATATAGTGGTTTACTCTTCTAATAATGTCACAAATTGTTCATGAATAGCACTACTTTACAGAATGTTGATACCACCATGCATTTACATCTTGACCATTTGCACCTTATTGGCCTATTTGGGATAGGATTGCTGGTATATTAATTTTATTATGGCATAAGTGGGTGATAGAAATAAAGCATTATGCGTCATAACTTCAGTTTTTGTGACATTTACAGTTACTTCATTGGCCTTTGGAAGGGTGTCAATGGTTTAATCATGTAAATTTTCTATTAGAATCATTGGCTGACAAACATATATTTCATCAATTATTTCTAATATGTATGATATGCTCATATGTTGGTCTTTAATGTGTCCTTGGGAATTTGCCAGCTTGGTTCAATTCTTAAGTGGTATCAGTAATTGATGGTGTGAAAATATTTGGGTATTGATGAGCATTTGAGAAAATGAGTTACTTCTTTAAAGTCTCTGGCAACTGGATTTGTGTCGCCTAAGAAGTGCTTCCAGTGAAATTACTGAACAAATGCATTCTCAACTTTGAGTTTCACTAGCCAATTTTGAATGCAGAAGGTATCTCAGGTTATGCGTCGTGCAGCACGCCTGAATGAAGCATTTTCAGTGGTCCGACGAGTACCCATGGTGAAGCCCTTGTTGCCAGCAACTGGGGTGAATCCATGGCCGGTGATGAGTTTGAGATGAACATATGGTTGTGCAGCAAATATATCAGAGACACATTGTGTGTATAGTCTTTGATCAAATATATCCCTTGCTTTTCTATGTACCTCGGTCTGAATATTTCTGTTTCTCTCTGTGTGTGAAAACATTAAGTGGTTCAGAATTTGTGTATAATCTCCTTACTATTGTATGTGTCATTAAATGGTTTTGTCAATGCCTAACCCTGGGTGATATCCACCTTCTGTGCACGAACAGACCTGTTGCTTCTTTTCTTTTCTGTCTTTCTTTCTTCAGATTGCCAAGCAGAGTGGCATATTGTAATAGTTGAAGGCAGATGACTTGTTAAAGGGAAATGGTAATTTGTTGTTCTCCTTTTCTCGTTTTACCGTTACCATGCTATCGAAAGAAGATACAACTGTTAAACATACGGAAAAAAGGAATAAGAAACTGATAAGCCCAAGATCAAATGCGATTATCAAATAATGAGAAAAAGGACAGGCGTCTGAGGTCTGGTAGTATGGAGGAATGTTTTTTGGCTATGGTTATTTGGTAGTCTATGACAGATATAGGCAGGGACATACATACAGAGGTATCCTGGGATTTTGGATCATTGTATAATGACTTTTGAAGGAAGAGGAGGAGAGTATCAGCCTCTCAAAAAGCTGTTTGTTCTTTTCCTCCAATCGGCTATAATATTTCTGTTTAAAGTTTCTTTATTTTTCTATTTTTCGATTGCTTGGAAAAATCGTTGTTTGGTTGTGTTTAGATTGCCCAGGGGCTTATCAATCTGGTATCAGCGGAGCATCATTGGGGTGGATATGCCAACAACAAGGATGGAATCAAGAATGGAGCCTGTATAGTCGGAACTGAGGAGATTTCCCTAAATGAAAGGAACGATAATGGAAGTGAGGGAGGAAGTATAAGGCATCATATTTGAAGTGAAAGCTGTCCTTAGTGCCTTCAGAGGGAGGAGTTTCTTGTTGGGTTACCAAAGAATCGTTCCAATGCGCTAGGGGAGGATATCCAACCCAACTCCAGCCGCGTAAGAGAGAAGGCACCGATGGTTTCATTGGAGAATACAAGGACGACTGTTCCAAGTCTGATTTGGAGCCCCATGTCACGGTTGATACAAGTGCCCAACAGACTTTAGAAAGCGAATCTCCCTAGTTATCGGTAGAAAGCCGACGTGCAAAAAATAGAGTTGTCAATCTTTGCGGGAAAAGACGCAGATGTGTGGATACGTAAAGGCAGAGCATTATAATCATTGCATGAGATGAATGAAGTGGCTAAAATCCAAGCTATGAAGCTGTGCTTGAGTGGCCTGACCCTTGTTTGGATGCGCACTGACAACAGAAAGAAAAAGAAACCGTTTGTGTTGTGGGAAGAGTTTAAGTCGAGTTTGGCTAAGCATTTCAGAGGAGCGCATTCTTTTAATTTGCAGGAAAGACTGTTCTCTTTGAAATAATAGACTTCCGTAGCAGCACAATCTGAGATTTTCAAAGTGCTATCGATGCAATGCTAAGATCTTTCAGAAGTGACCCTGATGGTTACATATCAAAGGATTAGATCCGTTTGTTTGGTGAGGGGATTTGAAGGTCTTTCCGAGGGAATCGATTCAGCAAATGATGGAGATGACAAAGCTAATAGAAGAAAGGAACCAAACATACCAAGATCACCAGTGCCCGTCGGGTTCCCTGGAGCCTAAAACTGTCCAAACAATCCTCTTTAGGATCCTTTTCGGGTTATGCTAGAATAAGACATTGGGACTCTGGCAGGTAAGTATCTGCTAATAGCGGGCCTAACCACAGCCTAGTTGCAAGCCACGCCCAATCCAATCATCCTGAGCTTAGTTCAAAAAGTCAGTCGCTACTTTCAGCCCCCACTCAGGAGTTTCAAGAATGCATCGGGGACGCAGGGCTCCACTGCATCTCGCACAGGTAGATTTCGGAAGCTTATTGCAGAGGAAGCACAAGAAAAGAGGAAGAAGGGATTATGCGTTCGGTGTGACAAGAAGTGGCATGTGGGCCATGTGTGCAAGAGCAAAGAGGTCCATGTCCTTACTGTGGAGGAAGGTTCGGAGGGAGTAGAAGAGTGAGATGAAGCTATGATGCATGATGGGGTAGTGGAAGATGACCTCAGTACTGTGGTGTTGTCCTTGAGTGCTATGGAAGGGATTACAGAGCCACAAACTTTGAAAGCAATCGGATCAATCAAAGGGCTAGAGGTGATAGTTATGATGGATAGTGGGGCTACCCATAATTTTATTTCTTCTTGTGTAGTTGAGAAGCTGCTCCTTCCGTTAACTCAGACCACAGGGTATGGAATTATGATTAATGGAGGTGTGGCCCATGGAGAAAGGGTGTGTAAGGAGGTTACCTTGTTTCTGGGAGAGCTGATAATTTTGGCTAATATTGGGACTGAAATGGCTAACCACTCTGGGTGAGACGAAGCATTACTGGAAACAACTGAGTATGAAGTTCTCGGCTGATTGTATTGAAGTTACACAAGCCCATCGTCTCTTTGAAGTCTCTTGCACGCTCGGTGGATTTGGGAGAAGAAGGCGTTCTGGTGGAATTGGGTAGCTTGGTGGCGGAAGAAGTGGAGAAGGTGAGTGCTGAGACAAACCCAGAAATTGAAACTCTTTTGCGCAACTATGAAGATATATTCCAGCTGCCAGCAATTTGTTTTACGTCTTCAGACACTACTTTGTAATATTTCTTGTAGAAATATTACAAAGATAAGAGAGGAAGAACAAGCTATATAAGAGAAGACTAATGCTTGTTAGGATAAAGCAGTAGGATGGTGGGGGGTTCCTTTTATAGGTGAAGGAAGCTCCACCTCTTTGTAAATTAGCAATGTGAGATTAGCCACACCCACACTCTACTAATTTAGCAATGTGGGATTAGCCACACTCACACACACCCTTCTTCTACTAATAAATCTCAACCTTGGCAAATTCCACATTCATCTTGTACTCATCTACCAGAATATCTCGTATTCATCAAGTTTAAACAATGTTAAAACTTGATTGCAATCACTACCTTCGTCATCATATCAACAAGATTCTCAGTGGTCAAGATCTTCTGTATCTAAACTCCACCTTCTTCCAAAATCTCACGAACAAAATGATAATGAACATCAATATGCTTCGTTCTTGCATGAAAGACTTGATTCTTCACTAAATGAATAGCACTTTAACTATTAGAATATACTTTGACATATTTCTGATCAACTCCCAAGTCTTTAAGCAATCCCTTAAGCCAAATTGCTTCTTTTACAGCTTCTGTGATTGCCATATACTCTGCCTCTGTTGTAGACAATGCCACAGTTAACTGTAAAGTAAACTTCTAGCTAACCGGTGCCTTAGCCAATGTAAAAAAATAGCTAGTTGTAGAGCGTCTTTTATCTATATCACCTGCATTGTCAGAATCATAATATCCAACTATACATTGACCATGTGATTCATCTCGCTCAAATGTCAAATCGACGTCTACAGTATTTTGGATATACCTTAGAATCCATTTCACAGCCTGCCAATGACCTTTTCCTGGATCATGCATGTATCGGCTAACAACTCCAACAGCTTGTGAAATATTAGGTCTCGTACACACCATAGCATACATGAAGCTTCCAACAACATTTGCATATGGGACTTTTTCCGTGTATTCTCGTTCTTCAGTTGTCTTTGGAGATAATTGATTGCTCAATTTTAAATGATGAGCAAGTGGAGTATTGACAGGTTTTGAATCATTATTCATACCAAAACGCTGTAGTACTTTCTTCAAGTATTCATATTGAGTTAGACAAAGTTTGTTTCTCTGTTTATCCCTGCTTATCTCTATTCCGAAAATCTTCTTGTCTTCTCCCAAATTCTTCATCTCGAATTCTTTGCTCAATTGTGCCTTCAATCTATCAATATCTACTTGACTCTTAGATGCTATCAATATATCATCCACATATAAGAGTAAGTAGATGTAGAACCCATCTCGTAATTTGTGAAAATATACGCAATGGTCATACTTGCTTCTTATGTACTTCTGGCTCATCATGAACTTGTCAAATCTCATATACCACTGTCTTAGTGACTGTTTCAATCCATACAGTGATTTCTTCAATTTACAAACCCAATTTTCTTTTCCAGCAACTTTGTACCCATTTGGCTGAGGCATATAGATTTCCTCCTCCAAATCTCCATGTAGGAATGTGGTCTTCACATCAAGTTGAGCTAGCTCTAAATTCAATTGTGCCCCCAAGGTTAACAAGATTTTGATAGAGGTATGTTTAACTACTGGAGAAAACACCTCATTATAATCAACTCCCTCCTTTTGAGTATAGCCTTTAACCACCAATCTTACCTTGTAACGAATATCATTATTGGGAAATCCATCTTTCTTTGCAAATAACCATTTGCAACCAATTGCCTTCTTGTTCTTCGGCAGTAGTGTTAATTCCCAAGTTAGATTTTTCTAAAGTGATTACATCTCTTCATCCATTGCACCTTTCCATCTTTCATTTTCAGTACTTCGTACTGCTTCAAGAAAAGTGGATGGAACATCAGCTACTACTGGGAGTGTGTAGGCCACCATATCAACAAATCTAGCAGGCTTCTGTATTTGTCGTCTTGGCCTATCGATTGCAATTGATTTTGGTTGCTATTGAGGCTCTTAGTTGTAATCTCTTCTTCATCTGACTCTTCTTCTGCCATATAAGAGTTTCTGGTAACATTGTTTACTGGTTTCACCTCTGTCTGGTCAAACTCCACCTGCTTTGGTGTATCCGTGATTTCTTCTTTTGTTACCTTGTTCAACATGGCAGATTCATTAAAGATAACATCTCTACTGATGATAGTCTTCTTTGCTTCTAGACACCAAAGACGGTATCCCTTCACTCTAGGATTGAATCCCATAAAGAAAGCCTTCTTTTCTTGTGGATCCAATTTTGATTCTGTGACATGATAATATGCCGTTGAACCAAATATGTGCAAAGAATCATAATCTGTTGCAAGTTTTCCAGACCAAACCTCTAGAGGAGTTTTTCCACCTATAGCAGATGATGGCAATAGATTGACGAGGTGTTGAGCGTATGTCACAGCCTTAGCCCAAAACTTTCTGCCTAACCTAGCATTAGACAGCATACATCGAACTTTCTTCACTAATGTCTTGTTCATACGCTCTGATACCCCATTATGTTGTGGAGTTTCTCGAACGGTAAAGTGTCGAACTATGCCATATTCTTGGCATACCTTCTAGAAAGAATTACTTGTGTACTCTCCGTCATTGTTAGTTAGGAGAATTTTGATCTTCCTTTCTGTCTGGTTCTCCACCTGAGCTTTCCATTTAAGAAAGATCCCCAACACTTTATCTTTGTTCTTCATTGTAAACACACCCACACTCTTCTTGTGAAATCATCAACAAAGATGAAGAAATAATATTTACCTCCAAGGGATGGAGTCTTTGCAAGTCCCCACACATCTGAGTGTACATAATCCAAAATACCCTTGGTATTGTGGATAGCAGAACCAACTCGCCTTTGTTTTCCCATTATGCAATGCTCACAAAAGTTCAATTTGCAAGCCTTTACACCTTTCAGCAGTCCTTGCTTGGTAAGAAGTTGCAAGGATTTTTCTCTAGCATGTCCCAGCCGCATATGCCACATCCTGGATGCATCTGTGTCCTTTTGGCTACTAACAGTTGTTGCTGTCCCAATAACTGTACTACCTTGATAGTAATACAGGTTATTCTTCCTGATACTTTTCAACATCACCAGTACGCCTGAAGTCGCCTTAAGAACACTATCTCTCAATCGTCACAACTAGACCTTTTAACTCCAAGGCCCCCAATGAGATAAGATTCTTCTTCAAATTTGGCACGTACTGGACATCTTTCAAGATTCTCGTAGATCCATCATAATTCTTCAGTTTGATTGAACCTATCCCGACAGTTTTACATGGATTATCGTTGCCCATGTAAACAACTCCACCATCTAGTTCTTCAAAGTTAAAGAACCATTCCTTGATAGGGCACATATGATAGGTACACCGTGAATCCAAAATCTACTCATCTCGATGAGAAGTTGAAGATGATACCACCAAAGAGAAATCTGAATCAGCATTACTCTTGCATTCAGCTACATTTGCATCTTGTAAAACTTTCTCTTTCTTCTTTAGCTTGGGATAATTCTTCTTCCAGTGCCCTTTTTCTCAGCAAAAGGCACATTCATCCTTGCTTAGTCTGAACTTCAACTTGCTTCTTCCTCTCCTTGCTTTAGCTTGACTTTGAGGACGACCTCTCACAACTAGGGCTTCTATAGCACCACTTGTGCTTTCTTGCTTATCCTTTCTTCTGAGTTCATAACTATACAAAGCCCCACAAACTTTTTTGAGAGATACCTCAGCTTTCCTATGAAGTAGAGTAGTTTCAAGAAACTCAAACTTTTTGGGAAGGGATGCCAACAACATCAAAACCAAATCTTCATCCTTGAAGGTCACATCCAAATTCAATAAATCAGCCACAAACTGATTAAAACTGGTGATGTGATCATTCAATGTGGTACATTGAACACATGGGAAGCGAAACAATCTCTTCTTCAAATATAACTTGTTTTGACTGCTTCTCTTCAGAAATTTATCTTCAAGTGCCTTCCATAGTTTATTAGTAGAGGTTTCTCTTGAGAATGTATATTTCTGCTCCCTTGAAAGACATGATCGTATTATACCACATGCCACACGATTTAGAGTCTTCCAATATTTATCTTCAATATCATCTGGTTTTTCTTCTTCAATGGAAATGTCTAAACCTTGTTTAAAGAGAGCATCTAGAACCTCACTTTGCCACATTCCAAAATGACCGGTACCATCGAAAATCTCCACTGTGAACCTTGCATTTGCAATTGTTGGTATCACAGGTCTTCTTGAAAATGAAGCCGACGTGGAGCCAATTTTGCTATCAGCCATTTTCCCTTTAACTTCTATTAATAACTATCAATGTAGAATAATGAGCCAAGAAAAATTTTTTATGATATGGCAGATCAGATAAAACTACAACCATAAAGCATACTCAGTATAACCTTAGGCTCCGCTATCACATGTTGGGAATAACACCCACAAAAGGTAAGTGAGTGAGCGATTGTACTAGATATTCTTCTATAAGAAAAATAATTAGCATAATAACCACTACTACTATACCAAACAAAAGCTATTAACTAGAAGAAAACACTAAAAATTTACGAGGTTCAGCCAACTTGGCTTACATCCTTGGACACTACTGAATAATATTTCTTGGAGAAATATTACAAAGATAAGAGAGGAAGAACAAGCTATATAGGAGAAGACTAATGCTTGTTGGGATGAAGAAGTAGGATAGTGGGGGGTTCCTTTTATAGGTGAAGGAAGCTCCACCCCTTTGTAAATTAGCAATGTGGGATTAGCCACACCTACGCTCTACTAATTTAGCAATGTGGGATTAGCCACACTCACACACACACCCTTCTTCTAGTAACACTTAGAATTTTTAGGACTTACGGGGTCCTATAGGCGATTTGTGAGAGGATACAGAACCATTGTTGCTCCTCTAACGAAGCTGTTGAAGAAAGAATCTTTTTTTTTGGATGGATGAAGCGACACAAGCAGTAGAAAAATTGAAAGAAGTCATTATGAGAGTTCCTACGTTAGTAATGCTGAATTTTAGCTACACCTTTGAGTTAGAAACCGATGCATCTAGGAGTGGCATAGGGGTAGTTCTATCACAAAATAAGAGGCCAATAGCTGCTAAGGCAAGCCTTATCTCAACATGCCTAACAGAAGTCTGTCTATGAATGAAAATTGATGACCATAGTTTTAGCAATTCGAAAGTGGCGACACTACCTTCTTGGGTGATATTTTATTGTAAAATTTGATCAGAAAAGTCTGAAATTCTTGTTGGAGCAAAAGGAGGTGGCACCTAAATATCAGAGATGGTTGGTTAAGTTGTTAGGATATTCTTTTGAAATCCAATACAAACCGGAAGTCTTTAATAGAGTCGTCAATTCCCTATCGCATATCCCTGGCTCGTTAGAGTTGAGCAACATTATTTCAGGGTTCGTTTTGGATTCGCATATAATGAGTAAGTAGGTGGCCGAGGATGTAAGATTATTGGAGATTCTGACTAGTGTATCACCAGGGTTTATAGGTTATGAGGGGTGGACAGTAGTACAGGAACAATTGCAATACAAAGATAGAGTTGTGTTGCTCGCAAGTTCATCCCTCAAATCTTTGATCCTATCTGAGTTTCACTCCAGCCCCATTGGTGGACATGGTAGCTTCTTGAAAACCTATAAACGCATCTTTAGTGAAATATTCTAGGAAGGCAGAAAGGCAGATATCAAGGCCCTTGTCACGGAGTGTGAAGTATGCCAATATTACAAATCAAGCACCCTCTCCTCTGCAGATTTATTACAACCCTTACCAATGTCGGAAGCTATATGGGAGGACATATCAATGGATTTTATAAAAGGTATTCCTAAATCTAATAAGTTCAATGTCATCTTAGTTATGGTGGATAGATTGAGTAAATACTCACACTTCATCTTGTTGCAACATCCATTTACTACTAAAAAAGTAGCAAAAGAATTCTTTTTCTCATATCGTCAAGCTACATGGTTTTCGTTAAAGTATAGTATTAAATCACGACAAAGCCTTTTTGAGTCACTTCTGGAAGGATGTCTTTCGTATGCAGAGGATGAAACTAAATAGAAGCTTTGTCTTTGTCTACCATCCGCAAAGTGATAGACAAAGTGAGGTTATAAATTGTTGCTTAGAAACCTACCTTAGGTGTTTTGCAGGGTAGAAGTCGCATGGTTGGTCCCGCTGACTCTTGTGGATAAAATACTTCTTCAACAGCTTGTATCACGTCTCCACCAAGACCACACCTTTTTTCGTATATTTTATGGGAAAGAACTGCCACCTGTCATCAGATATATTACCTCCCCAGCATTTTGTAATGCAAACTTGGATTCATCACTTCAAGACCGGGAACTGATATTAGTTGAGCGGAAGAGGCAGCTGGGAATTGGTCAGAATCACATGAAGAAGTCTACAAACAAACATTGCAAGAGTTGGAGTACCAGGAGAGAGATAGGGTTTTTCTAAAAATAAAGCAAGATCGTCAAAAGTCCTTGGCAAGGAGAATGAATGAGAAGTTGTCTCCACATTTTTTGACCCTTACACAATGTTGGAACGAGTAGGCGAGGTAGCTTATGGGATGGAACTACCTACATCTACCAACATACACCCCGTGTTTCACGTACCTCAGTTTAAGAGGCAATCAAGGATACGATGGTGTTTCTTTAAAAAATTCTCCTCTATATGACTGAAGAGCTAGAGTGGACTGTGGAGCTAAAAAAGATTTTAGACATGAGACAAGAACCTAGCGGAATCAAGGTATTAATCAAATGGTTGACCCTACCAGAATTCAACCTGACCAAGAATAACACACTCGTGTTTTTTCCTCTAGAGAGTATGTAATCTTCTGGACAAGGTTTATGTGAAACCTCATCCTAGTTGTATGTCCAGTCAGCACGTTTAGGTATAATCAACATTATTCTAGTGGTCCATGTGTTCGTTTGATACTTTGACTGAGACAGAAATCGATGCAGTGGAAAATTACCATTTTGCTCCTATCAAACCCAAACTTGTTTTGGGGCCCATTTATACCATAAGGCCTCATTTGTACCTTTTTGAGCCCAATCGGGAATCTTTGGGTAGAGCTTGTTTAAATCCAAGCCCACTTGACTATTTCGGGTTGGACTCTCTTTTTTTTAAAGCCCACTAGGGTTTTGAGGTCAGGTTATATAAACTCTCTTTTTAAGCCTATCTAATTACCCTAGCCACCTCTGTTGCATTTGTTTCAGACAAAAATCTGTGTCTTTTTCTTCTCTATTTTTCACGCCATTAAGCCCTATTCTTGATTTTTGTGCCGCTATCAATCTTTCTTGATTGGTGTGCACTCCCCTTTCCAATCCAAAATTCACGTTAAGCCCTTTTTCTTTCCACTACTCGATTGTTCGTGTAAAACTTAGTGGTTTTGTTGGTTTTATACATCGGTGAGGGAACGGTAGGATTCCTTCTCTTCATATTTTAATTCTGGTTTACAATTGAAAATTCTAATATTGGTTTGATTTAGGTGGTTCTGAATCTGGATCACACGATAAAGGCAAAAGAATTGCCACCAGTTCTTCTGCACGTGAGGTAGCAGACTATGACTCATATGTTTGATCGGCAATTGTTTTCATTATTGTTGCTTATATTTTTGTTTCCCTCCTTTTTAATGTAATATGCCATCATCTTTGATAATATTGTTGTCTCCCCTATTTGTTTCTTTTGTTTTCTTTCTGCAAGCACCATTCGTACCTATTTGTCTCTTTTGTTTTCTTCTGCCTCCAGCACCTTTTAGTAAAAAGAAACTTCATTCTTTCTTTTTGTGTTTTGTTTCTAGTTAACCATTGTTGTGAAATAGAAACTGCCACAACGTACCCTCTTTGCTTCTTTTCATTTTTGTCATACTCCTTAAATTCTTATCTTCTAGTAACCCATAGTCCTCTTTTGATAATTTGTTGACTTGCTGTCAATGCTCTTTTGTTATTCCTTTATACGACAGCTTTTACTTTTATTGTTATTGAAAATCTGTTATTTTAATTGAATATATATATATAATAAAAGAAAAAGAAAAAGGGAGAAGAAAGAGAAGCCATAAAGAGGGAGGGCGTTGTCTTCTATTGTTATATGCAGCCTTTTGTCGCTTCTATTCTTTTCCTTGAGGTGCAGCTCTTTGATCGATGCCTTTTCTTTTTATGCGCCAACCATCCTTTTTCATTTAGTTATATGTTTCCTTAGGTTAGCCACCATAACCATAAGCGTCCCTTTATATAGGTCATTATTTGTTACAGTTGCCTATTTTGTCTCGTAGACCATCCAACTCTTAACTTATTTGTTGTGTTATTATTTTCCTTGATGTGCAGCTCTTTGATCGGTGCCTTCTTCTCCTTTTTTTATTCATTTAGTTATATATTTTCTTAGGTCAGCCACCATAGCCACAAACGTTGCTTTATATAGGTCTTAATTTGTTCTGATTATCTATTTTGTCTCGTAGTGCTTCCAACTCTCAACTCATTTGTCTTGTAGTGCATTCATCCTTAACTTGGTTTAGCGTCTACCACATAACTCCATTATCTTTTTTATGCGGATATTCTTTTTGCCTTTTTGTAGAGCTCTTTCATTTATTTAGATTTTATGAAACAAAATGTAATTAGAATTGTCCCAAGATATACGCATAGCTTTTAAATAGCATAACTAGAATTGCCTTTATTAGCATAGCCTCTTATGAATATCATTATAAATATTAGTTTCCAGATTTAGTGTGATTATTAACTGAGTTAATACTTGGATATACTTTGAGGATGTGTGGGTTGTTCATATAAAATTATTCTTAGTTCGTTTGGACTTCAGTTTATTTCTTTGAAATCCCAATGAGTATTCTCAGGTATTGTCTTTATTTGCCTACCACGTTTTCGCAGGTTAGTTCGTATTGAGTATTAAGACGGTATGATACGTGTAGTTTTTCTTTGCCTAGTCTCGGATAACACTGGCAGTAGGGGTTACGTGTACATTTATTATTTTCTTAAGAATATAAATTAACATTGCCAGTGGGCTTCCAGTTTCCCTTCAGCGGGGGTTACTCGAGGAGTGATTTATTATGTCCATCCCGATAGGTTTTGGTAGGCATTGTTAGTCGTGTTGTATCATAAGTTTTTGAGTTATAACCTATTGGGATGGAACAACGTTTTACGTTATAAAATCAAATGCATGAATTCTATATTCTTTGAGTTACATCAGTTATGTCTTCATTCTTATAGTAAATCATTCCTTCACTTCTTAGTGTGTGCCTCTGTTTCCCCGTAGGACATATGATGCGGTGACTCCTACTGAGATTATTACCTCACCCGCTGTTATTTTCCCCTTTCAGGAGTAGTTTGTGAGCCGTAGACAGTGTTTTGAGGTGTGTGAGCTTATTATGAATTGGCTGGACTATCGCACCTGCACATTTTACATGGTTTTCTTTTCTGACATTTCCTTTTTAGACTCATTTTGATGTTTTGATTATTATTATATCCTCATATATTTACTACGTTACTGGTTACAGTTTTATGTACTAGGCTTTAAGCTCAGTTTTGTGATTTTGGGCTTGTGACTGTATGAACTCGTCCTTTGTTTTGGATTTTGTTTAATCAAATAAAGTATTCCGCTGTGGTATTTTGTTCACTCCAATGATATGCCAGATGTTTGTTTTTTATTTAACATGCTCCAATTCTTGAAATATTAAATGCTTTTGTTTTGGAAATTATGTTTGAAAAGTCTTCTAAGTTTTGTGGGATTCGGATTGGTTCACGTGTTAACATGTTAGGCTTGTCCGGGTTTCACGGCAGTAAAAGCCTGGTTTTCGGGTTTGAGTCCTTACAGTTTATATGTCCAGTCCTTACAAAGCATGCACGTGCTTTCTTTCCTGGGGGTGTGTAACCTTTTGGATAAGGTTTATATGCTCTGTCTTAAAATAATACATCTGTGTTATCTGCCCACAACTTGTGTATAGTGTTGTTGCCTATTTTTCCTAAGTCAAAACCCACCAAACACTAATCAAATATCATCCTACATCTTTTCAAACCGTAAGTGAGTGTTTATGAGTGTTCTTCTTGCATTTGACCATCCTAGAATCTTATGAGTGTTATAAATATATAACATACATAACATACATATACATACATATGTGTGTATATATATATACACACATATATATATATACACACATATATATATATACACACATATATATATATACATACATACATATACATACATATATATGTATATATGTATGTATATGTATATGTATGTATATATATATTATATATATACATACATATACATACATAAGTATGTATATATGTATGTATATGTATGTATATGTTTATATATGTATATATATTTATTACATATATACACATATATGTAACATATGTGTGATATTATATAAGTATACCCTATGCAATGGCATGCTCTTAATGAGATAATTATACATATGTGTATGTGTGAGCTTTGTGTTGAGAAATTTATGAATGTCATATGTTTGAGTATGTTTATAGTAAGGAAATGGTATGGAATATAAGGCTCCTCTATTGCATATATTTCTGTTGAGCCAATGCATGGTAAAACAGCAGAATGATTGATCTTAAATTTTACTAGTTGGTGCTCTATAATTGTATTGAATAGTTTGACAAATTATCGAATGCTTAAACTCTTCCAAATTATACGAAAAGTAACGCTATTTTATAGCACTTGTTGTGAAGACCCCCTCCCCTCCCTAGAGGAGTGGGGGAGGGGGAGATAGTGGGTGGCAGATCGAATCCGAGTAGCTACAAGCAAGGATAGAACATGGCTCACTAGGTATTGGATCGGAGAGATAACGAACTCCTTCCTTGGCAATACCTTGAGTAGTGGTTCCTCTAGGGAGGGATCCTCACAAAAAAGATGCCCACTGAATTGATAAAAGGAAACTCCTAGGAGGAATAAAAGACAATGGATGACAATTCAAATTTTAGTGGTTGCAGCTAGAGAAGGAAAATGGCTCATTGGTCCTTGACCAAGAAAGGTAATATACTGATGACCTACATTTAGTATTGGTCATCTATTATAATTCTTCATTTATTTGATTGTTTTTATGAACATTTGGATCATTAAATAATAATTTTCAATCATTTATTGAGTATTGTGGTTGAGCAGATGTTAGTACAGGTTTAGTGATGAAAAGAGACCGTTTTGGATGAAAACAATGTTTGAAACAAAGAAAGATGTAAGTACGTGTTACCTGCGGATGGCCACCAACTGGTCTATATAAATCAGTCGACTGGTCGGACAAAACACAAAATAAAGCCGAAGCTCGAAGTTTGAAGTCTGACAATACAAAGCTCAATAAACCGATCGGTCCATGACCACCGACCGATCAGTCCATCAAACGAGAAGCCAATAGGTTCGGGCCAAGATTCAATAGACCGGTTGGTCATACAGGATAAAGACTATCAACATACAGATAAAGACTATCGATTTACGAATAGAGACTACCGACTTATTTTTAACTATAAAATAGTCATCAGGGTTGTACTATTTTTCATCAAACACTTTACACATTCAAGTCTTTTTTTCAGATCGTGTCCTCTATCCATCAATGATCAAGATAACAGTTTGTTTTGTTTGAGTTTTAATTAATGTCAAGACTATTTGAATTAATTCTTTCTCTTCATCTGTTGAAATTTGGATTTGTTGACGTAAAACTGGGATTCAAATCCACTGTGTTTTGATTACAAGTTCTTAAACCTATTTCTAATCTTGACTAATTAACAAACTTAGCTAGTTTGTTAACAGGTGAGTCTAAATTGATTTGGAAGAACAATTAAACTATGACAGCAGATTAAAAGTCCTAGGATGATTGCTAAAACTTGGTAGATTAGGAATATATCTGCCAAACCTAGAGTTCCTATTGATTTGACAAAACGTTTCAAAAGCTTGATTTTCTTAGGAATATAGTTAATTGGGAGGATGAATTAGCTCTTAATAATCTGAAAAGATAATAGGAGATTGAAAGATAATCAAGAACAGTTTAAAGAATATTGGAATTAAACAATAGTTGGATTAATTCCCAAATTATCTAACAACCCTAACTTTAATATGTTGCTAGTAACTTAAGTTTTAAATTGAGTTTAATTACAACTCCTTATTCCTTTCATTTAATTAGGATAGTGGATTAGGTGAATTGATTGGTTTTAAATGACTTTTCCTATGGGATTGATACTATTTCTTTTGAACTATATTACTTGTTAATAGTCGTGTGCTTGCAATTAACGTAAATTCAATTTACTCTAACAAGTTTTTGGAGCTATTGCCAAGGAAACGGTTTTAAAGCTAATAATTGATCCTTAATTCTTTTTCTAGTTTAAATTTCTTGTTTTTATTTCTGGTGTGCAGAACTAGAGAACAAGTATAACTTAAGGAGAAAGAAGCTTGACCTAGAACCTATTGAACTTTCGATTAAGAAAACTATACTGAAGCTCAGGCAACTTAAGTTATCAGTCCAAATGATTAACCACTAGAATCGTGATGCTATCAATGGAGGTGATAATGTAGACTCGGCTTCAATAGTAGACAACCTGCAGCCAATGCGTAAGACTGTCATGTACTATAATATGCCAACAGCTGAGGCATTAGGAGACAGCATTTACGGGCCTGACCATTCAAGCCAATAACTTTAAAATCAAGCCTGCAATGATCCAGATGATGGAGAACCACCAGTTCTTTGGGCTACAAAAAGAGGACCCAATAAAGTATGTGAAGATGTTTGTGAAGCTGACAGACACATTCAGATTTAACGGAGTACCTTCTGAGGCAATCAAATTACATCTCTTCCCTCTCTCTTTATTAGGAAAAGCTATAGACTAGTTGGAAATTCTGCCCACTAGTCCTATTATAATATGGGAACAGCTGACGAATGCCTTCTTGTCCCGTTTCTTTCCAGGGGCGAAGATTTCCCAACTAAGGCTTGAGATCAGTAACTTTAAGTAGTAGCCAAAGTAGACACTGTATGATGTTTATGACAGATTCAAGGGGTTGTTTAAGAAGTTCCCACATCATAACATTCCAGACTTTCTACTCCTGGATGCTTTCTATACAGGCATGTTTGAGATGCACAAGTTCATGCTGAATGGAGTTGCTAATGGGAATATCCTGGAGAAAGAAGCTAATGAAGCTTTTAGACTGATAGAGAAAGCAGTTGTGGGAGGACAAACTTGGCATTCTGATGCAGATTTTGACAGGACTCCATGAAAACTAGAGGTCGATGCTATTACCAAGTTGACAGCAGAGATGACTGCAATGAGATATGAGTTTGCATAAAGTAGAGCAGGGGTAGCAAAAATCCATCAGAATCTTGGAAACCAGCATGTATTGGCCCTCTGTTACCATTGTGGTGAGATTCACAATAATTTTCAGTGCCCAATGAACATTGAAGAGGCCAATTATGTTGGCAATCTGGCTAAGCAGCCTTATTACTTCAGGACCATTTATAATGAAAATTGAAAATTCCATCCTAATTTTTCTTATAAGAATAGTAATACTAATTATGGTCTGTGTAAGGATCCAAACCCAACTTACCAGGCCCTTACCACCGTTAAACCCAAATAAGCCCTCACAAGGTCCTATTCGAATCCCACAAGGCTCTAAACGATTAGTTATACGAATAAGATTAAATTCATTAGTTAAGCAAGTTGGTTTTAAGGTTGGAGCATGCGATTTCATTAAGTAAAATTCTGGCACAAAATGGAGTTTAAAGGAAACATCTGCGGAAGATTTTCAATCAAGTAAACATGAAACCAGTAAAAACATAACACACAAGTCCCAAGGGGAAACTTAATAATGCAAGCATATGTTCATGGCAACATGCAAAAACAAGAAAAGGGAACAAAAAGACAGAAAATGAAACAGAAACATGCTATGCAATCGTCCCGCTGTATAGTTTAATCTCACACCTTAGTACTGCCAGCGAAACACAAATCTAAGCCTGAAAAAAGAGGAAAATAATGGAATGAGATTAGAAGAATCTTAGTAGGGTTGCAATATCATAAGCTCTACAGAAACTTAAACAAACATCTCCAAATAACTTATATAAATTGCATAAATATATACTATATAGGCCCCAAACAAAACAACAAACAAACATGTAAACACAACAACATAAGGGTCGAGTTTATCAAAATAACGGGGAGGACTCAAAACACTTTGTAGGCAACCATCACAAGACGAAGACCAGAAGCTCACAGGTAGCTCAATATATTACACGATTTACAAATATCAAAACCAATACCCTACCGCTTGTGTTGTCCAAGACTGTGCTGCAAAAGAAAATCTTTACAAAAAAACTTACAGCAAATTGTTTTACATCCCACCAAACACGAGATATGGGACATCCTGCTAAACACGAGATACAAGGCATCCTGCCAAACATGAGATATAGGACATCCTCCCAAACATGAGATATAGGACATCCTCCCAAACATGAGTTACAAGACATCCCGCCAAACATGAGATATGGGGGGATCCCGCCAAACACGAAATACAGGGCATCTTTCCAAGCACGAGATACAGGGCATCCTGCCAAACACCAGATATGGGGGCATCCAACGAGCTCTTGTTGGAAAACACAATCACCACACAACTCCCAGTTCGATAAGCACCTCTCCTCTACCTCAGGAGCAACAACACTTACCTAGCATGACCAACGACAAGAGGATCCTATATGTTTTCAAACATGACACGCATATAAGAACACAACAAGGTATCCTCAATTGAATTACAACACAATGCACAATCCAATACACAATAATACAATCCGAAATAGGACAACCTAAACCCTGCATAATCCAAAATTACTAAGGAACAACTACCACAATCCGTAAGCATGCAAAACACTATCAAACAAACCGAAATCAAAGAAACAAGCAAAACGATTTCCGAAGAAACCGATGAGGTATAAATCTTACCTCTCACGTGGATGAAAAAAAAGCTACTCCTTTGCCTTTATCACAATTATCAGAAGCACTTAAATAATTTATAAGGCAAAGACAACACAATAACTAAGCATGCAATACGAAAATAGAAAAATGAAGAACAACCTATAGTCCTCACCAAAACCTACCAGAACCAACAATCCGATGCAGCAATAACCTCCCTCTGAATGAGTAATGTGATGGCAAAGAATCCAACAAATTTTAACCTGATTATACAATCCCTTAAAGGTTGCACAATTCTGCAATACTAGGGAATAAGAGGCATAAGATGATTTCCAAGAAAACCGAGGGGAAAGGTGTGATTTTGTGAAAACATAATGGGAATAGGTATCATATGTGCATACAAAAAAAGGAATAAGATTCAGAAACCTCTAAAGAGGAAGATTATAAACCGGCCAAAAAAGGGGGAAGGGAAACTTGATTTCAATAATATAAAAAACGACTAACCTTTTGAATGTGAATTTAAGCAAGAAAGATGCAGCTTGAAGAGAGGAATCCAATGAGCTATCACACACAATGATCTGATGAGGAAGGAGGTGTTTTTCGGAAATCTTTGGTAACAAGTGTATAGGTTTCTGCCACAAAGGAAACAAGGGAAATAAGGCTTGTTTTTGCTTAGGTGTGAAGAAAAAAAAGAGAGAATGAGTGTGTGGGGAATTAGGGTGGCCGGCCTAGGTATATATAGGTGTTCAAGTATGCTAGACTTTATTATTTTTAGGCTTAAATTATAATTAGGCTTAAAAGATAATTAGGCTTAAAAGATAATTAGGCTTAAAAGATAGTTAGGCTTAAAAGATAGTTAGGCTTAAAAGATAATTAGGCTTAAAAGATAATTAGTCTTAAAAGATAATTAGTCTTAAAAGATAATTAGTCTTAAAAGATAATAAGGCTTAAAAAATACTTAGGCTTAAAAGATAATTCCACAGTACTTAGGATAATAGGGTTTTTTTAAAAAGAATTATCTAGGTTATTTTTCTGCAAACTAAACTAAGGAGAATTAACAAAAAATAGGTGAATAGTACTTAGGAAAATTTCGGACATAAATCTTAGGGCCATCAAGCAGTCAGGTCATCAGGGGAAAAGTGGTCATTTCTGCTATACTGGTTCTTAGGTGTCATTTCTGACACATGGACTTCAAGAACATCTAACCTACCGAGGATTAGGGTCTCACAGTCCGAATCCCAATCAGAATAATGAAGGAGGCTATAATCCAGGGTACCCATTAGGGGAACCAATCAACATAGCCAGTAGAAGAGACGAATGAGATTGAAGATATGATGAAGCAGTTTATTATGTTAGCAAATTCTAGAATCAAGAACTTAAAGACACAGATAGGTCAGTTTGCACAGATTTTATAGTATAGACCATTGGGGTCGTTGCCATCTAATGCAAAGCCACCAATGCAGGCTATAAATTGAAAAAGACAGGGTCATGCCATGACCATAACTAAGGCGCTTAATGGGAAGCAACCCATCATTAATAAGAAAAAAAAAGGAAAAGTAAAAGACTGTGAAAGAGAGAAAAAAAAGGGTTTGGTATTGAGGTGTTTGCTCCATATGCAGGTAAATAAGTTTGAGGAGAGGATGAAAAGGAGCACAGCAGTCCAGGAGACATTAAGTGCGATGTCCTGAGTATTTTTCTTTTCTTCTTTTTCTTGTTTTTATTTTTATTTTATTTTTCTTTGTGTTATTTATGTTGTGTCAGTTAGTTGTATTTAATTCAGTTACTTATTATGTTTAATGTTAGTATTATGTCTATGAGATCCTGATCCTTCATCGGATAGATATCCTAGGAATCCAGGTACCAGTGAAACTGAAATAACTATTTTGTCCTTGAAGAAATGGTTACGTGATGACCTGAAATGCTTGAGTCAAAGCTTTCCTATTTTGATACTGATATCTTGTTCATTTCTTTCCTAATTCATCCCTTTCCTAAATCATTCTTTCCTAATCAAGTGTCTTTCCTAAATTGAGAGTTTTTAAAAGGTTTATCTCAGAATTATCTCCTAAGCATTATTTGATCTTATCTAAGTTTAAAAATAAAAAAATTAATCTAGTGAGACCTTATAAATTAACATGGTCAGCCACCCTATCTAGTATATAATTATTCTCTCTTTTTCACACAAAAATAAACCCTCTCTCTCTCTCTCTTAGCCGAAATTATTCCCTTCAAAACCCTAGCCAAAATTGCTCCTACTTCATCAGATTCCTACGTGTAATAGGTTGTTGGAATCCTCTTTTTGTGTTGCATCTTATTATCTTAAATTCATCATTAGAAGGTTAGATCTTTCATTTTAATATTGCTGCCGAAATTATCCCTCTTTATATGTGCCGAAATTCCTTCTCCTCTTTCTGTTGCTTCTGAATCTTGTTTCTCTTATTCGTAAGAAATGGAACCTATTCCTCTTTTATTATTCTGTAATCGCCACTTGTATCTTATTGTATGGTGAAATTGCAATTCCTACCCTTAAACCCTAAGATATTGCCAAAATTTGTATATTAAATAGGGTGAATAATCATGTTGATTCTTATTGAGTCCTTGGCCATCACATCACCCATTCAGGAGGAAGATGTTGTTGTATCCGAGTTACTAGTTTTTGATAAGGTTTTGATGCCTTTGGTTTCTAATTTCGTATCGTATTGCTTAATATTATGTTTTATTTGCCTTATGGTTGTTGAGGAGTTTATGATTTCATATCGTATTGCTTACTATTATGTTGTCTTTGCCTTATGGTTGTTTTGGAGTTTCTGATCCTATTGATAAAGGCAAAGGGATAGCATCTTATTTAGACACATGAGAGGTAGTATCTATGCCTCATTGATTTCTCCGGAAATCCTTTTGCTTGATTGCTAAGTGTATGCATGTTTGACGATTGAGTGTTGGTTGTAGGATCTATTGTTTTTTGTAATTAAAATTCAGTTGTCTAATGGTATATTGATGTATGCGTTTTATATACCTATGCTGTGTGGAATTTCCTAAATGTGTTAGGACATGATGTGTGCCTATTTCGATGATGGTATTGTGTGATGAATTGTGTATTGTGCTTGAGTTTGTTTAAGGATACCCTACTGGATTTCTGTGTGCTTGTACTTGTTAGTGTGTCAAGTTCCTCTTTCAGGTGGCCATTCGGGATAAGTGACTGATGCTCCTAGGGAAAGGAGAGGTACTTACCGGTATGGGAGTTGTATGGTGATTGTTCCTGGAAAGTGCACACTAGATGCCCATATGACGGTTTTAGTCCGGATGTGGGATGACTTGTATATCAGTTTAAGTCTATATGGCAAGATGCCCTATATCTTAGTTCAAGTCTATGTTCAGTTCAAGTCTATGTTCAGTTCAAGTCTATGTTCAGTTCAAGTCTATGTGGCAGAATGACCCTTATGCCAGTTTAAGTCTAGATGTAGGGATGTGAGAATGCTCGTTAATTGAGTTTATGATTTAACAAGATTCGGCCTATATATGTGTTTGTGTTTGTGATTTAATGGTTTCGGCCCTACTTATTTGTGTTTGTGACTTATGGTTTCGTGCTTTGCTGGTGGTACCAAGGTGTGAGATCAAAGCTGCATAACGGGACAATTTGCATCACATATGCATTGAACATAGTTGCTGGTTTTGTTTGTGCATCCTTATATCTGTGAACTATCTTTCTACTTTGATTTCTATCCTTTCCCTTCTTGTTTCAGAAATTATGATATGGACAGACATTGATATTTTGAGATTCCTTTAAGACTTGTGTGCTATGTTTCCACTAGTTTCCAGAATTTATATACGTCTTCTACTGGTGTTTCTTTCACTCTGTATAAGCCAGAATATTGCTTAGTACATTTACATGCTCCAATCTTTTAAAGCATATGAATGAACTAATAAAATTGAAAACTAGTAAGACTTGAGCCTTATGGGATTCAGATGGGTCCTTGCGAGGGCTTGTTTGGGTTCCACGGTGGTAAGAGTCCTTATAGGTTGAGTTTGGATCCTTACAATATTCAAGGATATCGATTTAATTTAAGTTTGAGGAGGTTGGTTCACTTCTAATGTCTAGTAATGAATGCTTGATTTTGTTTAGTATGGTGAATTAATTTATATCTCTAATGTGTTGGATTTGATTTTTATAAACTAAGGGTGGCATTAGGTTCAAATATTAACCAATATTGAGGGCAGCAAAGCATCGAATTAGTTAGTTTATATAGGAAAAATTTAAGATGGTTGGTTAGTATGGGTTAATCTATTGGTTTGACTCACCAATTTTATGAGCGTTATTGCTGTGAAAAAGAAAGAAATAAATTTGTGCATGCTATGAAATTGAAAAGAAAGAAATTTTTTAAGCCCAATAAAGAAATAAAATAAAGAGCACTGATGTTGGGCTAAACTAGATAGGACCTTTGAGCTGCACCTCCACACTACAGTAAGCATTCTACCTGGTTTGATAAACTAGTGCATAGAGTTGGGTGTTTTAAAATCCTAATTCCTTTATGTGAAATTGAGTCTGGTACAATTTTAGTTGTGAATTGAGAGACCAGAATTACCAAGTTGAGTGTTTATTGTCAGGTACGAAGAAGTGAACTAATTCTCTAATTTAATTGGGAATTATTCTTTGTAGGTGTGTTTTGGTTTATCGAACTATTTTTGCTGGGGACTACCAAAGTTCTAAGTTTGAGAAGATTTGATGACCTATGTTTAGCATTGGTCATCTGTAATGATTCTTGATTTGTTTTATTATTTTTATGAACAATTGGATCATTAAATTGGTTGTTTTTAATTGTTTGTTGAGTGTTGTGGTTGAACAGGTATTAGTACAGGTTTTGCAATGAAAAGAGACCATTTCGGATGAAAACCAATGTTTAAAATGAAGAAAGATGTGAGTATGAGTTACTTGCGAAAGGCCACCGACCGGTTTGGTATAAATTAATCGTCTGGTCGGACCAAACACAAAATCAAGTGGAAGCCCGACCGACTTGTCAGTCTATGTCCACAGACCGGTTGGTTCATAAAGTCTAAAAATACAAAGCTCAACCGACCGGTCGGTCTATGAATAGTCGATCCATCAGATGAGAACCAATATGTTCGAGTCAAGATTCAATGGACTAGTTAGTCTATTTTGATAGACCGGTCTTGAGTTTAAGTCCCGTGATATTGAGATACGAGAGTTGCATTATTGTTTTCTATAATGCTGATGTACTATCCAAACACTTAAAGATAAAGTCCTTCCATGGTGATTATACTTTTGTACAGATAGCAGGGTCTAATCCACAGGGAATCGAGATCAAGTCACAACTAAGGCACAGTTTGTATGCGAAGCAGCCTCTGAGAACACAATCGAGGGGTGTGGACATGATGGAAAAAATATTGGTTTGTGGTTGGTTTGAATAGTAAAAGAAAGAGTATGTAAGTTTCTAAAGATATGAGGATAGTATCAAACGCCAACTTACACTCAGTTATTATCTTCCTTCATTTATAGATTCGATCATAGGATGGTCTTAACTTCATTACTTAGAGAACATGATTGGTAGGAAACTAGGCACGATCATACCACTTGGGAGATTTAATACGACTGAAAGCTCCTTCGCTTCTCATATCAATGATCCTCCTATCTCCTTGAGCACTAACGTGGATACTCAAGTTGATACCTCTTTCTTCTTGGCTTATCACTAGATTCTAGAGGGATGTATGAAAATCCTCCTTTTGAGGGTGTAGACTGGATCATAATGATCTAGCTATGACATCGGTAATAGGATATATTGAACGATTAATAGAGAAAAGAATAAATAAAGACTTCAATCTATTTATTATAGAATCTCCCGAAGGATTGAACAATAATCTAATATAAAATCAAGGCTAGATTATGATTTTCGAGCCAGGCATGCTTGAGAGAACTCGCTTTTAATTCTAAAAGATGCTAAAAGCTGGATACTTGACTACGAACAGTCTCGGATTTATATATTTACTGATTGGATAACAACCGTGCCCACTTTATCCGGAATGAATATGCTCTTGTTCCTCTTTGTTCGGAGCAGATAATTCCTCTTTAAGACATTTTTCCTTCCAAATCGCATACTATCCTGAAGCATTTGTCTTTTAAAGATAATGTCCAATTATATCTTAAAATGTCTTAAAAACTATACTAAAATATGGAACTAATATGGCACTAAAAACTTGTCATCAAACATCCTCATACTTCCTTGATGTTTATCCTTAAGCATATACCTAAATTTAAAACTTTTAAGGATGTCTTATTAGTTAAGATTTAACTTGCGGGTATGAGCCTGCTAGTAAGATCCTTTACTTATCATTATCTACATCCTTATTTTTTTTATTTATATATTTTTTGTTCTTGGGACCTAAACTATTACATTTTGGCATGGTTATAACAATGGTATATCATCTTCATATTTAAAGTTTGCTTGACCCTAAGCAAAAAGGAAACTAAAAAAATTAAAAATTTTGTGCAAGGGATGTGCCTGGTCATAGTTATGGTGGAAGAGGAGTGTTTTTGTGTTAAAGAGCCAAGATGTGCATCAGTTGTGTTTCAATCCTCTCGATGATTGTTGTTGCTTGGTCCAGATGCATGTCAAATATAGTCAAATCTCTCATTGTTTGACTCGATGTCGTTGTTATACCTCTCTAAGAACCTTTCATGCCTCCTCCATTACTTGTTCTGTAGTTTGCTGAGGCTGAAAACTTATGTCATCGTGCTCTTGGGATGGTTCTTTTGTTTCTAAGGGAGGTGCAGATATCCTTACATGCCCAGTCTTCTTTGCTTTTTTGGGAAAGGTGGCTGTTTGAATTTTTTCCAGAACTCATGCTGGTGAGGGTTTTGGTGTTGCTATTGGCATTGGTTCTAGAGCTGCTTCTGGTGTTTTGAAGGCTTGAAAGTGGATGTGAGAGGTGAAGTTTCTAGTGTTGTTCTCTTTTTCTTCACCGGCATAGGTGTTTCCCTTTCGGTGATTGTGAAGATGGGCATGGTACAGGTATAGATTGCTTTTCTATGATTTCCTTGCCTCGCGTCAGCGGACCTAATGTGAATTTGTAACTTCCATCCTCATCTTGGTGTATCAATTGCATACTCATGAGAGTATGTAGGTTAGTGTCATAGTCTCTACAACTACCATGAGATTGTTGTTAGTCTGGTCGAGGACTTTTAGTTTCATGGACAAATATATGATGACCTTGCCTAGGATCAGTGGCTTCTTTCTCTGTAGTACCGTGTGGAACTGGCTGCACAAGTGGTATGCCAAATTGACCCTGTGCTCTGTGCTCTCTTTTCATGCACCACAAGATGAAAAATTCCTTTTTATTCAGCATCGATGAGGAGTTGGCTCTTCTAGAGAAGAAAGGAAGGAATTAGTGAATGTACTTCACTGTGCCCAACTTTAGGAAACTATCCTTGGAGTTCCACGAGTTGTAGGGAATGTTTGACATCAACCAGACCTTATACAAGCTCTTAGGGTCAATCTCCGGTGAGTACTATGTTAGTATCTGGTTGCTTTTTATCACTCCTAGTAGCTTGTTCAAGCCATCCATAGACATCTCATGGTATATTCCTATGAGTTTGAATTGGATGGAGCTTTCTTCACTAGTCTCTATGCTCCACACCTTCTTGTATGTGAAAGTCGTGTAGAACTCATGTAGAAGTTCTTTATAGGCATTGTAAGTAATGCTAAAATACTTAACCCACCCAATTCTTCTAATGAGTCTAGACATTTCTCCTCCAATCTTCATTGTCATCATTGTCTATGGGCATAAGCTTTTGCATTAATAAATGACCCGATGGCTGACATCTATGTATTTCTGCTATAGTTCTAGCAGGAAGTATGCTTTGTTTGCCAGGAAAACTACTTTCTGTTTGGAGATTATCTTTCTCCTTTTGGACTGAGGATTTTTGCTCTGAGCCTTGATGCTGATCCCCTGGTTCTCAACGGTGACAAGAATGTTGTTATCGTAGTGGTTTCTAGTTTGGTGGCTTGGGACATGGCTGAAATTGGTATGAATGCTATGGGCATGGTCGGTCTTTAAAGTTTCTTCACTGCTCATTCTTCGTCGGAGATCATAGTCAACTCCGCTATGATTTGAGATGGGTCCAAGTTGGCCCACTTGCTAGTGTTGAGCACCGAAGGAAATTTTGGGCCTCGCCTCATGGGTCAAGCTTCCTCTAGGCGGTCTTTGTGTGTCTATCCACCCATTTTGATGCCCTCTGGTGGGTTTTCTTCTCATGTCACGGTATTGCCATCATTCTCCTCCTCAGAACTAATTCCAGTCTAAGGAGATTCTTATTTTCTTTGGCTTTCTTTCTAATGATTTCTTCTTTAGAGGGCATTTATAGGGTTGTCTCCAAAACCCTAGACTTGCTAACCTCTTCACTTATAGAGGCATGGGGGGTGGTGCGTGATCTCCTTATGAATGACTATTTGTTCTCAGAGGAGTCAGTGAAAGCAATGATCTTGCTGTAGGAGGACATTTGTGTTTGATTGATTGAAGGATTTATGAAGTTGGTTTGGAAAAAAATGTGAGCAAGTATAGTTGAAAGCAAATGAAAGTGAATATCTCTTGAAGGCTTATAGAAAGCAAAGTGTTGAATAGGTTGTTTCTGTTGTCTTTTGTAGCCTTCGATCATGCCTCTTCGCTTGTGTCCATTGGAGCCTTACGTGAATCATTCATATTGAATGACGTGACCATTTTTTCTTGAAAAATTGTCGCTTATTGTGCCTGTTATCTTTAATCTTTATTATTATACCTATTACAGGGTCCTTTTTGTCTTTTTCTACACCATGCCTTCATTTTGTTATTTTCCGCCCCGCATTATTCGTCCCGTGCCATGTTTTGGGTATAGTCTATGACACATCCTCATACTTAATGAAAAACTAGTGTAAAATTTTTGTTTGCCTCCCAATAGCATATTTGTTTAATATCATTGGCTTGATATATCAAATTATTAAAATCCTAGGATATTGGTATTCTATTTTGGATTTATCTCTTCCTATGATGGAAGTTTTTCCATTGGTTCCAACCTATTCACGATCGATGCTATCTGGCTCACTTGGTTTTCTAGATTTTGAATATTTTTTCGGTCTTTTATTGAAATTTTTGTGTAGACATAGCCAAAGATTTGACTATTCCCTCAAGGGATTGTCCTCTTTCATTCATAGGTGGTCGACTTTGATATCCATTTGGTTGTGGCGGTGGCCATGCCTCGACTTTTCATGGTTGTGCCTCTTGGTTGGACCATGAAAAATTTGGATGCTTCTTTCAATTTTCATTATAATAAAATTAGTAATTACAATTCTTTCTTTGCAAGTTGTAACCATTGAATGTATTGACCTGCTCAGTGTTGTCATCTTGCAGTGTTGAGCACGTGTTTGTAGGATGATCACTTTGGGCACAATATTGACATGACTTGACCTATAGATTTCCCACTGCAAATTTCTGTATCATGAAGAAAATATATGCCATCTGTTCTTTCACTTCAGCTATTGCCTCTATTACTTGCTGGGTTGGTTCATTTTTATTGTCACTGAACTATTGAGTATCCGCAAATATTTCAGCAATGATACCTTGTGCTTCTTGATAGTTGAGGTTCATAATCAATCTTCCACAAGTAGAGTTCAGCATAAGCTTGTCTTCTTTTGTTAGTCCTCCACAGAAGTATTGGATGATGTCACGACCGGGCTCCGAAATTTTTGTGCGACAACCCACCGTAGGCCCACTATATATACTGTAATCACATCCAGCAATGCATTTAGTAAGCCTACAAGGTTAGTGGTATAATAACAAAGTGGAGGAGAGTATTAGAATAGACGTATAATCTAAGCACAACAAATACATAAGATACATTAATGTCTCCGGGTGACATTGGAACTATCCCAGGAATGCACAATTTATGATGAACATATTACATTAAATACACATTCGATTTAATAATTAATGGCATGCCAAGGACTCATTGCAATAAAATGACTCAGGGGATTTGGCTATGAATATAGATCCTCAAAATGATACCTTGAACGAACATAGATTTGTATTAGTCTTCGAGTTATGTCTAGGAATAAGCTCTATTCATTAACCCCGCAATCATGCCAAAAATCTTGCAGAAAACTGCCAGGTGAGCAGACAGGAAAAACATAAACCAAATACACATGCAATCATACACTTATTAAGCACACACACTAGCATACGATGAGACTTGATGAATCATAAAATAATGCAGCACAATCACAGTCAAGTAACACATATGCAGAACAATCAACACAAATAAGACCATCACTGGGGAGGAAATTTCTCTCAGTCCGTTGAGGGCTCAATGTTGGGACTGAGATACGACAGTGGCAATTTCCAACTTAACTTTTCCTTATTTACTACATGCCCATTCCACTAACGTTGTCGGGGCATTAGGTGATGGCAGCTTCACCTAAGCAGACCCCGCTCTATAGGTAGCTGTCTTGTGTCTATCAACTTCTTCGTGTTATCCCTGTCCCCTTTATACCTTCGATTTGATTAGCGTCTCCTCACCTCGCTACCATACTCGAAGAGCTTTCAAGAGTTGCACGAGTTATCCCATGCTACATATAGGCAAAAACGACTTAAGCTCCTGTGTTTAAGTAAAATGACACCTCTTGGTGCGATTTAGGTCCTAGTAGTCAAAACAACGTTGACCACTGTCGTTTTGACTATTTATTATAATATTATTAAGATAATATATATTAAATATTATAATTATTATTTATTAATTGTATAAAATCATCTAAAATTCATAAAAATTATCATACTACTCCAAAATATACACAAAAAAATTCCTACAAACTCCTTATGAATAGTACTATCAATTAGTACTATAAAATTTATTTTTATCATATATAAATTATTTGCTAAAAATCAAATACCTTTCTTTTTATCTTAGAAAAATTTTAAATTCAACTCCGAAAATTCTCGAAAAATTTGTACACCCTTAAATACCATTAATAGACTAATTTATAGTCTTAAAACTCCAAAATCACCAAAATTTCCTCAATAATGATTTTCCAATCATTCATCATAAATTTATAAAATTTTTAATAATAATTTAAAAATTTTCAATAATGAATAATTACCTTCAAAACCGTATAGACCATATCATAAGTCTGTAAATACTCCCAAATGACGAGCCAAGGCTCGTTATCCTCGGTAATCCTTCCTTGAGCTTTGCGGCCCAAGTAGGTTAAAAATCTCTGATTCTTCCATCCTACACTCCTTATAAAAAATTTCATCCTAAAAACTCACTTAATTTCAAGATTAGACTTATCCTAAAAAATTCTATTTTGCCAACTCACTACTGGTTTGCAGTATCCAATTGTATTTTCTTCATTTCTAACATTAACTAAAATCACTCACACGGTGATTTCATATTATTTTCTCATTAATGTATCCTATCGTATTCTCTTCATCCTCTGTATCATCAGGACTTGACACTTCCATCATATTTGATGGAATGATTTTGATCATACTATCAATTAACACTCTAGACCATAATCTTTAAATTAGACTTTTGATGATCACATTCCTATGATGATATACCAATGGTTCATATCAAAACCTATCTCACAATCTTCTCAATCATATTATCATCAAGAATTATAATCAATAAACCACTATTCATCACATTAATATAATTTTAGACGTCAAACTCAAATTCTATTAGAATGGTGTGTCCTACAACATTCTCATTTTTCGGTTACTCAATATTCCTCAGCTTGTAAACCCAAATTTCCAATTGACTACTTCAACAATAGAAATTTATCAATATCATTCCATAAAATTTATCACTTGTACAAGAACATTATGATTCCACTGCGTTACTCTATTTCCATCTTTGATTCTATCAACTTATTTTCAAGTAAATTTCTTGAGTTTGTGATTAACTGCATTTTCCTTGAATTAACATCCTCATCATCATATCAAATCAAACATCATCCCAAGATTCTCAATTACACAGTTAAGATAATTCTGCAGCAGTAAAATCACAATTTTACTGTGTTATCCCACAATACTTCTTCATCCTCAATATCAATACACTTTACTCTCCATCATTCATACAACGTAAGAAAATAGACATATATTAATCTTTTTCTACATATAACTACCTAGCTCTGATGCTATATCCATCAAGCCTCACTTAATTTGTCCAGTATCCCTTACTCAAAAAACCCTGACAAGAATTCAGTTCAATTTTGTTTATTATGAAATTCTACCGTTTACAATTTCATGACTCGAAATATCAATTGAACATTATAATTTCATAACCCAATCCCCTCAAAATATAAGTATAAATCTTATAACTCCATTTCACTTACTGAACTGATTAAACCTCAGTATGCATCATAATACTAAATTCACATCTCTAGGCTCATTTTTGGTTAAAATTTAGCATAAGGTGAATACACCTATGTTTTAATTTGCCTAGAGCGGAACAAAATATTACTATGCTTCTTTATTCACCGTATGCATTCTTAAATAATTCCAATTTTTTTTTGAATCATTTAGGTAGTCCAACCTAATGATCGAAAATTTCCTGGTACAAGAATAATTTCGTAAATTTATAATACAAGTGTTATTACTTGATCACATAACATCGGACATGTTATGAGACTCATATATAGTTTAGTATACTATATATTACATACTCTTATAGCTATAATGCTCCTCAGTATACTTCAAGACAATGACATGTGGTCTGTGCACTGTCTATATCTCTGAATAATCAACTTTAATAGTGTGTATCCCGTGTGTTTGTAAACACAGGATACTCTAGTGATCAAATGATTCATACCCCTCCTTTTTAATTCTTGCTCATCTATTCAAAGTTCTAAATTGGTTAGTATCTACGGCTCACCAAAATATCAGCCTGTATTAGGCAGCATCCTATTGTAAGTCGTGAAAGTTCTGTTAGAATTCGATGAGGCAATTTATTACATACAAGCATGTCAGACTACAGTTAACCCAAAATCATTTATGCCTCAAAGCAAAATACTTAAAGTCCCAAAAATATTCACAAAATACTTATAGGAAAAATTGCGATTTCATCAACAGGAAGGGTATAGGTTGCGATTTCATAAAAATAAAAGAGGGATAGGTACCAAATACTCAAATAATTAAAAGGAACAAAAACTAAAACCAATTAACAATGAATTAAGAAATTTCGGCACACATAGGCATAGGGCTAGGGATTGCCGATTTTACTATAAGAGTTGAATTCATTATAATACAATAAGGATAGGTACTAAATATCCAAACGATGAAGAGAAACAAGATCCAGAAACATCAGAGGAAGAAGGAAGAATTTTGGCACTCATACACACTAGGAATTTCAGCAACAATAAATAAAGAGAGGGACTAACCTTTTGCTTGTGAATTCTAAATAATAAAAGGCAGAACAAAGAGAGGATTCCAACAAGCTATCACACGTAGAATTCTGATAAAGAACAACAAATTTCGGCACTAGGGTTTGGGGAGGCAAAAGTCGGCAATTCCAAGGAAGAGTGAGAGGGAAAATTCCGGAATTTAAAGTGAGTTTAGGTATGTTGGTTACTGTGGCCGGCTGGTTAATATATGAGGTCTAATTGGATTAAATTTCTCTACTTTTAAGCCTACATAAGTTAGGATAATGCTCAAGAGATAATTCTATTAAAAGGACAATTCTATTATAATAGTACTCTATTTAAAAGAAAGAATTATCTAATACTTTTGATAATAAGGGATAAAACTAAGGATAATTAACCAGAGTTAAAACAGAAAATATTCGGCAACAACCATTTTAGGCCATCACGCATCCATTTTTTCGGGGACAAAATAGTCATTACAGTTACATTGGCTCCTAGACTTCCTAGACATCTATACTATGGAGGATCGGGGTGTCATAAATTAATCATGCTAGCAATAAAAACGATAAAAAACATTCGTCCACTCATGGGTTTCTAGATGTTTCGAAGAGCCCACACTTGACCCTCGATAGCTGGACCGATTCCTTAAGGTCCTGAGCCAATAGGCATCCATCTATATATAAAATCATAGCCGATTTTTCAATATCATAAACTAGATTACATAATGACGTATAAAATTACGCATCTATAGCCTTAATTCGATGTGTTTCTGTCAGGGTTGTTTCATCACGCCCCAGACCCCAATATTCATTACACGACAACCCTTGTCGTAGGCTTACTATATACATTGTCTTAACACTCGACAATACATATAATAGACCTACAAGGTTAATGGTACATATTAAAAAGGAGGTAAGCACTAAAAGATTCTATTGATATATTGGGTAGCGGAATTACGAAGGAGAAACGATGATGTTCAGGTATCATCAATGATTGTTGAATTTATTTAAAAGTACCTAGGACTTCACTAATTACATTGGCTCCATTAAATTTAAACACACTAGGGGAATATACTATGAACACAAAGCTCTATAAAAATTACCTCGAGTTTGACTATTTATTAGCCGATTATTCCTTGCCATGCCCGGGAATGAGCTTCTATTCGTTATTGGCTAAACCTAAACACATGCCAATAGTATGGAAGAATCCTACCAAGTGAGAGGACGGGAAAATATGCATGGTAAAAAAAATGCAAAAATTTAACAACACAGGCACATGACACAACCACACTTGCATACTCATCATGATAATTTAACAAGGTCATAGATACCGCGTAATGCAGAACATAGAAAGACAATCAATCAGAACCATGCCTGGGCTGGCAATGACTCTTAGTCCCTCCAACACCAAGAATAGGATTGAGATCTTTCAGTGGCACTTCTATATGCAGCACCTTATGTCTATTGTTATTTCGTATGATGACTCGATCAGTCCCGATGGGACGTGCACTCCTCTTGGCTCAGTTCCAATGACGCTGCCTGGGCGTTAGGTGATGGTAGCTCTACCTACTCGACCCGACATTAGGATATCCTATTAATTTATATTATTTTTATTTAATTAAAAACACTCTGTCCCACCTTATGCCTCCTTTGGTAAATCTATGCCCCACTAACATAGTTGGAGAGCTCTCGGAAGTCGCATAAGTCACCCTATGCTATTGCGATGCTTGATTCTGTCTTACGATTCTAAATGGCACCTAAAACACTTTATATTCACTTCCATTATTATAATCACACAACCAATCGATGCACAACATAACTCAATAATCGAGCACGAGATTACAAGCAATACATAACTTATTCACAGCACATAAAATGATTTTGTTCATTAATTCATTATGCTTCTAATTAGTCATACTCATGTGTATTCATTCATGCCAGTAAATAATGTATTTAAAAAGGTTCCGTCCACTCAGGGTTTCCTGACATTTAAATTGCCCACACTTGATCCTCGATCGTTGGGTTGATTCCTCAAGATTCATCCTTTGTAGGTATTCACCTACACATGCATTTGTAATCAAATCCTTAATGTCTCATCCTTAATACATAAATACTCATAAACTTAAGGACTTATAACCTTAACACAATGCATTACTCAAAATTTTTAAAAATATGTAGAAATTAACGTATAACTCTTAAAAATATATGAAAATTTTCTACGGACTCCTTTTGAAGAGTATTATCACTCATTACCATAAAATTTATCTTCCCACAAATATAATTTTTACTAAAAATTAAATATCTTATTCAAATATATCTAGAAAATCACAAAAATTTCGGTGTCGCATCTGAAAATTCTCAGAAAATCTCCTAATACCTTTGGACAATTAACTGACCTATCCAAGGTCCTAAATCATCCAAACGCACCATTAAATCTCATCACACTGTTTTTAAATCCACGGTTTCATAATTATCCGAAATTCAAATAAATACATTGATTTCTCAAAAAATAAATTTTAACCTTGTATCATCAAAGATCGAATTTATTGTTTTTCATCGGTCTAAAACACGAGCTAAGGCCTATTACCCATAGAAATCTCAATTGGGCTTCTTGGCCCAAGTACTCAAAAATCATGATTTTCATATCTTTCCCTCCTTACAAAAAGTTTTGTCCTCGAAACTTACATCATAACTAATCTTATCATAAGAATTTTACCTTCACAATTCATTGCTAAGATTGTAGTGTCCAATCGCAATCTTCTTATACCCAACATTATGTGAAATCACTCTTACTAGAAATTTTGTATTACTACCTTCATCACCTAGAAAGCGATATTCACATTCTCTTCATCCTCAATCCTATCTCGGTTTCTTTGCAATAGTATACTTATCATTTGACATAATTTCACTAATTTTATTTACTAACACCAATCGCACATGGTCACTATGTCACAACCAAACTCAAAATAGTTGTACATGGAATTTTTCATACTTTAAATTGTAACCTTCATCATTAATCCACCACAAAATTCATTTCAATTTCTTCTTAGTTTGTAAACACAATGCTTTTATGGCACTACTTCACTCTTATCATTACTACTTAATCGACACAATTAGGGTCGTTTTCTTTCTTAATGTATTTAAACCCAAACCAACATTGATTACTCATTGAGTTTTAATAACCTCATATCAATCCATATTCACATACCAGCCTTATTATTCAATGCTGAGTACTAAGTCGTTAAAATCGATACCCAACCTTCTAGTTCATCAGTATATTATAGCTTTTTCTCAAAAATTTAACACAAAGTGTCTCAATGTAAAGATTCAATAATCAAATCTTTTAACAAAGAGAATAAATTATGATCAAGATATCATAATCTCATATTTCACGATAATACTTCGATGTCCAAATGATAACTCTACGCTATAATCATCATGCTTCCACTGCATATCCTATCATCATCTCAATCTCCAACTAGCACATTAGGGTAATACCACGATTTTCGTGGTTCCAGTTATCCATTGAACCAACTTTACCCAAATACACTCTATAAACTCATCTTAAATTTAATAATAATCCATTGATAGATCTATATCCTTTCTAATTAACTCCTTTGTCATAACTTTCTGGTTCTCACCAGGTCTAATTCTCGATCAAAAATTCCTCAATTCAATAAATAGCTCTAATCCAAGAGCTAATAACCTAAGCTCAACACTTATGATGTACATTACACTGCAAAATTTCAAACAAAATCCACACCTTAGCAAAACTTATGTGCATTCCATACACAACAATCTATTTTTATCAGTTACACAACTAAAGATATGCACTCCGTGCATTATTTTCAGCAATAATTAATCAATTTCAATAACGTGCATCCAATGTGCTTATAAACACGGAATACACTAGTAGTATCTACGGCTCAGCAAAACAATAGCCATATAGTGGCTTCATCCTATGATAAATTATGCAATTCCAATTAAAATTTATTGAGGCAATCTACAATCAATCCAAATCCGATTTATGCCTCAAAAGAAAAATACGACATCTCAAAGTTATTCACAGTTTCAATAAGCTATACCTAACCCAAGGTACTCTCAATACTTATACTAGTGATAAACAATACAACTTACCATCAATTATACACACAGTCAATCTTGCTCCTCCCGAAACTTTTAAATTTGAAATCAAAATGAATACTATATGCATATATTCATAGTTTTTCCCTAACTCAATGAACTTACAAACAAATGAATTTTCAATCGATCGGCCCATTTTAATAGGGACACAACCATACACAACTCAATATCTCCAGCAAAAACTAATACCATCACTCTTTCGAGTGATGATTATGAATAACATTGCTTATAAAATGCAACGCATATTTAGAATATAAACATTAAGCAAAAGGACCTATTTCATTTTTAAATAGACTTCATGCACGTGGTATGATAATACAGAAGAACGTAGCAAATCCGATGAATGCCATGCGCAACAACAAATTTGTGGTGACAAGATACAACCCGAAATAACTGCCACTCGATATAGAAAAATGAACAAAGATAGGCTCATAAGGTATAGTCATACTCAAAGATTATCATAACTCACTAGTGTTCTCGAAAGAAATGAAAACATGCAAGGTATAAGGTTACTCCATAACCAAGATTATTTCCCAAGAAAAGGAATAAGCTCCGCTACCATTGCCAGGGTTGTTTTGTCACGTCCTGAACCCCAATATTCACGTCCTGCCAGGCGAGCGGACGGGAAAATATGCATGGTAAAACACATGCAAAAATTTAATGACAACACAGGCACATGACAAAACCTCACTTGCATACTCAACACATCAATTTAACATAGTCACAGATACTGCGTAAAGTAGCACATAGCAAACTGAGCAATCAGGACCATGTCTGGCTGGCAATGTCTCTTAGTCCCTCCGGTGCAAGGAATATAACAGAGATCCATTAGTGGCACTTATATGTGCTGCACATTATGCCTCTTGTTGTTTTGTATGCTGACTCGATCTTGGCCCATTTCCAATGACGATGTCGGGGCATTAGGTGATTGTAGTTCTACCTACTCAACCTGACATTAGGATATCCTATTTATTCATATTATTTTTATTTAATTAAAAACACCCTGTCCCACCTTATGCCTCCCTTGGAAAATCCATGCCTCTCTACCATACTTGGAGAGCTCTCGGAAGTCGCATAGGGCATCCTATGTTGTTACGATGCTGGATTCTGTCTTATGATTCCAAATGCAGCCAAAACACTTCATATACACTTTCATTATTATAATCACACAACCAATCAATGCACAACATAACTTAATAATCAAGCACGAGATTAAAAGCAACACACAACTAATTCACAGCGCACGAAATGATTTTGTTCATTAATTCATTATGCTTCTAATTAGTCATACTCTATCACACCCCGGAACCCAAATAATTTTGACGCGACAACCTGCCGTAGGCCTACTATATACATTGCCATGACACTCGACAATGCCTATATTAGACCTGCAAGGCTGATGGCAAAATAGCAAAATAGAGGAAATTATTAAAACTAACATATAAAACAAAGTATAGCGGATATTGATGTTACCGGGTAACATTGGAAAATCCCTTGAATAACAATACAAGAATGAGTATAATACATAAAATATAAGCTCGATTTAATAATCAGTAGTATATCAATGACTTATTACAATAAAATGCCTTAGGGGACTCGACTATGAATATAAATCCTCAAAATAATACCTCGAACATGCTTAAATCCAATAAAAATTTTCACGTTTGCTTGGAAGCGAGCTTGGTTTATTAATCCTGCAATCATGCCAAGAATCTGGCAGAACCTGCCAAGTGAGCGGATGGGAAAAATATTTCAAATACACATATAATCACACACTTTTTAAGCACACACACTGGCATTCGATGAGACTCGATAAATCACAAAAGCATACAGCATAGTCATAGTCAAATAAAACGTACGTAGAACAACAATTAACACACAAAAGATCATGACCGGGCTGGAAATTTCTCTCAGTCCGATGAGTTCCCGGGATTGGGACTGAGATACGTCAGTGGTAGTTCTCAACTTACCTTTTTCCTTATTTAGCTCATGCCCATTCCACTGACGCTGCCAAGGCATTAGGTGATGGCAGCTCCACCTAAGCGGACCCCACTCTGCAGGTACCCGTCTTGTGTTCATCGGGTTGGTCGTGTTGTTCCTGTCCCCCTTATAGCTTTGATTTGAATGGCATGTCCACGTCTTACTACCATACTCAGAGATATCTCGAGAGTCACATGGGTTACCCCATACTGTGCATGTGCATTCACATCTCGTATATCCAATTCACTCGATGCATTGCATGCCTAACAATTATCAAGGCATCCTAACGCATCATCTAAAACATAACATGCGTAACGATGACAAGCACAGTGCACGACCAATAACTACATCACATGCATACCATTTTTCGTATTCGTTTATTTAATTATTACTCTTATAATTGTAACCAATAAATCATGCCAAATATAAACAACAAGCAAAATCCATTCACTCACGAGTTTCCTGGTATTCAAAAAGCCCCTACTTGATTCTTCGATTGCTGGACTGATTCTTCGAGGTCCTGCGTCAATAGGTATCCTCTTATATATAAAATCTTAGTTGATTCTCAATTTTATAGCACAGATTATATAATCACACATAAAATTATACGTCTATAACCTTAATTTGACGTGTTTCTACCCAATACTTAACGCATAATCGATTCAGATGTTTTTCCTTTTTTTTTTATTTTTCTGAATCTTGTACTAATTATTTAACCCATCAAATCAAGTCCAATTTCACAAATTTTTTTACCCCTAGATTCCTTCTTATTTTTCTTTCATTTTTATGCCAATTTTCCAAATTTTTTCGAATTTAATTAATATCTGACCGATGATAGTGCGACACCTTGCAGCTCCAGGCGCTGACAGGGTGTCTCAAAAATCTCATCTGCGTGACACATTGCTTAATGTCCACATGCCATGCATCCTTCGAGCCTAAGGCTCAGAGACACACAGCCCTTAAACCAGCCATCTTGCCCGGGCCTAAGGCCCGAGCCATCCCAGCCTAGACCTGTCGAACGACAGGTTGCCTGGATGACCACCCAGACGACGCGTTGTCCAGGATCGTCCTCTTTCCTCAGACAGCCCCAAGTTGCAGGTTTTTAAGCGAAACCCTATTTTTTCATCTCTCTTAATTTCAAACAAATCCTTTGCAAAAACCATACCAACACAAAGATAACTTAAATCCGACTAAATCCCTACCATTTTCACTAACTATTATGTATCATATCACACAAACAAGGACAAACAAGGCTCACCAGATTTTGACCGAACCGGAAACAACACGATTTGTTCGGGTTATGGTCAGGGAAGAAAGTCGAAGGTTTTGGGAAGGTATTGTGAAGGTTTTCAGCTGCATATGACAACTAAAACAGGGTTTATCTATACGAGATTTTATCCCATTAGAATGACCAGTAATAGGGGAAACTAGGAAGGCTTCAAGCGGCAAAAAGTCATGGGTGAAACGACTTCATATAGAAGGCATACGAAATGGCGTAGAATTGCCAAACCTAAACCCCACCTATAACCCTAGCTCAAAACGGCACTCCTATGTGCGTTTTAATGTCCACGGTCAAACTGACATTGACCTGTGTTGTTTTGACCCTGAATAAATATTAATAAAATATAATTTAAATATTAATCTATTTAATAATATTTATACTTATTTATTTAAATATAAAATCTTCTAAAGTTCATAAAAATTACCCTACTACTCCGAAAAATACACAAAAAATTTTTATAATTTTTTTATGAACAGTATTATTCATCAGTATCATAAAATTATTTTTCTCATAAAAAAATTATTTACTAAAAACAAAATACCTTAATATTTTATTTAGAAAAATCATGATAATACAAAATACGCTTCTGAAAATCCTTAGGAAATTTGTATATCTTCTAACACCCTCGATAGACCAATTTATGTTCTGAAAACCCTAAAATCATTTACATCCCCTCGATAATGATATTGCAATCATTCATCATAAATTTATAAAATTTCTAATAATAATTTAAACACCTCCAAAATTGAATAATTACCTTCAAAATTATACGGACCACACAATATGTCAGTGAATACTTCCAAATGACGGGATGAGGCCCGTTAAACTCGATAATCTTTCCTTGGGTTTTCAGCCCAATTAGGTAAAAAAATTCAATTCTTACATCCTATCCCCTTTATAAAAAGTTTCGTCCTCGAAACTAGCTTAATTTCGATCTTAGACTCATCGTGAAATTTTACATTCATCAAAGCATAATTTGTTTGCAGTATCCAATTGCATTCTCTTCATTTCTAGCATCAACTAAAATCACTCATACGATGATTTCATATCATTCGCTCATAACACAAAATGCAATACCCTATCGCATTTCCTTCATCCTTTATATCATCAGAACTTAACACTTCCATCATATCTGATGGAATTGTTTCAATCATTTTATCAATAAACACCTAAGACCATAATCTTTATCTCATACTTTCCAATGACCATATTCATATGATTAGATTACCATGGTTTATAACAACAGAACCTATCTCTCAATCTTCCCAACCACATTACCATCAAAAATCATAATCAATGTAATCATCACATCAATGTAATTTCAGACATCAAACTCGAATTCTGCTAGAATGTAGTATCCCACTACATTCTCATCGTTCGATTCCTCAATACCAATCAGCTTTTTAAGCCCAATTTTCTCAATCTACTACTTCAACAACAATAATTTATCGATATATCATTGCATAAAATAAATCACTTACACAAGAGCATTATGATTCCGCTGCGCTGCTCTACTTCCACCCTTGTTTCTATCGACTTCTTTTCAAGTAAATTTCTTGAGTTAGTCATTAACTTAGTTTCTATAAACTTAATTCTTCTTCATCATCATATCAAATCAAAAATCATTCAAAAATTCTAAATTACGCAACCAAGACAGCTCTGCAGTAATAAAATCACAACTTTACTGTGATATCCCACAATACTTCTTCATCCCCAATATCAATACATTTTACTCTCCATCGTTCATACAACGTACAAAAATAGACATATTTTAATCTTTTGTGCATATAACTATCTAGCACTGATGCTATATCCATCAAGCCTCACTTAATTTGTCCAGTATCCCTTACTCGCAAAACCCTCACAAGAATTCAGTTCAATTTGCTTATTATGAAATTTTATTGTTTACAATTTCCTAACTTGAAAAATCAATCGACCATTATAATTTCATAACCCAATCTCCTCAAAACATAAACACAAATCTTATAATTTTGTTTCACTTACTAAACTGATTAAACCTTAGTATGCATCGTAATAATACTAAATTCACATCTCTAGGCTCATTTTTGGTTAAAATTTAGCATAAGGTCAATACACCTATGCTTTGATTTGTCCAAAGTGGAACAAAACATTACTATGCTTCTTTATTCACCGTAGCCATCCTCAAATAATTCCAATTTTTTGAATCATTTAGGTAGTCCAACCCAATGATCGAAAATTTCTTGGTTCAACAATAAGTTCATAAATTTATAATATAAGTGTTATTACTTGATCACATAATACCGGGCATATTATAAGACTCATATATAGTTTAATATACCATATATTATATACTTTTATAACTATAATGCTCTTCAATATACTTCAAGACAATGACATGCACTCCATACATTGTCTATATCTCTAAATAATCAAATTTAGTAGTGTATATTCCATATGCTTATGAATACATAATACATTTATAATCAAATAATCCTTACCCATTCTTTTTTATTTTTACTCATCTATTTATAATCCCTAACTGGTTAGTATCTATGGCTCACCAAAATAACAGTCTATAATAGGCATCATCTTATTGTAAATCATACAATCCCAGTTAAAATTCGACGAGGCATTTTATCACTTACAAACAGGCCAGACTACGATCAATCCAAAATCATATATGCCTCAAACAAAATACTCAATTCCCTAAAATATTCATATAATACTTATAATCTCAATAAAATGTATCTAATCTAAGGTACTTCTTAGAATTCAAATCATTTGTGGGAAATATAAACTTATGTTAAATTATACATGCGATCTTTCTTGCTCCTCCCAGGCATTTCAGTCTGAAACCAAGATTAGTATAATGTATATATTCATAGTTTCCCTTGACTCGACATCTCACAACAAGATAACCCAATCCTTTTACATAGTGTCACAACAACAATTTGAAACTTATAATAATTAAATGCATTGACCCTCAATGAAAATGAGTAACAACTCAAGCTTATGTGGTACTAACATGTTATCCAATCAGGTAATGGGTATAAATTAACATTTCGGACAAAATGCAATACACACAGACAATGACACTGAATTCGAAACACAAGAATTGATTTCTTACATAGATCTCATATGAGGGATACTATGTTACAGCAAGTCATGAAAAATCCAAAGATGCTAAATATGATAGTGAATTCATAACATAGAAATATTTTCCAAAGCAATGATTTACTTGACCTAAAAGAAAAGACCGAGTAAAAATAGGACTACAAGAAACAGACCCACTCAAAAACTTTTCAAATGATAAAAATAACTAACTTGATAGTGTTCTCTCAAGAATGAAAACACATCATGTAAGGAGTTTGTATAAGATATAAATTGTTTCCAAAAGAAGGAAACAGGCTCTGCTACCACTTTGGGTTGTCATGCTCCGGAACCCAAATAATTTTGATCCGACTAATAAGATATGTCGTTTGTATTTGATTATGTAGTTAGAAATTTGAATAAGTTATAGAATTTATTATACTAGTTGGTTAATAGGTTAGGATATTATCTATATTTTTGGTCAATAGATTAGGATATTATCTATCTTTTCTAAACATGAATATGAGGGATGAGGGCTCCATAGGACCTCCCAAAGTATAATATATTCTCTCTCCAGTTTGCGTATTTTTACACTGTTCTTCGTATAACCCATATACTCCTCCTATAACCCAACAAATTGGTAGCGGAGCAAGTTTCTTGAGGGACCTATGAGAATAGAGAGTGAAACACAATCGGCTTTTAGCCAATATATAGCACCATCAGTTTTTGATGGGCAAAATTATCAAGCATGGGCTATTCGAATGAAAGTTTATCTTGATGCTATGGATCATTGGGAGGCTGTAGAAGAAGATTATGACGTTGCATCGTTGTCTGCAAATCCAACGGTGGCACAAATGAAAATACATAAGGAGAGGAAGACAAGAAAGTCAAAAGCTATGGCTTGTCTTTTTTCTGCCGTCACAAACACCATATTTACCAAAATCATGAACCATCAGTCAGCCAAAGCTATATGGGATTATCTTAAGGAGTATGAAGGCCACGAGAGAATCAAGACCATGAAAATTCTCAATTTAATTAGAGAATTTAAGGTGATGAAGATGAAGGAATCAGAAACAATTAAAGAATATTCTGACAAGCTATTGGGCATTGTCAACAAAATAAGGCTTTAAGGTAAGGATTTTCTTGATGAAAGAACTATCCAAAAGATTCTTGTTTAGGAAAAGATATGAGTCCAAAATTTCTTCATTGGAGGAGTGTAAGGATTTGTCAAGCATATCCTTGGCAGAATTGATTAATGCTTTGCAGGCTTAGGAACAAAGAAGAATCTTTAAAGAAGAAGGAATTATTGAGGAAGCTTTGATTGCCAAGTCTAGAAGCTTAAAGTATAAAAATAACACTCGTTGTCCTTATTGCAAGAAATTAAATCATACACCAAAGAAGTGTTGGTGGAGGCCCGATATATAATGCAAACAATATGGAGGTATGAGACACATTGAGAATATATGTAGATCCCAACAGTCTGAAGCAGCAATAGCACATATGGAAGAAAACGATAATAATGTCTCTTTATAAAGATATATGAAGATTCGCCAATTTGGGAATATGCAAATACTACGACAAGGAGGAGCTTGTTAGGATATGCCGTTAGTATTTGATTATACAGTTAGAAATTTGAATAAGTTATAGATTTTATTATATTATTTGGTAATAGGTTAGGATATTATCTATATTTTTGGTTAATAGACTAGGATATTATCTATGTTTTTCTTTAAATACTAGACATGAATAAGAGGGACTAGGGCTCCCATATGAGCTCCTAAAGTTTAATATCTTCACTCTCCGGTTTGCATACCTTTACACAATTCCTTTTTATATCCCATATCCTCCTCCTATTACCCAACAGCAACAACCTGTCGTAGGCCCACTATATACATTGCCATGACACCCGAAAAAGCCTATATTAGACCTACAAGATTGATGGCAAAATAGCAAAGCGGAGGAAATTACTAGAATTAGTATATAAAACAAAGTACAGCAGATATTGATGTTTCCTGGTAACATCGAACAATCCCATGAATAAGAATACAAGAATGAGTATAATACAATAACTATATGCTCGATTAAATAATCAGTGACATGTTAATGACTCATTACAATAAAATGACTCAAGGGACTCGATTATGAATGTAAATCCTCAAAATAATACCTCGAACAAGCTTAAATCCAATAAAAATCTTCATGTTTTTCCTGGAAGCGAGCTTGGTTTATTAACCTTGCAATCATGCCAAGAATCTGACAGAACTTGCCAGGTGAGCGGATGGGAAAAATATATTTCAAATACACATGCAATACTTTTTAAGCACACACACTAGCATACAATGAGACTCGATAAATCACAAAAGTATGCAGCACAGTCATAGTCAAATAACTCGTACATAAAACAGCAATCAACACACAAAAGATCATGATCGGGCTGGCAATTTCTCTCAATCTATTGAGTTCCCAGAATTGGGACTGAGATAAGTCAGTGGTAGTTCTCAACTTACCTTTTTCCTTATTTACCTCATGCCCATTCTACTGACGCTACCAGGGCGTTAGGTGATGGCAGCTCCACATAAGTAGACCCCACTCTGCAGGTCCCATCTTGTGTTCATCGACTTACTCGTGTTGTCCCTGTCCCCTTTACAACTTCGATTTGATTGGCATCTCCTTGCCTTGCTAGCGTACTTGGAGATATCTCAAGAGTCGCATGGGTTACCCCATACTATGCCTGTGTATTCACATCTCGTATATCCAATTCACTCGATGCATTGAATGCCTAACAATTATCATAACATCCTAATGCATCATTTAAAACATAACATGCATAACAACGACAAGCACACCGCACAACCAATAACCACATCACATGCTAGCATTTTTTGTATTCGTTTATTTATTTATTACTCTTATAATCGTAACCAATAAATCATGCCAGATATAAACAACAAGAAAAATCCTCCACTCACGAGTTTCCTGATGTTCAAAGAGCCCGCACTTGATTCTTTGATTACTGGATCGATTCCTCGAGGTCCTGCGTCAATAGGTATACATAAAATCATAGACGATTCTCAATTTTATAGGCTAGATTACATAATAACACATAAAATTACACTTCTATAACCTTAATTCGACGTGTTTCTACCCAATACCTAACTCGGAATCGATTTAGACATTTTTCCTAGTTTTCCTTATTTTTTCGAATCTTGTACTAATTATTTAAATCAAATCAACTCCAAATTCACAAATTTTGGTACCACTAGATTCCTTGTAAGTTTCTATTATTTTTATGTAATTTTTTGGAAACTTTTCTCATTTTCTCCTATTTTTTGTTGATTTTTCTGTCATTTTTATGCCGATTTTCTAATTTTTTTTCCAAATTTAAATAATTTCCTACCAATGAGAGTGCGACACCTGGCAGCTCTAGGCGCTACCAGGGTGTCTCTGAAACCTCAGCTGCGTGACACGTGGCTTAACATAAGCATGCCATGCGTCATCCTAGCCTAAGGCTCGGAGACACGCGGACCTATTAAACCAACCATCTTGCCCGGGCCTAAGGCTCGGGCCATCCCAGCCTAGACCTGTCGAACGACAGATAGCCTAGATGTCCCTCCGGATGACGCATCGTCTAGGATTGTCTTCTTCCCCTAGACACCCGCGAGTTGTAGGTTTTCCAGCAAAATCCTAATTCTTGATCTCCCTCAATTTCAAACAAATCCTTTACACAAAAACCGTACCAACATAAAGATAACTTAAATCCGACTAAATCCCTTCCATTTTCACTAACTATCATGCATCAAATCACGTAAACAAGGAAAAACAAAATCCGGTATATTCCAGACAAAGGCTCACCAGATTCTGGCCATATGGAACCGGAAACAACACTATTTTGTTTGGGTTATGGTCGGGGAAGAAGGTCAGAGGTTTTGGGAAGGTTTTCAGCTGCAGATGACTACTAAAACATGGTTTATCTATATGGGATTTTATCTCGATAGAATGACCGGTAATAGGGGAAACTAGGAAGACTTCAAGCGGCAACAAATCACGGGTGAAACGACGTCGTATAGAAGGCATATGAAACGACATCGTATTGCCAAACCTAAACCCCACCTGTAACCCTACTCGAAATGGAACTTCTATGTGCGTTTTGATGTCCATGGTCAAAACAACATTGACCTGTGTCATTTTGATCCGGAATAAATATTATTTAAATATTAATATAATTAATAATATTTATACTTATTTATTTATATATAAAATTTCTAAAATTCATAAAAATTATCCTACTATTCCAAAAAATACACAGAAAATTTTTATAATTTTCTTATAAATATTACTATCCATCAGTATCATAAAATTATTTTTTTCATAAATGAATGATTTACTAAAATTAAATATCTTAATATTTTCCTTAGAAAAATCACGATAATACAAAATATACTTCCGAAAATTCTTAGAAAATTTGTACACCTTCTAAAACCCTCAATAGACGAATTTATAGTATGAACACCCTAAAATCATTTACATCCCCTCGATAATGATTTTTCAATCACTCATCATAAATTTATAAAATTTCTAATAATAATTTAAACACCTCCAAAATTGAATAATTACCTTCCATACGTCCGTGAATACTTACAAATGACAGGATGAGGCCCGTTAAACTCAATTATCCTTCCTTGGATTTTCGGCCCAATAAGAATAAAAACTTTGATTCTTACGTTCTCATGTGTATTCATTCATGCCAGTTTATAATGTATTTAAAAGGTTCCGTCTACTCACGGTTTCCTAACGTTTGAAGTGCCCACACTTGATCCTCAATCGTTAGGTCGATTCCTCAATAGTCATCCCCTGTAGGCATTCACCTACACATGTATTTATAATCGAATGGTTAATGTTGAATCCTTAATGCATAAAAACTTATAAAATTACACACTTATAACTTAACACGATGCGTTTCTACCCAAAAATCAATATAAGATCGATCAGGATATTTTTTCTATTTTTCTTTATTTTTTCAGATATTAATCTATTTATTTGACCCATCAAATCATCTCAGATTTAAATGATTCTTATACTATTGGATTCCTTATCATTTTTTTATTGTAATTTTTCAGAAATTTTTTTCATTTTATTCTATTTTCCCTGAATTTATTCCTTATTTTGCTTATTATTTGTATTTTCTGATTATTTTATATTTTCTAGCCAATCCCCGATCAACACCTGGCAAAATTTATTATTTGTAATAAATAATTTCTTTTCCTATTTACTAAAAATCTTCAAAAATACGTAGCAACTAGTGTATAACTCCGAAAAATATGCAGAAAACCTCTACAAACTCCACTTGAAGAGTATTATCACCTGGTACCATAAAATTTATCTTCCCGTAAATATAAGTTTTACTACAAATTAAATATCTTAATCGAAAATTTCCAAAAAATCACGAAATGTCACATCCAAAAATTCTCGGAAAATGTCTTAATACCTTTGTACTATTAATGTCACATCCTCATCACATTATTTTTAAATCCTCGGTTTCATAATTATCCAAAATTCTAATAAATACATTAATTTCTCGAAAAATAAAATTTAATCTCGTACCATTAAAAATCAAATTTATTGTTTTTCATTAGTCTAAGACACATTACCCTCATAAATCATGATTGAGCTTCTCGGATCAAGTACCCAAAAATCTCGATTCTCAAAGTTTCTACCTTATATCTAACTCAAAATCGACTCAAATATTTTTTTTTATTTTTCTGATTCTTTCTCTAATTTTTTGACCTATCAAATCAACTCCAATTTTATAAATTTTTGTACCACCAAACTCATTATAATTTCTAGTATTTTCTATGAGTTTTTGAAAATTTTCTCTTTTTTTGCTATTTTTCTCGATTTTTCTTTCATTTCTGTCGATTTTTTAATTTTCAGAATTAATTTATTTCCAGGCAACTAGAATGCAGCACCTGGCAGCTCTAGGCACTGCCAGGCCATCTCCCGAACCTCCAGTTTAATGAAATGTGGTTCACCCTCCTCGTGCCACGCATCTCCCAAGCCTCAGGCTCGGGTCCATGGCTCTGCTCCAACGAACGTCGTCTAGAGGGTCGTCTTCAACCTCCAGACCAAGCATTATTCATCCCTGCAACTCAAAATCTTTAAATCCCAATCTCACAATTTAACTAACAAACCTTTATAATAACTACATCAAAACGAAGATCAAGTCTCCGTAAGTCTAATATAATTGAAATGCCTAATTTCTAACAACTCAAAAAATGAATTCTATGAGGGAGAAACACCCGGAATCCGGGATAATTCCATACCCGAAAACGACGGTATCATCATCTGAAAACACATGGGAATGGTTCGGTTGAAGTCGTGACTTGCACGAGGAGAAAAATTGCAGCTTTTCCGGAACGGAATTGAAGCTTGAGACGAGTATGGGTTCCGCATGGGTATATTAGGCTTGTTCCGACCATGTGTGGGTGGTCAGAGAGACGAGTGTGATTCCGGCACATGTAAGGGCAAAGGGTTTCCAGCGAGTGTGTCTCATCCCTCTCTGATACGACGTCATACAACAGGGTATACGAAACGACGTCATATGGGCAAAAACAACTTAAGCTCCCGTGTTTAACTAAAACGACACCCCTTGGTGCAGTTTAGGTCCCAATGGTCAAAACGATGTTGACGACTATCGTTTTGACCATTTATTATAATATTACGAAGATAATATATATTAAATATTATAATTATTATTTATTAATTATATAAAATCATATAAAATTCATAAAAATTATCATATTATCGCAAAAAATACATAAAAAAAATTCGGTAGACTCCTTATGAATAATAATATCCATTAGTATTATAAATTTATTTTTAATATAAATAAATTATTTTTTAAAAATCAAATACCTTTCTTTTTTTCTTAGAAAAATCATTATAATTTTAAATCCACCTCCAAAAATTCTCAGAAAATTTATAAACCCTTAAATACCATCAATAGACTAATCTATGGTCTTAAAACTCCCAAATCACTAACACCCCCTTGATAATGATTTTCTAATCATTTATCATAAATTTATAAAATTTCTAATAATAATTTAAAAATTTTCAATAATGAATAATTACCTCCAAAATCATACGAACCATACCATAAGTCCGTAAATATTCCCAAATGAGGGGCCAAGGCCGGTTATCCTTGATAGTCCTTCCTTGGGCTTCTCATCCCAAGTAGGTTAAAAATCTTCGATTCTTATAGATATGCTGCTTGTTTGAAAACCCATGTGAAGGATATGTCGCACATATGTCTTTGTATCATTTCCAGTACTCATAGAAAGATTCATCTTTATACTACCTTGCTACTGATATGTTCTTGCATAGACCTGAGGTGCGGGATGATAGAAAAAACTTTGTCAAAAATGATTCCACCATCTCCATCCATGTAGATATTGATCGTGGTGGAAGACTTTGTAACCAACATTTCACTCCATCTTTTAGGTAGAATCAGAAGGCATAGAGTCTGGCATCATCTTCCATCATATCTCATAGTCTAAAGATCGAACATACTGCTTCAAAATCTTGTATGTGGGTGTTGAGGTCTTCTTTAGGTCAAACATGGAAGGATGGCAAGAGCTGGATAAGAGTTGGCTTCAATTCAAAGCTAGCATTGATATCCCATTGATGGAGGACCAATGGGTTGTTGTTTCTCTGCAAAGGCCGTCTTTGTTTATAAGTCTGAGAGCTTCATTGTGTGAGACCCAGCCCGAGGTTACCCAATCCATATCGAAAAGGAGTGAGGGAGGTCTTGGGCTTATATGTGTTGTGTGATGGTATCATTTGTAACAAGATGCATCTTTTGGGCTCTGTGGTTAAAAACCCAACTGAGCATTGCAGTTGTGATCCATCACCCACACATACATGTCCAGGCCCGCTGGGCCAAGGGTTCCGGGGCCGGGTCGTGACAAATGGTAGCGGAGCCGATCTCGTTCCCTCTTCCGGGTGGGCTTGGGCCGTGTTGTGTGTTCACGTTTGGATCCGTAAGTTTAGGCTCAAGTCAGTTACGTTTAGGCTCCCCTTGTGAGGACACGAGGTCTATAAGGAGGGGGAGATTGTGAGACCCAGCCCGTAGGGGGGTCAGGTTATCCAATCCCACATCGGAAAGGAGCGAGGGAGGTCTTGGGCTTATATGTGTTTTGTGATGGTATCATTTGTAACAAGATGCATCTTTGGGGCCCTGTGGTTAAAAGCCCAACTGAGCGTTGCAGTTGTGATCCATCACGCACACATATACGTCCAGGCCTGCTGGGCCAAGGTCCGGGGACCGAGTCGTGACACATTGTCTACTCCATGATTAAGAAAATCTTCCAGTAACCTGTTCAGCTGGTTGTTGTGCCCATTATTCCAGTTCTGCTACCTACCGTGCCCATGGTTAATATTTCCACCGTAACCATGGTTTGCAAAATTTCCGCTATTCATTTAGTTATTACCAAGGATGACTACAACTGGATGGACTCTAATATTTAGAACTTGGTCTTCAGCTGCTATGCTTGGATAGAATATCTGGTTTGTGCGAACATGGGTTATTATTTGTAGGGAAGAACTCTTAGCGGACTCGGTTTCTTCTGAATCACGGCTTGAATCCGAATAGACTTGTCTAGTAGACTGAGTTATCCTCCAATGACACACAACATTGTTCCTCCTGTAAATGGTCTTGATCTCTGAATAAAAAAGGAACTAGCAGACCAATCTGGGATAATCTGAGCATAAAAATAGCATGACTTGAGTGCAACTGTTGGCTGGTTGATTCCACGGTAACGACGCTGAAATTCTATGTGTTGTCAAAACACTCAAAGATAAAGTTCTATTATGGTGATTATACTATAGTATAGATATCAGAATTGAATCCATAGGGAATCGGGATCAAGTCACAACTAAGGCATGGATGCAAAGCTTTCCATGAGCACGCAATCAAAGAGTGTGGGCACGGTGGGATTAATATTGATTTTAGATTGGTTTGAATAGTAAAAGCAAGAGTATGTAAGTTTCTAAATGATATGAGGATAGTATCTGGCCTCGACTTACACTCAGCTATTGTATTCCTTCATTTATAGATTCAATTGTAGGATGATCTTGACTTCTTTATTTAGAGAACATGATTGGTAGGAAACCAGGCATAACCATGGCACTTGAGAGTCTTAGTACTACTGAAGGCTCCTTCACCTATCCTATCAACGATCTTTCTATCTCTTGGAGCACTAACATAGATGCTCAAATTGATACCTCTTTTTTCTTGGCTTGTCACTCGATTCCAAAGGATTGTACGACAATCCTTCTTTTGACAGTGTAGACTTGATCAAATGATCTAGCCTTAACCACAGTAATAAAATCCACTGAACGATTAACAGAGAAAAGAATAAATAAAGACTTCAATTTATCTATTATAAATTCTCTCAAAAGATTGGACAATAATGTGATATAAAGTCATAGCTAAATTATGAGTTTCTGGCCAGACATGTTTGAGAGAATTCTCTCTTAATTCTAAAAGATATTAAAAACTAGATACCCTGACCACAGTAGTCTCAAATTTATATATTTACTTATTGGATGACAACTGTGCTAACTTTATTCGAAATGGATATGCTCTTGTTCCTCTTTGTCCTGAACAGATAAGCCCTCATGCCCTCGGTCTTTATCTTCTTTTTCTTGAAAATCGCATGCTATCTTGAAGAAATGGTCTTGTAATGAGATGGCATGCATGAGTATGAGATATGCATGATATTCATGATGGTGCAATGCTTGTGATATTGCATTAGTATATTGCACAATGTGAAATTGAATAGGCTTGATGAGATATATTGGCATGCTGTAATTTATGAGATTTGGGTGCACAAATAAATACATGGATGCAAAGATATGTTTTCATACATAACTTGATTTATATTGCTTTTATAGTATGCTTGCTAGCTGGTTTACGTTTATATTCACCAGGATTTTATATGACATTTTGATTCCTATTAAGATCCTCGTGATCTCATCCTCTCTAAATATTGTTTTTCAGATGTTAGTTGCTGGCTGAAAGCATTGTGTCTAGGTTCTAGTTGAGCCTTGCTGGGATGTTAGACTTTTATTAACTCGACATGTATTTTGAGTAGCATACTATGATTGGGTTAGTATATATTTTTGGTTATGATATTATATTGCATGATTGCACATTATGTCCGCATAGTCACGTTTATTGTGCATGTCGTGGGTATTGGACCCATTATGATTTTATAAGTTGCATATTTTGTGGCTAGTAGGCCTATTGTGCATTTGTGACATTGATAAATATGTTTGGGTCATGTGATTCCGAATGATATATCATTTCGGGTTATAAATTTTATATTGCCAAGCCGTATACCTCACCCCGCCCCACCCCACCCTTAATCACCTAGTCTACTCCTCACCTCACCCTTTAATCACCTAGAACCACCTACCGGGGATTTGAACCCAGGATCTCCTCCAATCCCATAAGGGATGATGCCATCTGAGCTAATGCATACTTAATTCAGTGTTAAGTACATATGTGATTCTATATGCATATAATTATGTTTCGATCTCAAATCCCACTTAGAAGAGACAGCGTGAGAATGTGAGTTTGTGAAATCATATTTTAGATAAACTAAATATATGTGATGAGTACAGACATATACTTCAAAACCAATCAAGTCAGAGTGTGTGACAAATATTTCACTAAAAATTAGTTAGTAACTGAATGTTAATGAGAAAACAAATGTTTATGATATCATATGCTAGCTACTCCTACAATTACTGCAAGTAATTATGTACCTTTTCTATATATAATAAAAAATAAGGTCATGAATTGAATTTTCCACAAGGTGAAGCGAAATATGTAGAGAGTACCATCGAAGAAAAAAGGTAGGAAAAAAAATACTCTTCATCAGCAATGGGAGGACTGAAGGTTCTGAAGGAAGTGGGGATTGCTTGCCTTTGCCTTTGTCTTAACAATTTTGCAGTATGTCATCCCTACTGTCTACTATAGCTATACCTAGCTATATACCATATGTCACAAAATTTTGAAGATTGACCACCATTACTGTTATATCATCCATATTGCCTCTGCTGAAAGCCATATTTACAAGCTTTTTGCAGGATTCCACTGAATTCTCCTGCAAAACTACATCAACTGCCTCTTGTTCCTTCACCTGCAATGAGGCCATCCAGGGATCCATAAACATGCATGAAGGGTTGTATTCCTATATTTGCAATCAGTTTTTGGGTGAGTAGATAGATATATTTACCTTATCCCACAATCCATCAGATGCCAAGATCAAGAACTCACAATCCAAGGTTAGTCGAACTGTTTTAATCTCTGGCTCAGAAATTATCCACTTCTTCAAATACTGGTCTCCTATCGCTCTTGAAACTGCAAGCGACCCATGGACTCTCCATATGCCATTGCGGCAGTGCAGATAACCACCCTGCAATGTCGAGCTTGCAAGTCTAGTAAGTTCCAACTCTGAAGCTTAGTAGGCATATAAGAGTAATGAGGCAGCATTAATCTTACGGAATTCTCGATGCGAAGACGCTCATCTTCTCGGTTAATCCGGTGATCCATTGTTAACGGTTCTGCCACTCCTTTCCTACTCAAAACTACTCTACAGTCACCTACATTTGCAACGTGTACTTCGCCATCCTTGAGGAGAACACTAGCAGCACAAGCTCCACTACCAACACCCTGCCGGGGCAGGTGGAATATCAAGAAAACCAATATGAATATGTGCATTTTGTTTTTTTCAAATTAAAGAATTTTTATCATCGATAACTAATATTTATTGCAGCTTTATACATATCGATTGAGAATAGTTCCAATTGACCCGTAATTTTAAAATACTATCTAGAAGATAATTTTTGCACCGCCGTCCTGGGAGCAATCCTATTACTTATTCTTTGGTAATCAAGACTTCCACATCCAAAGCCTGTTTCAAATAGTCTAAACATGAGCAAGTCAGTTATTTCCTTATTTGTTCATATCCGTGTGCCGTGTTCAACAACTTGAGGAAGAAAATATACCTGGCTAAGAAACTCCCTATCTGTGACCGAGTAGCCTCCGCGTATGGCCTGCTCTAACTGATCATTATCTTTTTCAGCATTTTGAAGAGCTTTTACAATGTTCTTTCCAAGATTTTCAGCAACAAAGTCAGCAGCTGCTCTGCCTCCATGTCCATCAATGACAGTGAAAAATGCCTGGTGACAGAAAGGGAAAAACATGATTTATACGCATTATAAAGATGATAATTTTGATTTATAATTCACGGAAGATTGACAAATATGGTTCTTAATTAACCAAAAACACGCAATTCGGGAAAAAGCACAACTAATTCTAAGGCCAACCTGCTTTGCATCTCCCAGAATATCAACCATGAACCCATATCTATCTTCCATGACCTCTCTCCTTCCTTTCTTACTAGCTAAAACGAAATCCCTACCTTGAACCTCAAATTCCTTGTTTTCCATCTTCACATTCTTCTCACCAAATTCCAAGCTTGGACTATGTTCGGGCACGACAAGCCTTGCAGGTCTTTTCTTCAACTTATTATTGGCAATCCCGTTACCGCCCACAGCCTTTCTTACGGGTAAAGGAGCCCATCCTTTCTCAACAAGGGTATCGGGATAATTCTCTGAGTGTTTGTCATGCAAACCCTTCTGATACATTTCACCATAATGCATAGTTTCTCGTTTGAATTTCTCGTCCTGCAAATGCGAATTCCCATACCGCAGAACTTTTTTTTTCATTTCGCAACTTCCATCTTCGCCATAAATATTTCCTCCTTGAGGTACAGTTGAACGCGATGATTCTGTTGGCAAGGATTGTTGATCACGACGTAAAACTTTTGATTCTGAATCTCTAATAGTAATCAAAGACCCTTCTCCTTGTTCAACAAAAAAGTGGTTGGCCCACGAGAGAGATGGGCAGAGAGTAGGAGATATAGGAGAATTAATGCTTAAAGAGGCCATAGATATGGCCTTTCTTAGGCTTCGGAGAAAGTAAAGAGCTAGGGATATAAAAGAGAAACCCCATACGAAATCTTCTAGATCTACCATGCCTTTGACAACTATTGTGAGAGAGGAAGGATTGTGATTTGCGGAGATAGAGGAAGGATTGTGATTCAAACAAAATCAAAGATATGACCTCGAATTAGGCCTTAAAGGTAGGCATAAAATAGGATGAGGATAATATGAGAAAGGAACTCTAATTTTGTTGCATGATAGTTGACGAGTCAAAAGGGGTGGTTCGGTTCAACTATGTTTTCTTGTGTTCAACCGCCTTGGAAACTAATAAAGAGAAAACAAAGGTCAAAGGCATTGATGTATTACTTCTTTTGACACTTTCAAAGCCTGGATATGGTCACATGTACAAACACAAGACGTTAAGGATGGGGAATGGTGTGCCCTTTATTATATCTTATGCTTTTGTCATTGCTTACCTAGTAGGAGAAACAATTGTTGACTTGGTCAAACATAGTAGATGGAAGGGTTGTGACAGTCAACCTGCATTCCTAATACCATCTTGAGCTCCTCTAAGTTGATTTTGACACTATGGCACCTTGTTTCTGAACAGAGATCTGGCTTTAATCGGGCTATACATAATTTAGAAAAAGAAAATTCAGAATTTTGAAAATAGATATAAGCGGCACATGTCTAAATCTAAAGAGTGCGTTTAGAAATGAAAGTTTATCACATATTTTGGGGGGTCTGAAAACTTATACTTGAATCAACTCTATCCCTCGAAGCTCAAGAGAACTAAGGTGCCTCGCATCAAACATCTCTGTGCATCAGAATCTTGACAATGACAAAATGTCGTATTGATAACATGATATTTATACAATAATATATGTGTATTACAAGTAAATAAAAAGCTAGATAAACCAAACATCCCCATGGCTGTGCTGATGCTCGATCAAGAGCCGAAATTCTCCATAGAATATATATCACCAACTTATACTTGTTTCAGATAATAGATCCTCCACTACAAACATTAAAAAAGGTTTTGGCAGTGAAGGCCATTCCCTGGTGAGTTTCAAAGAGACTTGTCTCATGGTAGGCCGAGACAATGGATTGGAATGTACACATGACAACGCTATTTCGGTGATATGTACCACACACTCTGCAATATGACATTCGGGAATTGGAATGCGCTGATCCACAACATCCATCAACATTGTGTGCAGACCAATCGTTGATTGTGGTTCAGATGAAGACGATGAGGACATAGAAAGCGTGGAGATGAGATCTCTTGGATGCTTTCCCATTATTATTTCCAATGCAATCACTCCAAAACTATAGACATCATTTTTTTCATCCACTTTCATTGTGTAGGCTAGTTCTGCAAGAAAATCAAAATACTGAATGCATAAGACTTATTTTCTTGAGGGTACAGAAAAAATGGTTTCTCTCACCTCCCAAAATCTCCCCCCTCTCTCCATACCCCACCCCACCCCGTTTCATCAAACTACTCACACTACTACCGTGCCTGCTGTCCACCCCGTCAATGGGCTGTCATCACCACCTTCGCCACCCCAGGTCCCAAGGCCCGTTCATCCACTATGGAAACCAGACCAGGTGCTCAACACTGACCGGTATATCTCCTATTTCGTCGAAGGAATACCAGAGGGTTGGCCTTCGGGCAAACTCTTCAAAGAAATAGCTGCCATTGAACCTGTCGTCGATGTCTTCATTTCTGTCCGAAAATCCAGGCGGGGATTGCGTTTTGGCTTTGCAAAATTTGTTCGGTGTGGAGTTCAGGAAGCCACTAGACAAAGGAGACTTAACTCTATCATAGCTGGTCCTGCATGGATGAGTTTTCAGGTAGCTCGATATGCCCATCCTGCTGCCCAACGCCAGGTTCCACGTCCGGATGCATCCCGCACTCCTATACCAGCTGAACTTCGTCCTCCCCCCCCTGCTGCCCCTTTTAAGACCTTCAGGGAGCGTGACAGTCGTACGTATGTGGAGGCTACAATGGCAGCCGCATCCCCTGTTCCAGACTGTGCCATACTGGAGCTCTATCTTGATGTGGGCGCCCAGACTAGACTGTTGAGAATTGCAGTAGGTATATTACGTGCAGGCTCCTATAATGAGATCTGTTTCCCCTTGAAGGTGGAGTGTGTCCATATGGGAGGACAGCAATGTCTCATTACCTTTGAGTCAGAGGAGAAGATGACCCGGGAGCTCACCACTAATTATAGCTTTTGGAAAGGATTGTTCTTTGATATCCATCCCTGGCAGCATGAGGATATGCAGAAGAAAAGGCTGAGTTGGGTCCAGATTGTGGGACTGCCTTTGACTGTCTGGGGTGAAGCTGCGTTTAGGCAAACCATTCATCAGATTGGTTCACTGGTTCAGGTACACAGGCAAACTATCAGTTGGACTCATCTTAAGGCAGCTGTGGTCCAAGTGGCTACTGGAATATTATCGGACATCCATCTCCAGCTTCAAGTCAAGGTTGCTGGCCAAATGTTTTCAGTTTGTATCCAGGAAACAAAGGAGCCAGAAGTTGTGGAACCCGAGGCGGACAAAAAAGAAACTGCTTCGGGTGCCAGCAATAGTCTTTCAGTCCCCATTAACCACCTAGTGCCAGAGGTAAGGAAGAGCAGGCTAGGAGATGTCAGAAGCAGCATGTCTCCTGCAAGAAAAGTAGGAAAAGGTGGTTCCTGTCGGCAGTCTGACCAAGACGCCACACGTGCAAAGGCAGATGTTGTGGAAAAATTGCACGAGGGTTTTGTGGGTACCAGTGGGATATTCAAGTTGTTGGGACAGGAGTCAGAATTACCCATGGGTCCATCACCTCATGAGCTACAGTCTTCTGAAGGGCTCTTTAGTCATTCACAGCAACAATGAGGTTCTTTCAGTCATTGTACGGCACCCGAGTTCTACCAAGGGAGAAAGGAGGATAGTGATGCTCACAGGCTTCTAGCCCCTCGCATGGTGGCTTCTGAGTTGCTGCCAACTAATTCAGGAGACGATTCCAGCACACCTCCGCCTTCCCCTACTGATATGGCCTTTGCTAGAATGCGTAAGGAGGGCAACAAGGCTTCACGTATGGGTGAGAAAGGCAGAGCTGCAAACACTAGAGTTGGCAAACAAAAGAAACTTAAACACATTAAACCCACTGGTAGTTTGTCCTCGGCTGGCTGTAGTTAAGTGGCGTTGCTTTCTGCTCCGCAGGTGGCGGAAGATCCTTCATTTTTGGCGGCTACTCGTGACAGCCATATGGGTGTAGAGGTGATGCCGCAGTCAAAGAGTGCAGCTACCGAGATATGCCCGGTGGAGAAGGAAGTACACCAGACATTGACACTCATGGAAACTTTGGGACTTCATCAGAAACAAACAAAAGCAGCGATTCGTCAAAAACTGCAAACTCGGATTGTAGAGGAAGGTAAGGAGTGGCAAAATCACTGCACTTGATTGTGCTGTGAATGGTTGTTTGCGCCAGGGTCTATTGTTTGTCTATGTTTAATTTTGCGATGTGGAACATTAGAGGGTGTAGAGGGAAAATCAAACACCATCAGATCCGTTCGTTAATCAATAAGGAGCGGCTTAGTGTTTTGATTCTATGTGAGACGAAAAATGAACACTTCACTGATCGCTTTGCAAGTAGCCTATAGCCAGGAACCACCGTCAAATGGTTGGCTATCGATGCGCAAGGGAGGGAAGGAGGACTTGCATGCTTATGGGATGATACAAATGTTCAGATTACAGGTGTGGAGAGATATAAACGGTGGATATTGTTGCAGATGTGCATGAGAATTTCGGGTTTTTGCTTTGTTTGCGTTGGTTTATACGCTCCTAACACTGAGGTGGATCGCAGAGTATTGTGGGCTGAAATTCAGCAACGGAAGGCACTGGATACTGCTCCCTGGGTGCTCTTAGGGGACTTTAACGAGACAGTGAGCGAAACGGAGCGCCTTGGCAGTCATTTCAACTACCAAGCAGCACGGCGATTCCTTAACTTTATTCACGGCAGTGGGTTGGTTGATTTGCCAATTGTGGGAAAGGAATTTACGTGGTTCACCACACATAGAGCGTCTAGAATAGACCGGGTTCTAGCATCCCCTACCTGGTGTCAACACTTCAGTCGGCATAGACTATATACCGGTGCTAAAGGTTTCTCGGATCATGTTCCCCTCATTCTGAAAGCTGATACTTTTTTCTGGGGTTTTCGTCCATTCCGTTCGTGGGATATGTGGTGGGACGACAGCACTTTTCTGGAGGTGATACAAAATATGTGGCACGAGGCAGGTCAATGCTTCCCAGGAAATTACAGGGTGATCAAGAAACTTGCTGTCTTAAAGCGGAAACTTGCAGTTTGGCATAAAGAAGAGTTTGGGGCGTTGGATAATCAGTTGCGGCAGACGTTAAATGAAATTGATACATTGGATAAGGATAGACGAAATTTGGGGTTAGCCCTGACGGGGCGATATAATCTCTTGCAGGTCCGGAAATGGGAGATAAAACGGAGACTTGAGGCTTTGTGGCGGCAGAAATCCAGACAGCAATGGTTAAAGTTGGGAGATAAGAACAGTAAGTTCTTCCAATCATGTGCTTCATTACGTCGATGTATTAATTTTATTGGGGTCGTTAAGGTCAATGGAGTGGAGATTACTGATCCATCTGCGATTAAAACTGCGGCGCACACACATTTCCAGCAGTTTTTTAAGGGTGATACGGTGTGTTGGTTAGGTCTGGGACGCCTAGATTTGCCCAGGATATCATCTGTTGAGGCTGATATGCTAGAAACCCCTTTCACGGAGGAGGAAATACAGCAGGCGGTTTGGGCTTGCAGAAGTCACAAGACTCCAGGGCCAGACGGGTTCAATTTCTACTTCCTTAAAAAATCGTGGACTGTCATTGGCCAGGATATCATCATAATGGTCCACGATTTTCATTCCAGTGGGACACTACCGCGTGGGATCAATAACAGCTTCATTACATTGATCCCCAAGATATCCGGTGCCTCTGATTTTAATTCTTATCGGCCTATCAGCTTACTCAACAGCCTATACAAGATTGTTGCAAAGATACTGTCCAACCGGCTGAAGAGTGTGGCGGATCACCTCATCTCCCCTTTTCAAACAGGTTTTATGGCAGGCCGATACATTGTTGACTCGATCATGATCGCCAACGAATTAATTCATACTATGAAGCAATCACAGCAACGTGGATGGTGCTTCAAATTGGATTTTCAGAAAGCCTACGACTCCGTTGATTGGAATTTTCTTTTGGAGGTCATGACGAGGATGGGTTTTGGTTCACGTTGGCGCCAGTGGATAATGGCCTGCATCTCCACAGCGAGGTGTGCCGTATTGATCAATGGCTCCCCGACACAGGAATTTACAACGGGGAGAGGCCTGCGTCAAGGGGATCCGTTGTCACCATTGCTGTTTAATTTGGTAGGGGAGGTATTGTCCAGACTCATCGTCACAGTGGCGGAGAGGCAATTATTTCAGGGTATCAAGGTTGGTACGTTATACCTAACACACTTACAGTACGCGGACGATGTTATTCTTTTTTGCCAGGGCGACAATCAGGGAATCCTCAACTTGAAGCGACTGCTGCGGTGTTATGAGATGTTGTCCGGCTTGAAGATTAATTTCTTCAAATCTGGATTAGTAGGGATCCATGTGTCTACAGGGGAGGTGGTCCATCTGGCGTCTAAGCTCCATTGTCAGCAGCAAGTACTCCCCTTTCAGTATTTAGGGATTCCACTAGGGGCAAATCCCCGCAGATATAAAACATGGGAGACGGTAATTACCCGATTCAAACGTAAATTGGCCTCCTGGAAAGGTTCCTTGCTATCTTTAGGGAGCCGGATTGTCTTGTTGAAGTCGGTATTGCATAGTTTACCTATTTACTATATGACGCTCTTCCAAATGCCGGTGGTGGTTAGGAGGGATTTGGAGAAATGGATGAGACGTTTTCTTTGGGCGGGGAGAGCAGATCAACGATGCATGAGTAAAGTGAGTTGGCAGGTTGCAGTTCGTGCCAAGGACAACGGCGGTGCTGGGCTGGGTTGTTTACAATGGAGGAATGTGGCATTACTCATGAAGTGGAGCTATCGGTTGGCCACAGCCCATTGTTCGCTGTGGCATCAGTTTATCATGCAAAAATATAGTCCCACGCTGCGAGATGGAGGGATAGCATGTGAGGATCGTCGTGCTTCAGCTCTTTGGAAGGGTATTGTCAACACAAGCAGATTTTCCGTCTCTAACGGACAATGTATCTCCACACTCTTCCGCTGGCAACTGGGCAAAGGAGACATAATCTCCTTTTGGAATGATATTTGGTGCAGTATGTCGCCATTGAAAGTATTATTCCCCAGGTTATATGCGCTTTCTCTTATCAAAGAGGGCTCCATCTTACGGTTTGGGTATCTGGACGGGACTGTTTGGAAGTGGGATCTGATATGGAGACGTCAGCTTTTCGTATGGGAGGTAACTGAAGTTCACCGGTTACAATTGATGTTGGATGGATACAAACCGAAGGCCATTGAAGAAGACCGGTTGCTGTGGGGGGACTCACGCTGCACCTTCTCATCCCGCGCCTGTTACCAATCTTTGGAAGCCTTGTCCGTCACGCCAGAGGTCAGGTCAATACCAAATGTATGGAATGAGCAGGGAGCTCCGAAATGGCAGGCTTTTATGTGGTTAGCGTGTAGAGAAAAGATGGCTTCCAAAGGTCATTTGATCCGCCTTGGTCTTCTGCCTGCTAGTGAAGGTGCTTGTCATGCTTGTGCATATCAGGAGGGGGACTCCAATCACGCTCTACTCACCTGTCGGAATGCCTGGGCTTGTTGGTCCTTATTATTCAAACATTGGGGCATCAGCTGGGTCCAACCATGCTCCATGACTGAATTGTTCTTACAGTGGGCTGGCTTCTCCACTTCCCGTCGATGGAAAAAGGTGTGGTACGTCCTGTTGTTCTCTTTTACTTGGAGTATCTGGCTAGGTAGAAATCATAGCCTTTTCAGGGGAGATGTGGTTAGTACAAATGACATGTTCATGAATGGTTTGAGACACGGCTTCTGCTGGGCCAAGTCGAATTTACGGGATGTACATTTAGATAGTTTAGATCTATTGCCTGCAGGAGATTTTGCCTCTTTGTTGGGTAGATAATGTTGTTGATATCTAGCGCCTGAAAATGTCTGATCCTATAAGCTCTTATGGTATCAGTTAGTTTTGTTTTGCTTGCTGTGGGTACATTATTCCGTTGTCCCAATCCTCTGTATTAATGCTCCTGATATTAATACAATCGATACATTCTCAAAAAAAGACTTATTTTCTTTAAATAAACCCAATTCAAAAGAAAAAAGAAATCACAAACCTGGAGCTATGTACCCTATGGTACCAGCCAAGAAGGTCCAATTAGAGGAGTCAGGCATCAGAAGCCTAGCAATACCAAAATCTGAGAGATGTGCCTCGTACTCCAGATCAAGCAGAATGTTGCTGCTAGAAATGTCTCGATGAATAATTGGAGGATAGCAGTCATGGTGCATATAGGACAATGCCTGAGCAACTCCATGAACAACATTCAGCCTTTTACTCCAGTCCAACTCTGTACATCTCTCTGCACTGCTTAAAATCATATTTAGATTCCCATTCTCTATCAGTTCATAAACCAAAAAGGAGTTCTTCACGTGCGAACAAAAACCATGTAGCTTCACAATATTTCGATGCCGAATATTGGTTAAGGCCCTGATTTCACTTTCAAAAGCTTTAAAATCAGTTTCTATCTCTCCTCCGTGGGTAGAATGAAGTTTCTTAACAGCAACCACCTGTCCTGAAGTCATCACAGCTCTGTAGACACTTCCATATCCTCCTTGCCCAATGCAATGCTTGGAATCAAATTCTTCGGTGGCTCTAACAATATCTCTATACAACTCATTTTCGTCATGACCCAATATTGCGAATGCATCCTGGCATTTTTCCAGTGGTGTTTCAGATTCTACTTTCTTACCACCTCGGTTCAGAGTAAATATATAGCCAGTCACAGCACACAAAAGAAAGAATCCTCCCAAAACAGATACTAAAATGAAAAGAGTAGTTTTGCTTCCTCTGCGTCCAGTATGATTACAAGCATTTAGACCACTGACATTACCGCATAGATCCAAATTGCTTTTGTATGCTTCAAATGGAGCCTCATGAAAAGCTTTGGCTTTAGGAATAGGCCCTGTAAGCTCATTGTTGGATACATCCACCACTGTTAAGGCCATCCAATATTCTGGAGCGTCTGATATCAAACCATGAAGCATGTTGTGTGAGAGGTTTAGCACTTCCAATGTATTCAACTGGGCAAGACCTTGTGGTATCTCTCCAACCAAGGAATTTCTACTAAGATCAAGATCTTCAAGAAAACGTAAAAGTCTTATCTCCAAGGGGATAGTTCCTAAGAAATTGTTATCACCCAAGTTCAAGTGAGTTAATTGCGAGCACTCTCCAATCTGCTTTGGTATTGGTCCAAAAAGCTTGTTTCTGGATAAACTTAGATTTTGAAGATTGGATAGCATTTGGATTTCCTTTGGAATGACACCTGACAAGCGGTTGTTGCTGAGACCAAGTTTGTATAACAACTTCAACTGTCCCAATTCCTTGGGAATAACTCCATCCAAGTTATTTGACGAGAGATCAAGCACCTGCAGTTGAACGGCCCTTCCAAGCTCTGTTGGTATTTCTCCGGAGATATTGTTGTTTGAGATTATAAAGGTTGCCATGTTGACCCATTCTGCCCATCGACTTGACAACTTACCATGGAAGTTATTGCTACTCAAATCGATGAGGTATAAGTGTGGATAAATACCCAAACTTTGATCGATATCTCCTGATAATCGATTCCCTTAGAGCCTTACTCTCAACAAACTATTACAGTTTCGTAAACCTCGAGGGATTGGACCATACAAGTAATTGTCGATGGCAGTAAAATGTTGAAGTAAACCTCCAGAGCATAAATCTTGAGGAAGATGGCCAGAAAAGTTGTTATAAGCCAAGTCCAACTTTGTCAAGAGCGTGAGATTGCTTAGCTCCCATGGAATGGAACCGGAGAGTTGGTTATACCCAAGCATAAGGGTGGATAAAATTTTCAAATTATCAATAGATGATGGGATTGTGCCAACCAAAGTATTATTTTTTAGACCTAAATCCACAAGTTTTGTCAAATTTGTGATGGCAGAAGGAATTGTGCCAGCAAGATTATTATCCCACAAATCAAGATAATTAAGGGATTCTAATAATCCAATTGAAGGAGGTATAAGACCGGAGAGATGATTACTCCAAAGACAGGTTCTATAAATTTCTCAAATTTCCTATTGAGGATGGAATTGTACCAACCAAACTATTATTTGCGAGACTTAAACCCACAAGCTTTGTCAAATTTGTGATGGCCAATGGAATTGTGCCAGCAAGATTATTATCTGACAAATCAATAAAATTCAGGGAGTCCAACAATCCAATTGATGGAGATATAAGGCCAGAGAGTCGATTGGATTGAAGTGCAAGATAGGATAATTTTTTCAGTTTTCCGACAGAAACGGGAATTTCACCATTGAAATTATTATGTGAGAGATCAAGCACTTCTAGAAATTGAAGAAACGTGATTTCTGTGGGAATAGATACAAAGAGTTGATTACCCCGAAGAAGTAGAAGAGATAAATTTCTCAAATTTCCAATAGATGCTGGGATTTCGCCAGTTAAATTATTGACTTCCAAGTCCAGATAGATAATTCTGGGGAGGTAACTGATGCCAGGATGAATGGTTCCATGGAGTGAATTGTACCTTAGTGTAAGATTGAGAAGATTGGAGAAAAATGAGAAATTGAGACTCTGCAGCGTACCTCACAATCCCATATATGGGAGGCTGATATTGATAGCTCGTCCACTGTCATCACATGAAACACCACTCCAATGGCAATGATTGTTGCCAGCCCAAGAAGAAAGGGTGGACTGGCTTTGAAATGTCAAGACTTGCTTTCCATTTTAGAAGACCTTTTGCTTCCTGCATTCCATTGCCAATATTCTCATGTTGATGTTGAGTGGTAGCAAAACCAGCAGCATTACTGGAAAAGTAAGCAAAAGGCAAGAAACAAAGGAAGTGTTATACCTGAGAAGGTGGCCTCAAGCATTGGAGTGGTGCAGGGAACTAGGAGAGGAACTCGCGCCACAGGATTTCCAGGTTATTACAAAGACTTTGTGATGACTGAACTTTAAGTTGTTACGAGATAGGTTAGTCTATAGCAGGATATAAGTACAGGGTGGTTAGTGAAGTTCGTTAAGGATTTTGTTGTAACTCTTTTCTCTTCTTGGATTGGCAGTTCAATTTCTTCTTGCGAATTCTTTTCTCATTCTGTAACCAACTCATATTCAATAACAACCAGTTCAAAAAATATCTTCACTCCATTGGTGCTTTCATCAAGCTCTGCATAGATGGCAGAGTATAATACTCGATTTCGCGCTCTGGATTCCAAGCTGACTTCGATTCGTGAGGCTCAAGCTAAACTGCAAGTAGATTTCGCAGCCTTGACGTCAGATTTTTCGTCCATAGCTTCGTCTCTTGCTGATCAATCGAAGCTCTTAGCCGATCAACAACAGCTCTTGAAACAACTATTAGCTCGTCCCGTTTCGTCTCCTTCATTTAATACCACTGGCGATTGTTCTACATCTCGTTTCGGTGTTGGTGCGCCTCTTCGGGTTCTTTCAGTGGGGGTCCGCTTCACCATACGCGACACAAACTAGCTTCAGTAGAATTATCTCGCTTTTCGGGCTCTAATGTTGATCGTTGGATTTCCAAAGCATGTCGTTACTTTGAGTTTTATGACATTCGGGAGGAAGATCGTTTGTTGATTTCTTCTTTCCATTTTGATGATGCCGCGGTCGACTGGTACGATTGGATGTACCATAATCGTCAGCTGGCTGGGTGGGAGGAGTTTCTTGCCGCGCTTAAAAAACACTTTTGTTCTCGCGATTTAGAATCGCCGAAAGGATTGTTGGCTAAGGTACGTCAGGAGTCCACAGTGGAAGAATACCGCGCTCGGTTTGAATCCTTGATGAACCGATCCATGTTCTTGCCTGCCGGGTTCGTAGTGTGCTGCTTCATCTCCGGGTTGCGAGCAGATATCAAAGTATCTGTGTTGATGCAGGACGCACCAGACTTGGAGGAGGCAATTCGCCTGGCCCAATTGCATGAGGCCCGCATTCTGAATGAGCGGATGTCTTCGTGGCCCAAGCTTGGGGGACCTGGCCTCTTACCAACACCCAAATTCAGTCCATCTCCTTCGCAACCAGTTCATGTTTCCGATGCTGCAACCCTCTCCACGGGAACCAAGCTTCCAGTTCGGCGACTGACACCAGCGGAGGTGGCTCAACGACGGGCGCAAGGGTTGTGCTACTAGTGCGACGAGAAGTACAGCTGGGACCATAAGTGCAAAGCCAAACCGCAGCTGTTGTTTTTCTCATAGGGAGATGACATCGAGCTTCCGAGGGAGTCCGCACCTACTGACTGTTCGTTGAATGTGTCTGACAAAGGGAAGGACGTCGTGAACGAAGAGGAGGGTTCGGCTATATGTCATTATGCGATTTCAGGCAGTTCGTCACCTTCCACAATTTTCTTTTTAGGATCCGTTCGTGGGTCACCAGTCCAGGTATTGTTGGATAGAGGTAGTACGCATAATTTCATACAGCTACGTATTGCTAAATTTCTTCAGTTGACTGTGGAATCTGTTCCGGATTTTGGGGTGCTTGTGGGAAATGGCGAGAAGTTGCGATGCTCAGGGAGAGTGAGCCACGTGCCTCTGAGTATCCAGGGAGAGGAAATCTGTGTAGATTTTTTTGTGCTGGAGTTGCAGGGGTGGGATATGGTGCTTGGGGTATCTTGGCTAGCAACTCTTGGACCAGTTATTATGGATTACGGTCAATCCAATTTTGAGTTTCAATTGGGGCAAAAGACAGTTCGCTCGAAAAGGAATTTATTGGATTTGCCACAGCCTTCTTCATTACATGTTCTACGTATGCTAGCTTCAAAGCACTCTGCCATGTTTTTTTTTCGGCTGGAGATTGTGGATACGGCTACGTCAGTGGACGAGCCTATTCCACCCGACTTGCAGCAGCTGTTGACATCTTATGCGGCTGTGTTTCGTAGGCCGCAAGGGTTACCCTCGTCCAGGGAACTGGACCATTCAATTCCGTTGCATCCCTCAGCACCACCAGTTCGAGTACGGCCTTACAGATATCCATACTTCCAAAAGCAGGAGATTGAAAACCTTGTGAGCGAAATGCTGCAGGAGGGGATAATTTGCCCTAGTCAAAGTCCGTATTCATCGCCCGTGTTGTTAGTTCGAAAAAAAGACGGTTCTTGGCATTTTTGTGTCGACTACAAGGCCCTGAATGCAGTAACAATCCGTGATCAGTTCCCCATTCCTTCGATCGATGAGCTCTTCGATGAGCTACATGGAGCTGTTTATTTTTCCAAGTTAGATTTGCTGGCGGGGTATCACCAGATTCGCGTACATTCCGAGGATGTGGCGAAGACGGCTTTTCGCACACATGAAGGACATTACGAATTCTTGGTAATGCCCTTCGGATTATTGAATGCGTCGTCTACCTTCCAGGCTTTGATGAACGAGGTGTTTCGCTTTTATCTCCGCAAGTTTGTCTTAGTTTTTTTTGGTGACATTCTTGTGTACAGTGGTACGTGGACATCACATTTGGAGCACCTGCGCTTAGTATTGCAAGTCCTATGCCAACACGGTCTGGTGGCAAAGCGAACAAAGTGCCACTTTGGTCAGACCAAGCTTGGCTATTTAGGCCATGTAGTCTCTGCAGATGGGTTGTTGGTGGATGAGGAAAAAGTTGTAGCAATTCAACGTTGGCCGATTCCCAGGAATGTTAAAGAGGTTCGAGGGTTCCTGGGCTTAGCTGGATACTATAGACGTTTCATTAGGAATTTTGCTTCATATGCTGGGAGCTTGACTGACTTGTTGCGCAACAATTCCTTCACCTGGACTGAGACTACGCAGCAGTCTTTTGAGACGCTGAAATCCTTGCTGAGTTTAGCTCCTGTGTTGCGCTTGCCGGATTTCACTCGGCCATTTTGTGTCGAGACGGATGCATCCATGATTGGTATTGGCGCGGTGCTATCTCAGGAGAGACAACCTGTTTCCTTTTTCAGTCAGAAATTGTCTGCTCGCATACAGAAGGCATCCGCATACCACCGGGAAATGTATGCGATCACTCAGGCTGTCGCTAAATGGAGGCATTATTTACTGGGATGACGATTCACCATCATCACTAATCAGCAGTCCTTGAAGCATTTGGTGGATCAGGTCATTCAAACACCAGAACAGCACAGTTGGTTATGTAAGCTAGTGGGATACGACTTTGAGATACAGTATCACGCCGGATCGCAGAATTTGGCAGCTGATGCGCTCTCTTGGGTGCCAGCTCTATAGTTTCTTGCATCGCAATCATCTCCATTAGACTTTGTACACCGATTGCGTGATGCCAACAAGTCGGCTCCCGACCTGCTGCAATGTCAGCAACGACTGCACGCTGATCCTCCGAGTATGCCTGGGTATCGATTTACGGATGGTCTGCTTTTCTTGAAAGATCGCCTGGTGGTACCTGGGAATTCCTTGTTGCGGCAGCAGTTGTTGCAGGAATTCCATGCTTCGCCAGTTAGGGGACATGCAGGAGTAACACGCACCTGGCACCGTTTATCATCCAATTTCTTTTGGAAGGGAATACAGTAGGATGTTACCCGGTTCGTGCAGGTTTGCCAGCGGATGAAGGATCCTTCGTTGAAGCCTGCGGGCTTATTACAACCATTGGCTATTCCGGACCAAGTGTTTGAAGGAGTTTCCATGGATTTCATCACTGGATTGCCTAGTTCGAGGGGAAAAACAGTGATAATGGTGGTGGTGGATCGGCTGTCCAAGTATGGACATTTCGTGGCCATGTCATCTCCGATTACAAGTGAATCGGTGGCGGCAAGTTTCGTGGCAGAGGTGGTTCGTCTTCATGGTATTTCGGTGTCTATTGTTAGCGACAGGGACCCGAAATTCCTGACAGCGTTCTGGCAGGAATTACATCGCCTTCAGGGTACTAAGCTTTTCACCAGCATGTCATATCATCCGCAGACGGATGGCCAAACTGAGGCATTGAATAAAACACTAGAGATGTATTTGCATTGTTTCGTTAGTGACGCACCTGCACTATGGACAGTATATTTTCCGTGGGCGGAATACTGGTATAATACCTCGTTTCAGACCGCTGCGAGGATGACACCGTTCCAGGTTTTGTATGGCAGACCTCCACCAATTCTTTCGCATTATATTCGAGATTCGTCGAGTCATCCCTTGGTGGAGACGCAGTTGCTGCAGCGGGATGAGATTCTTCGGTTGCTTCGTGGGAATTTACAGCGGGCGCAAGAACGGATGAAGTCTTACGCAGATAAAGGGCGTCGTGATGTTCAATTTGAGCTGGGGGAATGGGTGTTTGTACGTCTGCAGCCGTATCGACAACATTCGTTGCGATTACGACGCCACGGCAAGTTCGGTCCACGTTACTTTGGACCATTTCAGGTAATTCAGAGGGTTGGATTGGTTGCCTATAAGCTGCAACTACCTGAGGTTGCCCGAATTCACCCGGTCTTTCATATGTCTTTGTTGCGGAAATGCTGGGGGGTTCCTGCTCAACAGGTTACTCCTTTGCATTTGGTGGATACTACTACTACCCTCATTTTGAAGCTGGCAGAAATTGTCCAGCGTCGACGGATTAAAAGGGGGTCTCGTTGGGTGGATCAGTGGCTGATTCGTTGGGAAGGGTTGTCTGCTTCGGACGACACGTGGGAGGATAGCGAACAAATACGACGAAGTTTTCCTGACATCAACCTTGCGGACAAGGTTCTTTTGGAAGAGGGGGGTATTGTTATACCTGAGAAGGTGGCCTCAAGCAGTACCCAGCTTGGAGTGGTGCAGGGAACTAGAAGAGGAACTCGCGCCACAGGATTGCCAGGTTATTACAAAGACTTTGTGATGACTGAACTTTAAGTTGTTACGAGATAGGTTAGTCTATAGCAGGATATAAGTACAGGGTGGTTAGTGAAGTTCGTTAAGGATTTTGTTGTAACTCTTTTCTCGTCTTGGATTGGCAGTTCAATTTCTTCTTGCGAATTCTTTTCTCATTCTGTAACCAACTCATATTCAATAACAACCAGTTCAAAAAACATCTTCACTCCAGGAAGCACGCGAGATTCGACAATAATAGGAGAGAGGATAGTAAGGATGCCATAAAGAATTGTTAGTTTTGTTCTTGGCACGAGAGAGAGAGAGATATTATTTATAGAGGGAGAGCAGATACTTAGTACGATTCACTTTGATCCTTACGTCCTTCTCCGCGAAATGACTGTGACAAGGGCAAGTTCCCGGAACCAAAAGACACGGCAGAAAGACTTAGCAATGACCATGACAAAAAATTCATCATAATAATGCAAAGAAGCTTTGGTACTTTTCCACTAGCGACTACTGTAACTCACAGGGGCAACTCAATTCTTATATCTTGAAGAATATCCAAGTTCAGTTTTCCGTCAACAAAACAAAACCGAAGAAAGCACAATCTTCTTTATTAATTGAGAAGAAATGTATGTAAAGTTACTAATGTAATTCAATTAATCCCCAAAACACAATCTTCCAACACTTTGTTTCCTTCAAAATTGCTTTCTCAATAACTGCATTGATTTCTAAATTTTCAGCTAGCTATAATGATTTTTTTAAAAAAAAATCTGTCTTTTACTATCTACAAATCCTAAGTTTTTTTTTCCAAAAAAACTATAATATATGTTAGATTTTAAAAAATTAAAAAATATAATTAATTCAATTGTATGAAATTAAGTTTCGATCCATTAAGTTTCATCCTCGTTTCCTTCCCAGCAAGTAGGAAATTTGACATCCTTATAATTATTGTATATGTACAACTTTCCGACTGTCAGAATTCAATTTTCATCAATGCTGCACTAGCATGTTTAATAGACAAGAATTTTGGTGTTGTAGAAATTAAAATTAAAATTATTTTTAACTATAAATTATTTTATTTAAAAAATAATTTTATTATTGTATATTATTATATTTTTATTTTAAATTATAAAAATATAATTTTTTTTTAAATTGAATTTTTAAAATTATGCAAGGCATAAACAATGCTCGGCAATGTCAAGGTCTCCCGACAACGTAACAAGTAATGAGTAAAAACTACGGAACCAAAAGGCACGGCAGAAAGACTTTGTTGGTAGTTGGCATTATATATTTATGTCTTATTATATATTTGGACCATTTGTTAGTTGGCAAATGACTTTGAAAATAATTAAGACAGGAAGAGGTTGCAAAAGTGGTTGTTTTTTTGTGTTCTCTCTCCATTATCTACCTTTTGGTAGTTATTATGTGAAAACCCGAAACTTGTTATTTGGGCCGGGAAGCCACATCAATGATCATGTCTGTTAATAAGTCTTAGCTCGTATTTTTTAATCGGTATTGAGTTTTAATCGGATTTTGGATATTTCAAAATTAAATGTTATTTTCAATGAATTATAGTATTTATTGAAAATTATGATTATTTATTAAATTAGTGATAGAAAAATAAAAAGATAAAATATATTGATGATTTTGATGTTTTAGGACTTTGAGTAGGTCCACTGAGAGTTTTAAAACATCAGTAAATTTTTTGAGAATTTTTAGAATCATAATCAGAATTATTATAATTTTCTGAGAATATTTGATTGTATATCCTTTGGTAACCAATTTGACATCTTGATTATATCTTGGTCTGCTCAAATTTTATATTCAATTCAGTGATTTAATTACCACATCATATTTTTTAATCCTCGCGGTAAAACTTTTGTTTCTGGATCTCTATTTTTAGTCAAAGACCCTTCTCCTTGTTCAACAAAAAAGTGGTTGACCCACGGGAGAAATGGGGAGAAAATTGGAGATATAGGAGAATAAACGAGTAAAGAGGCCATAAATATGAAAGGTTTGATCATTGACTTTAGGTATTGGAATACCTTAAAATTTTGAGGCTATACTTGAATCAACCCCACCCCTTCAAGCTCAGGTACCCAATTCCATCTTCTATTCTCCTCTATGAAAGGTTCCATGGTGGCTTTATCTATTGATTGCAAGCTCCAACACGTCACGACCACGTAATAGAAAAAACGCATTACCTTGATCACTTTAGAGGCATTTTACATATATATAAATATAGTAATACTCTGTAAGATTGAAGATTTAAACACCTTGTGCATTAGAATCATGACAATGACAAAATTTCTTATTGACAGCATGATATGTATACAATAATATATGTCTTACAAGTAAATGAAAATGACACAGAAGCGATATATACCTCCTTCCAATTGATGGAGGTATAGTGCCAGAGAGTTGATTATTCCAAAGTTTGAGTACAGATAAATATTTTAAATTTCCTATTGACGATGGATTTGTACCTACCAAAATATTATTTGAGAGACAAAAAGTCCACAAGCTTTGTCAACTTTGACGGCCTAAGGAATTGTGCCAGCAAGATTATTATCCGACAAATAAATAAAATTCAGCGAGGCCAATAATCTAATTGACTGGATGGAAGTGCAAGATAGGATAATTTTTTCTGTTTTTCAGCAAAATCAAGAATTCCACCACTCAAATTATTATGTGAGAGGTCAAGCGCTTCAAGAAGGTGAAGAGACGTGATTTCTGTGGGGAAAAGACCCAGAGAATTGATTACCCCAAAGAAATAGAAGAGATAAAGTTCTCAAAATTTCCAGTAGATGCTAGGATTTCACCAGTTAAATTATTGGCTGACAATTTTATATGGGTAATTCTGGAGAGGTAACTGATGCCTGGAGGATTGGTTCCATAGAGTGAATTATTCGCAAGTGTAAGATTTGAGAAAATTGGGGAGCAATGAGAAATTGAGACTCGGCAGCCTACCTCTCAATCCCATACGTACGTGGAAGGCTGATATTTATAACTCTTCCACTGCCATCACAAGAAACCCCAATCCAATGACAATGATTGTTGAAGGATGGACTGGTTTTGGTTGTCAAGACTTGCTTTCCATTCTAAGACCCTTTGCTTCCTGCATTCCTTCGCCAATACTCTGATGTTGAGAAATAGCAAGAGCAGTTGCATTAATAGAAGAGTGATTTCAAAATGCGAAAAACAAATGAAGCACACGAGAAGTGGGAATGACAAGGGAGAGAATAGTAAGGACGCCATGTAGAATTGTTAGGATTACGTGTACTTGTCACATTATTTATAGAGGGAGAACAGATATTTTAGTACAGTAAATAAATTCCAAAGGTGACAGAATATTCTGTGAGACGATTTGGAACGAATAAGTAATTTCTTCACAACTTTCCATGTGAGACCCCGTCCTTTTGAATGTCTAGTCAGCATTCGGTTTCAGTCAGTTGTCCCGGATTGGTCGGTTTGTGATAGTTGATTAGTTGACCGTCAGCGCTGACCCTTTGACCGAGTGATGTGGACTTAGTCATTGAGCCTAGCTGTCGGGTCTAGATCGTCTAGAACGTCGTGTCGGTGGTTGTATGTCGATAGTTGCACGACGTGTCGTTTCGGAGTTTATGAGTTTTCGAGGCCCGTTTTGAGTGGCCGGAGACCTTTGGGCCGATTTTCGTTTTTCGAGCCCAATCCCGTTTTAAAGTCCAATTCCTTGATTTTGAACCTTTTACTTTATTTTAAACCAGTTAATTTGATTTTACAATTAATTTGAATTTTTAGAAAAATTTTCAAAAAAAAAAAAAAAAAAAAAAAAAAAAAAGTCAAAGTTTGCTTATTTACCAAACTGCCATTAATGAGGCAGCCCCCCCACCCCTTTTTCTCACGAGAAGCGCAGGGAAAAGAAAAGTTTCTTTTCCCTTGCTTCTCACGCGGCCGAAGGCTTTTTAAGCCAAAAAAGAAGAACAAAATCCTTCAAAACTCCTCTTTCTTCAAAATCAAGGTTTGAGCATTTTGATAAAACTTAAAGGTAACCCTTCTTCATCTCTTTTCATTGTTGTTTCCTTAGATAATTGTATTTTTGATTGGTTTTGAGCATTTTAAGTAAATTCGAATTTTTGGAGATTATGTTTGATTTCTTTGTTTTCTTTTCCGTTTGTTGGTTGTATTAGCTTGCTAAGATGTTTCCTAAGGTAGTGTGATAGGTGGGTTTGATCAATTTTGGCTTAGGAGTGATTTTTGAGTTTTGGCGGTTTAGGGAAATTATGTGATTTTGGGGTTTTTGATCTTAATGAAAATTGTGGAAATCGACCATCACTAGTTGGCATGGCTATAATTTGGAATGGTCAATGCATAGAGAAATGTCTTTGTCTTTTTTGCATAAACTTTCCACAGTGATAGAGACATCTGAATGCTGAATCTAACTTACACATTAACTTTGATCTTTACTTCCTTATCCACAAGCTAAGGAAATGGCTATAATTGTAGAAATCGAGGATCACTAGTTGGCAAAATGACTGTGACAACGGCAAGGTCTCGGAACCAAAAGACACGGCAGAAAGACTTAGTTGGTCGAACAACTTTCATCCTCGTTTCCTTCCCAGCAAGTAGGAAATTTGACATCCACAGAATTATTGTATATGTACAACTTTCCAACTGTCAGAATTCAGTTTTCATCAATGCTGCACTAGCATGTTTAATAGACAAGAATTTGGTGTTGCAGAAATTAAAATTAAAATTATTTTTAACCATAAACTATTTTATTTAAATAATAATATTATTATTGTATATTATTATATTTTTATTTTAAATTATAAAAATATATAATTTCTTTTAAAAAATAAAATTTTAAAATTATGAGGGCAATACAATGCTCGACAATGTCAAGGTCTCCCGACAACGTAGCAAGTAATGAAAGATCCGTGTGAGCAAAAAGTATGTCTTATCATATATTTGGACTGGAAATATGCAAATCCTTGGCATTGATAAGATAAATTTTGCGGCAATGGACCGTTTGTTAATTAGCAAATCACTTCGAAAATAATTAAGACAAGAAGAGGTTGCAAAAATGGTTGTTTTTTTTGGTTCACTCTCCATTATCTAACTTTTGGTAATTGACTGTCTGTAAACCCAAAACTTTCGAGCTGCTTGGGCCGGAAAACCCAATCAAGGATCGTATATGTTAGTGGATCTTAGCATGTATTTTTGAATCGGTATTGAATTTTAATCGGATTTTGGACATTTCAAAGTTAGATGATATTTTTGATAAATAATTATATTTATTAAAAATTATTGTTATTTATGAACTTAGTGATTGGAAAATAAAAAGATATGATGTAGTAATGATTTTGATGTTCTAGGACCTTGGATAGGTCCATTGAGAGTTTAAAAGCATTAGTAAAAATTTTGAGAATAATCAAATTATTGTAATCTTCCGAGAATATTTGATTGAGATATTTAATTTTTAATAAATTATATATTATTAAAAAATTAATTTTAAAGTCTTGATGGATTTTACTATTTATAAGGAGTCCGTAAAAAAATTTTGTGCATTTTTCGGATGAATATAGTGATTTTTATAAATTTTAGATGATTTTATATTAATAAATAATAATTATATTTAATATTAGTAAAATAATAATATTTTGATAAAATAAGGTTAAAAAGAAATTGACCTATGTTGTTTTGACTGCTTATGGTCAAAATGCACGAGTGGCTGTCATTTTGGCCACTCACGAGAAATGTTACCGTTTTCACGAAAACGACATCGTTTGGCATTGAACCTACCACAACACCGTTTCGCCCCTCCAATAGCTGTGCCCATCCAGAACCATCCCACCGCCTGAGACCCGTATACCTGTCCTTTGACCAGCATAATCTAATTTCCACATTCGAGCTTGGGGTTTTTGCTGGGAATGCTCCCATTTGAAGCGTCTCGTGGTTTTGTGTGTTATACCGGCCGTTTCTGGTGGTATTCCAACCATATTTTGTCACTCTCAGGTGGGTTCATACAACCCATTTTACTTTGTAATTTCTCTTGATTTAGGATATCGTTTACAGTGTAAAAAATGCAAATTAAATGCATGTATAAGTTTGTTAAGTTGTGAAGAATGTTTTGGTGTATCATTGGTTAAGTTTTGTTGAGTATTTTGAAGGTTGATTTTTTGGGAGAAAACCTGTAATTTCATTGTTCATAGGCTGGAGGTTGAAGAAGATCCTCGTAAGTGACAGATCGTTTGCCCCAGCCCATGTGACAGGTCATCTAGAGGCATTAGTAGACGACGTGTTGCCTACAAGCATAGACGACGTGTCGTTCGTTAGCATAACCAGGCTCGGACCCGAGCCTGAGGTTAGGGCGATGTGACATACTCCAATAGAGCCACGTGTCACATCTTGGCAACTTCGGGTAGTAGACTGTCATCGCCTGGTTCCTCCAGCTGTCGCTTACTGATTGGCCAGAATTAATTAAATTCCATAAAATTACAAAAAAACTAGAAAGGGTTTAAAATTCAGGAAAAATAGAATAAAAATGAGAAAAATTTTCAAAAAATTATGATAAATTCTAGAAACAATAAGGAATCTAATGGTATCAAGATTGAAAGAACTTGATGAGAGTTTATTCAAATAATTAGATTAAGATCTAGAAAAATAATAGAAAATAGGAAAAATATTTGAATCGGTTTCAAATTGATTCTCGAGTAGAAACGCATCGTGTTAAGGTTATAGGTGCATAATCTTACTGATGACCTATGTTTAGCACTGGTCATCTGGACTAATTGTTGTTGTGTTTAAGTATGTTTTTGAACAATTGAATCATGTAATTGAATATTTTTGATCGTTTGTTGAGTATTGTGGTTGAACAGGTATTAGTTTATGTTTAGCAAGTAGAAGAGATTTTTTTGGGTGAAAATCGGCATATAGAACAAAGATTGAAATATATGTGTAACGACCCCAATTCCTAAACCATTATTCATTGCTCCAATTAAGGTCATTACCGCCGTGAAACCCAAATAAGCCTCAACGACACCTAAGACCTATTAGAATTTCACAAGGCTACTCATATGATACCGATTTTAATCTTGTTTATTTTGTTGCTTATCAATCAATTGGAGCATGATACTGGACACATATTCTGGTAACATACGGAGTAAATAAAATCATCAGCGGAAGTCTTAAATCAATCCATTGGGTTCATAACACACAAGTCCCATAGGGATCCAAATAATCAGCAAGAAATTCATCAATCAAGTTTGGAAATAGCAAGCCAAACGAATGCTTAAAAATTAAACCAGAACAATGTCCAATCTTTCAAGTTATTTGCGCAAGTAACAAGTAGTATTTGTGATGCGATATCGCCCCGCCGTGCAGCCTTGATCTCACACACTGGTACCACGAATAGAGGATGTACCTAAGCCTGAAAAATGGTAAAAACAACGGTTTGAGATTACAAGAATCTCAGTAGGGTCGCAGCATCATAAGATCTACAGAATCCCTAAACACAAATCTCCCAAATTCACATAAGATCATTCCCTAAACAACTAATGGGATCACGCAATTCAACAATAAACCAAAAGAGGTTAAGGCCGAGATTATGGCTGAGGGAGGACCACACTTCCGAAAGTTCAGAAGTACACAGGCAGGTGAAATACAACAAAATCACACTCAATGATAAAGAAAAAGTCATCCCCTTCCACCTGTGTTGTCCAAGACTTACTGCACAAAGGGTAGATGGTTAACACACAAGCTAATCAGTAAGCCTTTCACCTTATCCTCGCAAGGACAAGTCGACTAGCCCCACATGGACAAGTCTTCCCTTAGCCGCAACTAGGGCATCCCCAAATACCGCAAGATAAGGGCTTCTTGTCCCGCAAGACAGGGATCCGGCCCCGCAAGGATAGATATCCAGCGCTCACTTGCTGGTTCAACACCCATACACCTCCCATAAATCGATAAGAACCTCTCCTCTCCCTAGGAGCATCAGTTCTTACCCTGCGTGGCCACTGGAACAGGATCCTGACACACAAACACGTACAAGCACACACAGGCAAGTACAAAGCATAATACCACAACAGGGTATTCTCAATCACGTCAGGATATAATCAACACATCTAATTCATATAACAATATCATCCCAGGCACTCAATTCCTAACTCAGGGGTTCTATACAGCCTAGGAGATTCATATCTCATTCCGGATGTCATATTCTCACCATATAATCCAATCACAAACAATACAACAAAGGCAGGTAACGAAAACATCAAATAAGAGCAGGGGTTTTCTGGAGAAACCGATGAGGCATAGATCCTACCTCTCTTGTCTCTGAAAAATAAGCTAATCCTTTGCCTTTATTAAGTAAATCTGAACCACCTAAATCATCACCAGACAAAGACAAAACAAACTAAGCATGCATATCCAAAAGTCAATTGAATACCCAATTCCTTACCAATACCACTCACCAAACCTATCAGAAAACCAGTGATCGGTGCCTTCCCCTTGGATGTGTGATGTGATAGCCAGGAACTTATCAAGATTCAACCTGAATTTACCATTCCAATTAACTATGCAAAACCTATTGCTAAAAGTAGGGCATAAGACGATTTCGTCTCGACCCAAAACAACTAAATATTTACATCCAAGCTTTGATTAATATAGTGTTGGAAAGAGGATGAAAAGAGCTTTCCAACGACATATTATTTGCAAGATTCTGACAAACGAGCAGAGAGTTATGCTATTTTTAAGTTCAAAAAGATTTTGCGAAAACCTAATTCCGCCGCCGATTTTAAAAGTAACTTTAGACAAAGAAATACTGACCTCCTGACGAGAAACAAATGATGGCTTGAAAGAGGATGAAGAGAGCTTTCCAACAAGCTATTATTCGCAGAGATCCAATGAACGATGAGGGAGTTATGCTGGTTTAACGTTTCGGTAAGTTCTGACGGCTAAAGGGAGGTATAGGGTTTTAAGCCTATACGAATTTTGTAAGGTTTTAGGGGAAAAATTTGTGGGGTTGGCTTCCTATTTATATTCAATGAGTGTAGCATTATGTCTACTACTTTTAATCAATCTATCAATCCAATATAAATCACTAAATAACCAAAACTCTTAAATTACCTTCCCTATTTTTTTTAGGGACTTAATCTTTAAGGCAACTATCTACCTTAAAGGATGGTTCCTAAAGCTATTACCCATCTACAAGGATCTAAATCAAAAGGAATTAGAAGCAAATTAATTTACCGAACAATCTTACCAATTTCGGCTATCACACATCCTTCTCTTCAGGAGCAAAATCGTCTTTTCACCTGCACTGGCTTCTGGACTTCTAGGACTCAAAATTCGGGGTCTTACATCCTCCCCTCCTTATAAGAATTTCGTCCTCGAAATTTAAACATTAGTACCTAATCAAACAAGTAAGGATATTTTGCATGCATAGACTCCTCAGTCTCCCAAGACTGCTCCTCAATTTGGCTATTACGCCAAACAACTCGTACCATAGGTACGCTTCAACTGCGAAGCTGTCGAACTGACCGGTCTAGTATGGCAACTGGCTGTACGGGATAGGATAGGTCTTCTTCAACTTCTACTGGCGGTTCTTTAAGCACATGAGCAGGATCTCGCATATACTTTCTTAGCATTGACACGTGAAATACATTGTGAATTCTTTCCATATTTGGAGGTAGTGCAAGTCGGTATGCAACAGGGCCGATTCTCTCCACAATGTCATAAGGACCAATGTAGCGAGGTGTTAGCTTACCTCGCTGCTGAAAACGAAGGACTCCCTTCCATGGGGCTACCTTCAAAAACACCTTGTCTCCTACCGCAAATTCCAGCTCCCTTCGTCGATTGTTGGCGTAGCTTTTCTGCCGATCTTGTGCTGCTTTTAACCTTTGAAGAATCAAGCTCAATTGTTCTGTTGCTTGGTCAATTAATTCTGGATTGTCTAGGCGTCTCTCGCCTACTTCATTCCAGCAAATAGGGGTTCTGCAACGTCTCCCATAAAGTGCTTCATAGGGTGCCATACCGATGCTTACATGAAAGCTATTGTTGTAAGCAAATTCCGCCAATGGTAAGCTTTGATCCCAGCCGGTTTGCTGGTCTAATACACTCGCACGTAGCATATCTTCAAGTGTTTGAATTGTCCTTTCTGATTGACCATCGGTTTGGGGATGAAATGCTGTACTGAATTTCAATTTCGAACCCAATGCATTCTGGAGTTTCTCCCAAAATCGTGAAGTGAAACGAGGGTCACGATCTGAAACAATAGAAACTGGTACTCCATGCAAACGAACAATCTCATCCAAGTAACGAATTGCCAATTTTTCTGGTGTATCTGTCACACGTATAGGAAGAAAGTGTGCAGATTTCGTCAGTCGATCCACGATCACCCAAATAGCATTGTATCCTCGCTGTGATTTAGGCAAACCGGTAACAAAATCCATTGTGATGTGCTCCCACTTCCACTCTGGAATCGGAAGTGACTGAAGTAAACCAGCAGGTCTTTGATGTTCAATTTTCACTTGTTGACATACAAGACATCGAGCAACAAATTCAGCAATATGTCGCTTCATGTTAGGCCACCAATACTGGCCCTTCAAATCTCGGTACATCTTTGTGCTTCCAGGATGAATAGCAAACTTCGAACTATGCGCCTCTGATAGAATAAGGTTACGAAGATCAGCATTTTGTGGAACACATACTCGGTTTCTGAAGACTAGAACTTCGTCATCTCGTATTCTGAAATCACGAACTATAGCATCAACACCATCAGCAAGTTGCTTCCGAATTTCAGCAAGCTTCAGATCCTCCAACTGTTGATTCCGGATCTCCTCAATTATGGTAGGTGCGACTTCAATCCGTGCTAGCAACGAACCAGAGAATCAGTGCCAAGACGCACACGATTAGTTTTCAATTCCAACATCATTGGCAAATAATGAGTGCGCATATACGCCAGAATTGATGGGGAAGGAGAATGACACTTTCGGCTCAGGGCATCAGCCACAACATTCGCCTTTCCAGGATGATATTCGATGATCAAATCGTAGTCCTTAATTAGTTCCATCCATCTTCGTTGTCTCATATTCAATTCTTTCTGTGTAAGGAGGTACTTCAGGCTTTTGTGATCAGTAAAGATTCGACACGTCTCGCCGTATAGATAATGTCGCCATATTTTTAAAGCAAAGACCACGGCTGCAAGTTCTAGATCATGTGTAGGGTAGTTCATCTCGTGCGGTCGCAATTGCCTTGAAGCGTAGGCAATGACTTTCCCATCTTGCATCAATACACATCCAAGTCCGGATTTCGACGCGTCGCTGTAAACCACATATTCTTTTCCGCAAATAGGTAAGGTAAGGATAGGTGCAGAAACTAACCGATTCTTTAGCTCGTCGAAACTTTGCTGGCACTTTTCATTCCATACGAACGGCTCACCCTTGCGTGTCAGTTTTGTCAATGGCCCGGCAAGTGATGAAAAATTTTCCACAAAGCGACGGTAGTAACCTGCTAATCCAAGGAAACTACGAACTTCGAACACATTTCGCGGAGGTTCCCAAGCAATCACGGCTTCAATCTTCTTTGGATCAACAAACACACCTTGGGCGGAAACAATATGGCCAAGGAAACTAACCTCACGTAACCAGAATTCGCATTTTGAGTATTTGGCAAACAATCGCCGGTCCTTCAGAATTTGAAGCACAAGCCGCAAGTGCATAACATGATCCTCTTCCGACTTTGAGTAAATCAGAATGTCGTCGATGAAGACGATCACAAATTTATCCAGGAATTCGCGGAACACACGATTCATCAAGTCCATAAACACAGCTGGTGCATTGGTCAAACCGAATGGCATAACCAGAAATTCATAGTGGCCATATCGCGATCTGAACGCGGTCTTCGGAATATCAGCATCACGAACTCGCAATTGATGGTATCCAGATCTGAGATCAATCTTGGAGAATACCGCTGCCCCTTGGAGTTGGTCAAATAAATCATCAATGCGTGGCAAGGGATATTTGTTCTTCACGGTCACGCGGTTCAGCTGTCGATAATCAATGCACAATCGCAGCGAACCATCTTTCTTTTTCACGAACAGCACAGGTGCTCCCCACGGTGACACACTAGGTCGAATAAAACCACGATCCAGCAAATCTTCCAATTGCGTCTTCAGTTCCTTCATTTCCGCAGGAGCCATAAGATACGGAGGAATGGAAATCGGGTTTGTACCTGGCACAAGCTCAATGCCGAATTCTACTTCTCTTGCTGGTGGCAATCCGGCTATGTCTTCTGGAAATACTTCCGGAAATTCACAAACCACAGGAACAGAATTCAGATCTAAAGATTCTTTAGAAATATCTTGTACATGCACAAGGTACGCTGTACATCCTTTGTTGATTAATCGCTCCGCCTTCAGCCAGGAAATCATGCAAGTTGGCACAACTCACCTATCGCCTTCAAAACAGTATTCGGTACCATTAGCAAATGTGAACCACACCCGCTTGGTGAAACACTCCACACGGGCTTGATATTTTGCCAGACAATCCATGCCTAAAATCACATCCAGCTCCTTGATGTCTAATGGAATTAGATCCACATCAAATACATTCGATCCCCTACGTATAACACAGCTGATATAGACCAGATCACAAATCAGTTGCTCTCCCAAAGGAGTTAGAACCGCAATAGGAGGAGTCAAGGGAGATAGAGGACGATCCGCGCTAAGTGCTATCCTTTGACTCACAAACGATCTATTTGCTCCTGGATCAAATAAGACTTTAGCGTTTTGAGAAAAGACTGAAATAGTACCTGTCACCACATCAGGACTAGCCTCGGCATCAGTCAAAGTAAAGAGCCTTGTTGGTCTTGGTTGCGCTTCACTTGTGGATCCATTGGGTGGCCTTCCTGGTGCGCGTGCTGGTAGTCTAGAGGGATTGACATTCCCACCTTGGCTTGTGTTGGGTACCACTGGGATTCGCCGTTTTGGACAATCGGCCTGAATATGACCCATCTCGCCACAGTTGAAACATTGCCGTTGCGGAATCTGCCATGACGATCCATTATAATTGGAACCAGAAAAGTTCTTCCTGTTGGTGTTCCCATTGATCTGCGGAGGATGAGACCGTAAGAGATAGGGTCCCCTTCTTTGGTTGAACTTTGAATCTCGCCTATAGGATCCCCCACTATTAACTACTGGTGGCTTCCTGGTTTGCACGATCTTTTCAGATAACCCATCCTGAAATCGTCTTGCCAGCTGGTACGACGTGCGATCTTCTTCAGGTGCAAAGCAGGACAACTCCCTCAACACCTTCTCATATTCCATCACTGAGCGGGTGCCTTGTTCAAGTTTGTAAAATGCCTGCCGCTGCTCATTTTTATGGAACCTCGTATAAAATCTTTCGTCAAATTCATACCGGAACTCTTCCCACGTCGGCAAGCGATCGCCGAATCGCAAGCTAACAGATGTCCACCAAGCGAGGGCTTCTCCCTCAAGTAAGAATGTAGCAATGGCAACCTTGTCGTCATCAGAGATACGCAGGAACAAGGATACTCAGAATAAGGTATCTATCCACTCCCGAGCGGCTGCGGCTCCAGCTGAACCACCGAAGTCTTTACATCCAAGTTGTCGAGCTTCCTTCAGCAATTTTGTAATCATAACGGGAAGTCTCTCTGTCTCCTTATGTTGTGCCGGCTGTACAGGTTCAAGTGGTGGAATAGGTCCTGGTGTAGGCACAGAAGCACTCTGAAATTGCGCCTCCATTCACTGCTGGTTGGCAGCAATTCCTTGTAACACGTTTAAGATCTGTGCCATGACAGGGTCAATGCCTGGTGCGACTGGTGTCTCAGGTTGGTTTCCAGACTCAGCTTGCCCTTCCTGCTCATTTTGTGCATTTGGCTCATCTTGCTCAACAGGTTGCTGGTCATTCCGAATTTCAAACCTACCCCGTTGGTCCCTTTGTTGCCTCGAGCGTGCCATACTACACAGGTGTACGATTGTTACTCAATCAAACACTAAATACGATACTAGGAATAGGAGTGGTACCTGGTGGAGAGGCATGCACCGGACGATACGCATATGCTGGAAAATAATATACAAATTTCGAAAATCATATGCACACATGCTATGCACATTCCGCAATAATATTAACACGCAAAGAAATCATAACAAACATCACGCAACTATAGTTACACACATCATCCATATTCGGCAATACACATAATCACTCACATGCATATTCTTTCGGTAATGACAAGAAACATAGCTAATCATCCACTCCAACATATCAAGGCATACTAAAGATAAACATTCGACACAACTGCTATTATTATTGCCATCCTTTAAATCCCATGTTATCTCTAATTCCTTTTCAGTTTTAGTCCCTAAGTGAGTGAGTGTGTGCCCATGTTCTTACCTGCAATCACCTGCAATCACCAAAATTAACAACTAAGTCAGCAAATAACAAGTTATAAACCTAAACCATGCTCCGCTACCACACTTGTAACGACCCCAATTCCTAAACCATTATTCATTGCTCCGATTAAGGTCATTACCGCCGTGAAACCCAAATAAGTCTCAACGACACCTAAGACCTATTAGAATTTCACAAGGCTACTCATATGATACCGATTTTAATCTTGTTTATTTTGTTGCTTATCAATCAATTGGAGCATGATACTGGACACATATTCTGGTAACATACGGAGTAAATAAAATCATCAGCGGAAGTCTTAAATCAATCCATTGGGTTCATAACACACAAGTCCCATAGGGATCCAAATAATCAGCAAGAAATTCATCAATCAAGTTTGGAAATAGCAAGCCAAACGAATGCTTAAAAATTAAACCAGAACAATGCCCAATCTTTCAAGTTATTTGCGCAAGTAACAAGTAGTATTTGTGATGCGATATCGCCCCGCCGTGCAGCCTTGATCTCACACACTGGTACCACGAATAGAGGATGTACCTAAGCCTGAAAAATGGTAAAAACAACGGTATGAGATTACAAGAATCTCAGTAGGGTCGCAGCATCATAAGATCTACAGAATCCCTAAACATAAATCTCCCAAATTCACATAAGATCATTCCCTAAACAACTAATGGGATCACGCAATTCAACAATAAACCAAAAGAGGTTAAGGCCGAGATTATGGCTGAGGGAGGACCACACTTCCGAAAGTTCAGAAGTACAAAGGCAGGTGAAATACAACAAAATCACACTCAATGATGAAGAAAAGGCCATCCCCTTCCACCTGTGTTGTCCAAGACTTACTGCACAAAGGGTAGATGGTTAACACACAAACTAATCAGTAAGCCTTTCACCTTATCCTCGCAAGGACAAGTCGACTAGCCCTACATGGACAAGTCTTCCCTTAGCCGCAACTAGGGCATCCCCAAATCCCGCAAGATAAGGGCTTCCTGTCCCATAAGACAGGGATCCGGCCCCGCAAGGACAGATATCCAGCGCTCACTTGCTGGTTCAACACCCATACACCTCCCATAAATCGATAAGAACCTCTCCTCTCCCTAGGAGCATCAGTTCTTACCCTGCGTGGCCACCGGAACAGGATCCTGACACACAAACACGTACAAGCACACACAGGCAAGTACAAATCATAATACCACAACAGGGTATTCTCAATCACGTCAGGATATAATCAACACATCTAATTCATATAACAATATCATCCCAGGCACTCAATTCCAAACTCAGGGGTTCTATACAGCCTAGGAGATTCATATCTCATTCCGGATGTCATATTCTCACCATATAATCCAATCACAAACAATACAACAAAGGCAGGTAACGAAAACATCAAATAAGAGCAGGGGTTTTCTGGAGAAACCGATGAGGCATAGATTCTACCTCTCTTGTCTCTGAAAAATAAGATTTGGCGAAAACCTAATTCCGCCGCCAATTTTCAAAGTAACTTTAGACAAAGAAATACTGACCTCCTGACGAGAAAAAAATGATGGTTGGAAAGAGGATGAATAGAGTTTTCCAACAAGCTATTATTCGCAGAGATCCAATGAACGATGAGGGAGTTATGCTGGTTTAACGTTTCGGTAAGTTCTGACGGCTAAAGGGAGGTATAGGGTTTTAAGCCTATACGAATTTTGTAAGGTTTTAGGGGAAAACTTTGTGGGGTTGGCTTCCTATTTATATTCAATGAGTGTAGCATTATGTCTACTACTTTTAATCAATCTATCAATCCAATATAATTCACTAAATAACCAAAACTCTTAAATTACCTTCCCTATTTTTTTTAGGGACTTAATCTTTAAGGCAACTATCTACCTTAAAGGATGGTTCCTAAAGCTATTACCCATCTACAAGGACCTAAATCAAAAGGAATTAGAAGCAAATTAATTTACCGAACAATCTTACCAATTTCGGCTATCACACATCCTTCTCTTCAGGGGCAAAATCGTCTTTTCACCTGCACTGGCTTCTGGACTTCTAGGACTCAAAATTCGGGGTCTTACAATATGTACCTGTAAAGGGCAACTAATTGGTTGGTTCTATTAAACCAATCAGTTGGTTAAACAAAGGATTCACATCGAATAGTAATCGATTGGTCGGACCATCTTAATTGACCGGTTGGTTCAACAAAACCCAAGATACGAAGGCTTACCAACCGGTCGATCGTTAAAGATAAAAACGATCAAATACGAGATAAAGACGATCACATACGAGATAAAGACGATCACATACGAGATAAAGACGATCACATACGAGATAAAGACTATCAACTTATTTTTATTATAAAATAGACATCATGGTTGCATTAGTTTTCATCAAACACATTACGCATTCAAGTCTTTTCTTCAAAATGTGTCCTCGATCCATCAGTGATCAAGATAATGATATGTTTTTTTAGTTTTAATTAGTGCTAAGACTATTTGGAATAATTCTTTCTTTTCATCTTTGTATTCTTGATTTACTGATGCAAAATTTGGATTCAAATCTGCTATGTTCAGATTACACATTTCTTAACCCTATTTCTAATCTTGAATAGTTAACTAACCTAGCTAGTTTGTTTACAAGTGAGTTTAAATTGATTTGGAAGAATAAATAAAATGCGACAACAGATTAGAAGTCTTAAAACGGTTGCTGAAACTTGGTAGAATAGGAATATATCTGCCAAACCTAGGGTTCATATTGATTTGGGAAAAATGATTCAGAAGCTTAGTTATCATAGGAATATAGTTAGTTGAGAGTCTGAATTAGCTCATAATAGTCTATAAAGATATTAAGGGATTGAAAGATAATCAAGAACAGACTACAGAACATTGAAATTGAGTAATAGTTGGATGAATTCCCAAATTATCTAATAACCCTAACTTTAATATCTAGCTGATAACTTAGGTTTTAGATTTAGTTTAATTACAATTCTTTATTCGATCATTTAACTAGAATAATGGATTAGGCGAATTGATTAGTTTTAAACAAATTTTTCTGTGGGATCGATACTTGTTCTTTTGAATTATATTACTTGTTGACAGTCTTACGCTTATGATTAGAAGTAAATTCAATTTACGCCAACACTTAAGTGAATTTATGTTTTGAGTATGCAGTATTAAGAATCTAGTTATGAATGCATGTGTAGGTGGATACCTATAGATGATGGGCCTCGAGGAATCGGTTCAACATGTATGGAAGAATCAAGTGTGAGATCTTCAAACTTTGAGAACCCATGAGTGAAAGGAATCTTTTTAATACATTGTCTACTATCATGGAATGAATAGGCATGAGTATGATTAAATACAAAAGTATTGAATTATTGAATGAAATCATTGCATGTGCTAAGAATTAATACGTATTGCTTGTATTGCCTCATGCTTGAATTATTAAGCTATGTTATGTGTTAGTCGAATGTGTTATTTCTGTTTACCATAATAGAAGTATATGTGAGGTGTTTGGGTGTATTCGGAAGCATGAGATAGAATCAAACATCGTAACAACATAGGGTGACCTATGCTACTCTTAAGAGCTCTCTGAGTATGGTAGTGCAGCATGGATTTGTCAAGGGAGGCATAAGGAGGGATGAGGAATATAATTATTATAATATAATATGAGTAAACAGGATATCCTAAAATGGGGATCGAGTAGGTGGATCTACCATCACCTAGCGCCCCAACATCGTCGGGTGGAACTGGACTAAGAGGAGTGCATGCCCTATCATGACTGATCAAGTTCAGTATATAAGATAACAAGAAGCATGTGAGGAGCTGCATATAGAGTGCCACTGACGAATCCCAGTCCTATTCTTGGTGCCGGAGGGACTGAGAGTGTGAGACCCTGATCTTCCTAGATAGATGTCCTAGAATTTCAAGTACCAATGCAGCTGAAATTACCATTTTGCTCCTGAAAAAATGGGTGCGTGATGGCCAGAAATGATTGTGATGATTCTTTCCTATTTTGGTTCATTTGGTTTTTTTCCTATTCTGAAAGTTTCTAGAAGATTTATTCCAAATTTAATTCCTAATCATTATCTAAGAATATGTAGGCATAAAAATAGGGAAAATTAATCCCCTAAAAGGCCTATAAATACCCTAGTCGACTACCCTATTCCACATACCAGAAAATCCTTTTTTATTCCCGAAATTAAACCCTCTTCTTCTCTATAAGTGCCGACTTTTCTTCCCTTGCCGAAATTGCTTGATATTCATCAGATTTCTGCGTACAATAGCTTGTTGGAATCCTCTTTTCATCCTGTATCTTATTATCTTGGTTTCATCATCAGAAAGTTAGATTTTCTATTTTAATTTTCATTCCTCAAATTCTTAGGGATGTGTGACACAAATCTGCTTTCTTCTTCCTGTTGGTTTTAGATTTTGTTCCTCTTTTGTCGTATAAGTGTTTGGAACCTATTCCTGTTATAATATAATGAAATCAACCCTTGTATCCTTTTGTATGCAAAAATCGGCAACCCTACCTATGTTCCCTATTTATGCTGAAATTTATATAGTGAATTGGGGTGGATAATTAGGTTGATTCTTGTTGAGTTCTTGGCCATCACATCACGCATCAAAGGGGAGGTTCCAGCTACATATGATCTCTGATTTTTGGTAGGTTTGGTGAGTGAAATTGGTTAGGAACTAGGATGTTTATTTGGTTCTGAATATATATGCTTAGTATGGCATTGTCTTTGTCTTATTTTTTTAGGTGGTTTTGATCCTATTGATACAGGCAAAAGACTAGCTACTTGTTCAGACAAAGAGAGGTAGGATCTAATCCCCATCAATTTCTCCAGAGATCCTTTTGTTTGTTTGTTTGTTTTGGTTTGGGTAATGATCTATGCATGCTTATAGATTGAGTGTTGGTTGTAGGATCAATACCTCATTAGTTTCTCCAGGAATCCTTTGTTTGCATAATGAATTTGGTTTGTTTTCCTTGTATGCGCATGTTTGTGGTTTAGTATGCATGCTTGCGGATTAATTGCAGGATTCCTTAGGTGATTTCGAAACCTATATTGATTGAGGATTGAACTACCCATATTCGGTTTATGTACTTGGTATTGATATATGCCTTGTGTTGTGATTGATTAAGGATACCCTACTATGTTCCTGTGTGCTTGTACTTGCTTGTGTGCTTGTATTATGCTATTGTGTCAAGATTTTTGTTCCGATGGCCATTTGGGGTAAGTGACTGATGCTCCTAGTGAGAGGAGAGGTACTTACTGGTATGAGAGTCGCATGGGTGGTAATCCCTAGCAAGAGCTCGCTGGATGCCTAGTCCTTGTGTGGCTAGTTGCCTTGACCTTGTGTGGCAAGATTCCCTTATCCTTGTGTGGTTTGGATGCACTTGTCCTTGTATGACTTGGATGCCTTATCCTTGTGTGGCCTAAATGCCTTGTCCTTGTGTGGCAAGATGGAAAGGCTTGCGAATTAGTTTGTTTGCTAACCATTTACCCTTTGTGCAGTTAAGCCTTGGACAACACAGGTGGAAGAGGATAGTCATTCAATTGTACAAATCAGATGATAAATTACCTACCTATATACTTCTGGTTTCAGAAGTGTTCTTAGTCCTCCCAACACCTATTTATTTTGGCATAGCCCTTTGTGCATGCTTGTTATTTGTTTGATTCCTTTGTTAGTATATGCGAATCTGATATGTTGATTGAGAGATGATTGTTTAGATTTGATGATGGCAGTAAAATCTTGAAGTAAACCTCCAGAGCAATCTTGCGAAAGATGGGCAGAAAAGTTGTTATAAGACAACTCCAATCCAATCAAGTCCGTGAGATTGCTTATCTCACTTGGAATGGAACCGGAGATTGGTTATCCCCAAGCTCGAGGGTGGATAAATTTTTCAAATTATCAATAGATGATGGGATTGTGCCAACCAAAGTATTAATTGTGAGACCTAAATCTACAAGCTTTGTCAAATTTGTGATGGCCAAAGGAATTGTGCCAGCAAGATTATTATCCGACAAATCAATAAAATTCAGGGAGTGCAACAATCCAATTGATGGAGGTACAAAGCCAGAGAGTCGATTGGATTGAAGTGCAAGATAGGATAATTTTTTTCAGTTTTCCAACAGAAGCAGGAATTTCACCTCTCAAATTATTATATGAGAGGTCAAGATAGGTCAGCTACAATTGTGGAAATCGGCCATCACTAGTTGGCATGGCTATAATTTGGAATGGTCAATGCATAGAGCAATGGTTTGTCTTCTTTGCATAAACTTTCCATAGTGATAGAGATATCTGAATGCTGAATCTAACTTACACATTAACTTTGATCTTTATAATTTCCTTATCCGCAAGCTAAGGAAATGGCTATATTTGTGGAAATCGACGATCGCTAGTTGGCAGAATGACTGTGACAAGGGCAAGGTCTTGGAACCAAACTACACGGCAGAAAGACTTAGCAGGTCAAACATTCCGTCAACAAAACAAAACCGAAGAAAGCACAATCTTCTTTATTAATTGAGAAGAAAAGTATGTAAAGTTATTAATGTAATTCAATTAATCCCCAAAACACTATCTTCCAACACTTTGTTTCCTTCAAAATTACTTTCTCAATAACTGTATTGATTTCTAAATTTTCAGATAGCTATAATGATTTTTTAAAATTATTTTCTTAGCCTTTTATTATCTACAAATCTTAAGTTTTTTTTTAAAAAAAAATTATAATATATGTTATGATTTTTAAAAAATAAAAAATATAATTAATTAAGTTGTATGCTCTTGACTTTAAAATAGCTAATAGCTACCCCCTTTAGCATACAGACTATTTGGAATGGTCAATGCAGAGTACATCGCCTGACTCCTGGTGCATAATTTTTAAGTTTCATCCTCTTTTCCTTCCCAGCAAGTAGGAAATTTGACATCCATAGAATTATTATTACAACATGGTAAGAGATAGACAGAGATTATCTATAGAGGGCGAGCAGATATTTTAATACTAATATAAATATATTTCTTTCCCAAAAATGATAAAATATATTTGAATACAATTGGGAACCAACTAAATTTGATTGTTTTTGTTTGGTCCTTGCAATTTTCCAATTGTCAGAATTCAATTTTCATCAATGCCGCACTAGCTTGTTTAATATTAAAGAACTTGGCCTTGTCGAAATTAAAATTAAAATTATTTTTAATTATAAATATTTTATTTAAAAATTAATAATATTATTATATTTTATTATATTATTATTTTAAATTATAAAAATATATAATATTTTTTAAAAAAATTAATTTTTAAAATTATGCAGGGTATAAACAATGCTCGGCAATCGTCAAGGTCTCCCACAACGGTAGAAAGACTTTACTAGTCATTGTCATTATATATTTATGTCTTATTATATATTTGGACTGGAAATCTGAAAATCCTTGACATGGACAAGACTAAATTTGTGGCAATGGACCGTTTGTAAGTCGGGAAATGACTTTGAAAATAATTAAGACAGTAAGAGGTTGAAAAATGGTTATTTTAGTGTTGACTCTCCAAGTTTTAGGTAACTGACTAATCTGGTATGGTGGGCACCAATGTAGTGTTGGTATAATGGTTTACTGCATACTATGTTTCTTTCATTCTAAGATCATAGGTTTGGAGTGGACCTGGGTTAGATCTTGAGGAAGTGAGTCAAAAAAAACTAATCCGGTATGAGCGGGATAAGATTCTTTCAGGTTAATATTGTATATAATAAAAAGATAAATATATCCGAGGAATATTTAGATAAAATGGTAAAAACTCTTTTCTGGTCTATCCAAGATTTGAGTTAGAGTCTTGAGAATACAGAAATCTCCCTCACATTGGACACGACAATGGACACCAGGGAGTTAATATGAGGACAATTTCCATATATAAATATTAAAAAATAAATAATTATAATGTATCAATTTTTTATTTATGGGCGGACCAGTTTAAAAAAAATTTGGGCTGACAACCAGTTTTTCCAATGGTATTATTTAAAAAACTTTTAGGCCTACTAACTTTTCTTTGTTTTTACTGAAGGAACTAAACTTATTTGTATTCATCACTTTCCATTTCTGCTATGTTATAAACATATAAATATTCAATAACTGATGTGTTAGTATATCTAAATCAATAACTGAACACTTTAGACAACTAAGAAAATTCTTAAATATAATAATAAAAAATAGATTAGTATTATCTGCATCTAAGATGAAATTATTTAAGACAAAGATAAGATTTTTAGGATATGATATAGTACAAGGAACTTTTATCCCTATATATAGAAATATTGAATTTGCTGATAAATTCCCTAATGAAATTAAGATAAACAACTATCATGTTTAGGCATCCCTCACCAAAATACATATTTAATAATTGAGATTGATGCATCTGAAAATAATTATGGAGGTATATTAAAGTAAAAGATAAATAATACAGAACAATTGGTGAGATATCACTCAAGAATTTAGAATAAAGCTCAATATAACTATTCTATTATTAAAAAGGAAGTTCTAGTTTTATGTGTTAATGCTTTTCATGATGATTTGTTTACTAGAAAATTTTTAATAAGAGTAGACAAAGTTTATTTTAGAAAAAGATGTCAAAACATTAGTTTCAAAATAGATATTTGCAAGATGGCAAGCATTATTATCCAATTTTGATTTTAACAAAAGATAAAAAAATTGAAGAAGAAAAATAAAAGTTAAAAGGCTTCCATCAAGAACAGAAGACACAAAGGTATCTATGGCTAACCTTGTTGTTTATGCTCAAGTATGAACCATAGAGAAATGTGTTGAAAAGATGATGGAAATAGATTTTTCAAGAATTGATGAAATAAAGATACTAAGAACTAAATTAATAGAATGAATAAATCAAAGCATTAATGATCATATTATAAATCATACTACTTTAATAGAATATTGTGATTGTAAAGAATATATGGAAAGAGAAACATTTGGAAGAAAACTAGTAAGAATAATTATTGATACTATAAGAGAACTTGAAGATGAAAGAATAAATAATTGAATTGAATAAAATAAAAAGAAAAATGGGTAAATGGATAGAAGAAAATTGGAATAAGTATAAAGAAAGAAGGAATAAAAAATACTTATAAAGATGAAATACAAATATTAAAGTATTAAATGAATTAGATAATGATATAAGCAATTTGTTAATAGGTAAAAAGAAATAAGGTACCAGATATTTACAATCGACAGAGTAGAATTTAAAGAAGAAGAATATCTAAGAGCTTTAGATTAATAAATACTGGATAACCGAAAAATTGACTAATGATAAAAAAAAGGGTTATTCGGACGTTCTGTTATCAGGAGATATTTAGTGTAAAACAACAAGCTAAGAAAGAAAAAGAAAGACGAAGTCTCAAAAGAGACCTAAAGGTTATTTAGAAAGGAATTAAGAGAAGGATGAAAGAAAATAAGAGTGTCGCAGCATTTTTACAACTTGAAGAGTACATACAAAAAAATTATGACAAGTTACTAATCTTAATAGCTTAAGATGGACAAGAGAGAAGAAACTTTAGTAGCAATGTTGGTAAGCAAAGCATCATCCTCTGGTCAGGTATTCAAATTATTCTCCCACTTCTCCAATAAACTACTATACAGCCCATAAACTACTATACAGCCCTAGTGACAAACCCAATTATTCCAAAACAAATAGTCAAAAAGAAATCATTAATACCTTTACCATTATATCCTTCAAAATCACCCATTACTACAAGCACAAGAGTATCACCTTTAACCTTAATAGAAGAGCCAATGAGAGAAGAAAAAAGAAATCTTTATACTAAAAAATTTGAAAACGAAATAATACAATTGGAAAAGGAAGATGAGAAAAAAGGGGAAGTACTCTAAAATTAAATTTTTCAAGAGAAAACTATTTTTTGATGGACTACCCATATAAAACCAGAAAGTTTTATGAGAAAATAGTGCTCGAAACTCAATCTGTTGTCATTATCCATACTCCAGATAAAAAATTTCCTGATCAAATTGCATTTTTCCGGATAAAAATTCTAAGAGTCATGACCAAAGAAGAATAGCAACAACATCCTTTCACTAACAGGATGTTTTCGGAAAATGTACCAAGACAATAGTTATCTACATATAACTATCATGATTATCAGAAGGCATGGATACAGATTTTTTGATACAAGCTAACATACCATACTTGGTTCATATACTTCGTTAAAACTTGCCAGCGGACTTTTCCTCAGTGGTGGATAAAATGGTTCAAAAATATTAGCCGTCAAAAGGACCTTTTTCATCAAGAGATAGAAGAATCCATCATAGTATTCACACGATATGAAGAATTGGAAGGAATGACTCCAAATCCATTATTGTAGTACTTAATCACATTTGCGGTTCCATAGATAATCTGTTGGGGATTTGGCATGAAATAAAATTAGAAGATCAGACAACCTAGCTGGTGAGAAAGATCAAGCAGAAGCATTGGCTTAAATAAGATGTAAAAAGATCCTATATACAGTTAGTAAAAGATCTGTTAAAATTAATAGAATTAGATGTTAAAAAGGTCCTCTTATCATGAAAAGAAAAAGAAGCATTTCTCAAGATATCATCATTAAATCACATGAGTAAAATCTATAGGAAAGGAAAAAAAGCTATAGATGAAGATCAAGATGATGATGATGATGATAATCCATTTGTAAATCATGATCCAGATCAGGACCTCTTACTCAGTTATCATCAATGACCAAATAGCTCTATACCAATGGATCCAAGATAAAAAGGAGATATGAAAGAAGATAGAAGACAAGAAAATTGTTAGGATAAAAAGGAGACATAACAGAAGATAAGGAGAATCTTCAAAGTTATGGACTAGAATAAAAGAAGAAAATTTGTAGATAAGGGTATAAATTATTATTCAAAAGTAAAGATAAAAATGTAATGTAACATAGCTTGTTTTGGCTATAAAAGAGGCTCTTGGACTCAGTTGCAAATAGATTGAAACCTGAATGAAATTCTTCTTTTGAAATATGCCTTTGAGTCTTTACTATCTTTATTTAAAAATCTTTGTTAGAACTAAAATATCTTATAGCTAAAAAACCTCTCCTATCATTAAAATGTTGATTCCATTTACCATACTCTTCTTCCATATATGATCCACCCCTAGTGGTAGCAGAGCCAAGTTGTGAAATAACACCCAAAGTGCTAAGAGCATTGGTGAGTCTGGTACGTTTTTCCCGGCAACAACAAGGAGCAAAGTAAGACCATTGGTAAGCTGTAGGTGTTCCCGTGCTTAATGCTAAAAGGTATAATTTCTCAGTTGAACTTTTTTACTATTGAATGGTAGTAATGTGTGGAGAGTAAGTAATGGACATACTCTTAAGGATAGGATCTAAATGACTTAAAGAAAACTAAGATTTAGAATCTATGGATTCTACAAATACTATAGAGCTACATATATCTACTATGGAATAGAAATTATAAAATGAAATGTACCTAAAACCCCTACTCATAAGATAAACAAGAGGGAATTAGGATTTCCAAATTTATTCACTTATAACTATGCGATTGAAACCTTAATGAGGTTCATCTTTTGAAATATATCTTTGAGTCTTTATTGTCCTTATTTAAAAACTTTTGTTAGAAATAAAGTGTCTTACAGGTAAAACATCTCTCCTATCCTTAAAATGTCGATTCCATTTACCATAATCTTCTATATACGATCCACCCAAAATGGTTAGATTTATTAAGAAGAAAAGTCAAACTCAAAGTTTGGCTAACGAGTTGAAAAATTGGAATTGAATTCATCTACTGAGTTGTCAGTCACAGTTGAAGTTTGACTATCGAGTAGCAAAGTTCGAATTGAATTGTGCAATCAATTTTTCTATCTTTTATGGAAGACCATCTCCTGTTTTTTTCTCTCTATACGTAGGAGGTGGCTCGAGTGATTAAAACATGCACTCGGAATTGAGATGTCTAGAGCTTGAGAGAGTTTGAGAGAGTTTGAGAGAGTTTAAGAGAGTTTTGAGAGTTTGAGTGTTTAAGTATGGGTTGTGAGTTGAAAGTGTTGTAAACACATAGTATATTTTCTTCCTTTAGTAAAATGACCTACAACAGGTCCGGAGACATAGGTAGAATTGGCCGAACACCGTTAACAAACTTGTGTGTATCATTTCCGTTAATATTTTGTGTTCCCACTAGTTTATCGATAAAATTTGGAGTAATTCTTCCTCATCAACTAGTATTGGAGCCTTTGGTTGTGAATTCTATAAGTTCTCTTCGAGAACTCATCAGAAACGATCCAAAGGAAGTCATATTTGAGTGTGAACGATGGCTGTGGACGAAGGAAATGTGAGATTTGAGAAGTTCGAGGGTGCAAATTTTGGATTCTGGAATATGCAGATCAAAGATTATCTATACCTGAAACAACTTCACCAACCTCTCTTAGATAAGAAGCCAAAGGGCATGAAAGATGAAAAATGGAGTCTTCTTGACAGACAAGCCTTTGGAGTTATCCAATTGATGCTATCTCGCAATCTTGCTTTCAATATTGCAAAGGAAAAGACCATGAAAGGTCTTATGAGGCTCTCTCCAATGTGTATGAGAAGCCATCAGCTTCTAACAAAGTTCACTTGATGAGACGGTTATTCAATTTTCGAATGACGGAAGGCACATTGGTGGCTCAACATCTCAATGAAGTCAAAATAGTCACAACCAAGTTGAGTTCAGTTGGAATTGAATTTGATGAAGAAGTAAAAGCATTGTCCTTTTTTCTTCTTTACTAGAAAGTTGGAATGCTACTGCCACAGCTGTGAGAAGCTCGTCAGGAGGCAATAAGTTGAAATTTGATGATGTTCGTGATCTAGTTCTTAGTAAAGACATCCGACGGAAAGAGTCGGGTGAATCATCAACCTCCTCTATTTTGTATACAGACTCAAGAGCAAGAAATTCAACTGAGAAAATGTACAATACAAATCAAGCTACCACGGTAGATCAAGGGCCAGGAGGTCCAGCTCTAAGAATCCTAATAATTTCCAGAACTCGAAGAAGGTCGAGTGTTAGAACTATGTGAAAATTAAGCACTACAGAAATCAGTGAAAGGGTACACCAAAGGATCAAGGCAAAGGCAGAGGCAAGTGTTGCTTTCACCTTAGGAGGAGACGATGCATTGATACGCTCTTTGGAGAGCAATCAAGAGCCTTGGTTGATATACTATGGAGCATCATTCCATGCTACATTAAAGAAAGAGTTTTTTGAGAGGTATGTCCCTAAAACCCTTGGAAAGGTATACCTCGGTGATGATCAACCCTGTAATATCATTGGTAAAGGTTTAGTAAAGATCATGTTAAATGGGTCTATTTGGAAGCTGAAGAATGTCAGGCATATTCCTGACCTGAGAAAGAACTTAATCTCAATAAGGCAGTTGGCCAGTGAAGGCTACACCATAATCTTCCATGGTGGTAGCTGGAAGATTTCAAATGAAACAATGATATTTGCTCATGAAAAAAAGAGTGGTACTCTTTAAATGATAGCAGAGGGATGTTGTTCAATTGATATTGCAGCAGAAAATAAAAATCTCAATATGTGACACCAAAGACTTCACCACATGAGTGAGAAGAGGATGGAAATTATGCACTCGGAATTGAGATGTCGAGAGCATGAGAGATCTTGAGAGGGTTTGAGAGTTTGAGTGTGGGTTGTGAGTTGGAAATATTGTAAATAATTTATATATTTTGTCCCTTTAGTAAAACGATTTACAGCAGGTCCGAAGACGTAGGCGAATTGGCTAAACGTCGATATCAAATTTGTGTGTATTATTTCCGTTGATATTCTGTGCTCCTACTCTTCTAGTTTATCGAGAGAATTTTGCATAATTCTTTCAAGTCTACAATCAGTTGAGATAGACATCTGTGAAGATTGCATACTTGGAAAGCAGAGAAGGGTTCAACTTTCAGACAAGTGGCAAAATCCCAAAGAAAGAAACCCCAAAAAATTACCTTTCCTATTTTTTTTTAGGGACTTAATCTTTAAGGCAACTATCTACCTTAAAGGGTGGTTCCTAAAGCTATTACCCATATACAAGGACCTAAATCAAAAGGAATTAGAAACAAATTAATTTACTGAACAATCTTACCAATTTCGGCTATCACACATCCTTCTCTTCAGGGGCAAAATCGTCTTTTCACCTGCACTGGCTTCTGGACTTCTAGGACTCAAAATTCGGGGATTATAAAACTAAGAAAACTAAGTAATGGACATACTCTTAAGGATAGGATCTAAATGACTTAAAGAAAACTAAGATTTAGAATCTATGGATTCTACAAATACTATAGAGCTACATATATCTACTATGAAATAGAAATTATAAAATGAAATGTACCTAAAACCCCTACTCATAAGATAAACGAGAGGGAATTAGGATTTCCAAATTTATTCACTTATAACTATGTGATTGAAACCTTAATGAGGTTCATCTTTTGAAATATATCTTTGAGTCTTTATTGTCCTTATTTAAAAATTTTTGTTAGAAATAAAGTGTCTTACAGGTAAAACATCTCTCCTATCCTTAAAATGTCGATTCCATTTACCATAATCTTCTATATACGATCCACCCCAAATGGTTAGATTTATTAAGAAGAAAATTCAAACTCAATGTTTGGCTAACGAGTTGAAAAATTGGAATTGAATTCATCTACTGAGTTGTCAGTCACAGTTGAAGTTTGACTATCGAGTAGCAAAGTTTGAATTGAATTGTGCAATCAATTTTTCTATCTTTTATGGAAGACCATCTCCTGTTTTTTTCTCTCTATACGTAGGAGGTGGCTCGAGTGATTAAAACATGCACTCGGAATTGAGATGTCTAGAGCTTGAGAGAGTTTGAGAGAGTTTGAGAGAGTTTGAGAGAGTTTTGAGAGTTTGAGTGTTTAAGTATGGGTTGTGAGTTGAAAGTGTTGTAAACACATAGTATATTTTCTTCCTTTAGTAAAATGACCTACAACAGGTCCGGAGACATAGGTAGAATTGGCCGAACACCGTTAACAAACTTGTGTGTATCATTTCCGTTAATATTTTGTGTTCCCACTAGTTTATCGATAAAATTTGGAGTAATTCTTCCTCATCAACTAGTATTGGAGCCTTTGGTTGTGAATTCTATAAGTTCTCTTCAAGAACTCATCAGAAACGATCCAAAGGAAGTCATATTTGAGTGTGAACGATGGCTGTGGACGAAAGAAATGTGAGATTTGAGAAGTTCGAGGTTGCAAATTTTGGATTCTGGAATATGCAGATCAAAGATTATCTATACCTGAAACAACTTCACCAACCTCTCTTAGATAAGAAGCCAAAGGGCATGAAAGATGAAAAATGGAGTCTTCTTGACAGACAAGCCTTTGGAGTTATCCAATTAATGCTATCTCGCAATCTTGCTTTCAATATTGCAAAGGAAAAGACCATGACAGGTCTTATGAGGCTCTCTCCAATATGTATGAGAAGCCATCAGCTTCTAACAAAGTTCACTTGATGAGACGGTTATTCAATTTTCGAATGACGGAATGCACATTGGTGGCTCAACATCTCAATGAAGTCAAAATAGTCACAACCGAGTTGAGTTCAGTTGGAATTGAATTTGATGAAGAAGTAAAAGCATTGTCCTTTTTTCTTCTTTACTAGAAAGTTGGAATGCTACTGCCACAGCTGTGAGAAGCTCGTCAGGAGGCAATAAGTTAAAATTTGATGATGTTCGTGATCTAGTTCTTAGTAAAGACATCCGACGGAAAGAGTCGGGTGAATCATCAACCTCCTCTATTTTGCATACAGACTCAAGAGCAAGAAATTCAACTGAGAAAATGTACAATACAAATCAAGCTACCACGGTAGATCAAGGGACAGGAGGTCCAGCTCTAAGAATCCTAATAATTTCCAGAACTCGAAGAAGGTCGAGTGTTAGAACTATGTGAAAATTAAGCACTACAGAAATCAGTGAAAAGGTACACCAAAGGATCAAGGCAAAGGTAGAGGCAAGTGTTACTTTCACCTTAGGAGGAGACGATGCATTGATACGCTCTTTGGAGAGCAAGCAAGAGCCTTGGTTGATATACTATGGAGCATCATTCCATGCTACATTAAAGAAAGAGTTTTTTGAGAGGTATGTCCCTAAAACCCTTGGAAAGGTATACCTCGGTGATGATCAACCCTGTAATATCATTGGTAAAGGTTTAGTAAAGATCATGTTAAATGGGTCTATTTGGAAGCTGAAGAATGTCAGGCATATTCCTGACCTGAGAAAGAACTTAATCTCAATAGGGCAGTTGGCCAGTGAAGGCTACACCATAATCTTCCATGGTGGTAGCTGGAAGATTTCAAATGAAGCAATGATATTTGCTCATGAAAAACAGAGTGGTACTCTTTAAATGATAGAAGAGGGATGTTGTTCAATTGATATTGCAGCAGAAAATAAAAATCTCAGTATGTGACACCAAAGACTTCACCACATGAGTGAGAAGAGGATGGAAATTATGCACTCGGAATTGAGATGTCGAGAGCATGAGAGATCTTGAGAGGGTTTGAGAGTTTGAGTGTGGGTTGTGAGTTGGAAATATTGTAAATAATTTATATATTTTGTCCCTTTAGTAAAACGATTTAGAGCAGGTCCGAAGACGTAGGCGAATTGGCTAAACGTCGATATCAAATTTGTGTGTATTATTTCCGTTGATATTCTGTGCTCCTACTCTTCTAGTTTATCGAGAGAATTTTGCATAATTCTTTCAAGTCTACAATCAGTTGAGATAGACATCTGTGAAGATTGCATACTTGGAAAGCAGAGAAGGGTTCAACTTTCAGACAAGTGGCAAAACCCCAAAGAAAGAAAGGCCAGAGCTTGTTCACTCTAATGTTTGGGGACCAACGACTGTCCTATCTATTGGTGGAAAACACAACTTTATGACTTCCATCGATGATCACTCCCGAAAAGTATGGGTTTACTTTCTAAAGCACAAGTCTGAAGTATTTGAGACCTTGAGAAGATAGAAAGATGTGGTTGAAAATGAGATAGGTTTGAGAATTAAAAGACTCAGAACTGACAATGGTGGTGAATATGAGACACCAGATTTAAGAAGCATTGCTATGAGCACGGGATCATAATAGAGAGAACTCTGTCAGGTATACCTCAACACAATGGTGTAGCTGAGCATATGAATCAAACATTGACAGAAAGAACTAGAAGCATTCGTATACAATCAGGTATACCGAAGTAGTTCTGGGAAGAAGTAGTCATTACAATAGTTTACTTGGTCAACCAAGGCCCAACTGCTCCATTAAAGCATAGAATACTAGAAGAGGTATGGAGTGGAAAAGAGATAAAGCTATCACATCTAAAAGTTTTTGGTTGTGTAGCACATGTTCATATCAGTGATCAAGACAGGAATAAGCTTGATCCCAAATCAAAAAAATACATTTTCATTGGTTATGGCGTGGATGAGTTTGGCTACCTCATGTAACAGTAAGGTGATTCATAGAAAATATGTGATTTTCAATGAAAGAGTAATGTACAAGGGTAGGCATAAAACTGACGCCAATGAATCAGAGCTAAGTAGCTCTATATTTGTAAATACGGATGATATCCTAGATAGTTCCGTGAAAAAGCTAATTGTAGCAAGTCCTCAGCCAAAAGAAATTGTAGGATAGAGCAATGCACAATACTCTGATATGGTGCAATCTCCTACTCTAGCTCTTGTACTAAGAAGGTCTTCTCGACCTTATGTGCTTAAGGAGATACATGAACTATTTATTGCTGGCTGATGGAGGAGAGCATGAATGGTATGATAAAGCTTGTTAAACCAATGATGCAAGCAAGTGGGAGCTTGCCATGAAAAGTGAGATGGAGTCTTTAATCTCCAACCAGACATGGAAACTTGTTGAGTTACCCGTGGAAAAGAAGGCATTTTGTAACAATGGGTGTATCAGGTGAAAGATGAACAAGATGATTCTAAGAGATATAAAGCCCGACTAGTTGTCAAAGGATTCCAGCGAAAGGAAGGAGTTAACGACACTGATATTTTGAACCCATTATGAAGCTCAATACAATTAGATCAGTGTTAAGTATTGTTGTCATTGTAGATCTTTATGTTGAATAGTTAGATGTGAAGACTGCATTTCTTCATGGACACTTAGATGAGGAGATATGCATGCATCAGTCGTGAGGTTTCTCAGAAAAAGGGAAGAAACACATGGTGTGCAGACTTAAGAACAGTTTGTATTGTCTAAAACAAGCTCCAAGATAGTGGTACAAAAATTTTGATGGCTTTATGCACAAGGTTTCCAGAAGTGCAACAATGACCACTATTGCTACTTCAAAAGATATAAGTCCAATTCTATCATCTTAGTTCTGTATGTTGATGATATGTTAGTAGTAGGTTTAGATATGGGTGAATTAAAAGGTTGAAGCAACAATTGTCAAAAGAGTTTGACACGTAGGACTTGGGTCTGGCAAAGAAGATTCTTAGAATACAAATCACAAAAGACAAACATAAAGGAGTTTTACACTTTTCTAAGTCAGAGTACATCAATCGTGTTTTGCAGAGATTTAATATAGGTGATGCTAAGCCAGTTAGTACTCCCTTGGCAAGTCATTTTCACCTATCTAAGGATTAGTCCTCTCAAATGGAGGAAGAGAGAGATTTCATGGCTAAGGTTCCTTACGCCTCAGTCATTGGGAGTTTGATGTATGCAATGGCCTATACGAGACCAGACATTCGCCATGTAGTGGGAGTTGTTAGTAGATTTATGTCAAATCCAGGGAAAGCTCATTAGGAAGCAGTAAAGTGGATTTTGAGATATCTACGAGGTACCACAAATAATTGTTTGTACATTGGTAAAGGAGAGTTAAAAGTACAACAATACATAGATGCAGACTTTGGAGGTGAAGTCAATCACTGGAAAAACACCACCGGTTATATATTCACTATTGAAAATACAACTGTTAGTTGAAAGTCACAATTATAGAAAATTGTCACTTTATCCACTATAAAGACTGAGTATGTAGTAGTCACTGAAGTCAGTAAAGAGATGAGATGGCTTCAAGGTTTTTAAACTGAGTTGGGATTCAAATAAGAGAAAAATATTGTGCAAAGTGACAGTCAAAGTGCAATACACTTGGCGAAAAATTCAGTATTTCACTCCATAACAAAGCATATTGGACTTTGTTATCACTTCATCAGATCTTTATTGGAAGATGAGGTGTTAATACTGGAGATATGCAAGGAAACAAAAATCTAGTAGATATGTTAACAAAGGCAGTGGCTATCGACAAGACATGCACCAATGGGTGCATATGCATGTATGAACTAACAAACTTGCATACCAAACAAACCAAGCCATGCAACAAGAAGGAAGGTATCATCCTTCCAGAAACATGACCAAAAACCAACAAAGAAATACTCGTGCATACAACTTCAAAAGACATGCCCAACATCAATAAAACCTAGGTAGTTATGCATAAGCATATGCACTCACAATAACCACCGACTAGGGTCATAACTGTAAGGACCCAAACCCGGAAATCGAGCCCTTACCGCCGTGAAGCCCGAAGAAGCCCAACACGTGGACCAATCCGAACTCCACAAGGCTATTTTGACTTTTCAAACGTAAGTTTCCAAAAATAAAATTTAAAATATTTACAAATTACAGCATGGCAGATAAGCACTAAATACATGGCACAATAAATAACAGAGTAACATTCAAACACAGCGGAAGTCTTTTATAATAACATAAGACAAACAAGTGAAACCATAACACACAAGCCCCAAGTATCTGAAAACGAAACCAAAAGTCCAACAATAAGTATTCAATAGTGTGACAGTAAAACTATACATGTGCAGATGCAATAGTCCCAGCGAGTAGTCCCGACGTTCACACTGAAAACAGCTACTGATCACGATCTAGTCCTAGGAGGAAAAAACAAAGACGAAGGGGGTGAGATTTTCGAGAATCTCAGTAGGGGACAACAAAGTGAACTTATCAAAGGAGATGAGCAACAAGGTGTACTTATCATAGGAGAGGAGCAACAAGGAAACCAATAATTCATCGCTAACCTATGAATTCCCAAAACTTTAACTTTACTGTTTAGTTTATAAAACGTTTACTTACTGGACCCAGAAACAACATAGAACTCAACAAGGGTCAATACAAAAACATGGACGGACTGCAAATCACTTCCCGAGTAACCCCCGCTAAAGGGAAACCGGAAGCCCACTGGTAGGTTTTACATATACACTTTAAAAACATTTACATACATAGCCCCTTCTACCAGTGTTGTCCGAGACTAGATTGATTAACAAAACTTTATACGTAAAAGATCAACTAGTCCTCTCAGATCATCCTGCGAAGCAGGGAACATACAGTAACCATACACCAACCATACACCTCCCAACAGATGAGTGTCTCTCCGCTTACTCTCAGAGACCGAGCACTCACCACGTTTGGCCAAACGGAACACAAGTACGAGTAACATAAAAACTTACATACTTTACAAAACAAAACTGGTTTAACTTTCAATAACACTGAAATACCATACTTTATAATTAAAACTCAACAGTACGATATATTACCATATACCGTTAAAGAAACCTTTGATTATAATCTTTTTCTTACTTACGAGCAATGATACGGAATCAGCCCAATTTACACAACAAATCAATCAAATGGACTTTGATTGATCACATGAAATTTTGGATATACATTATGATACTTTACAGGAATATACAGAAAAGGTCAATGTTACTTGGACAACGGATCCATCGGATGGGCTCCGATGGATTACACAATGATTCAATTTAAAACCAAGGTACGGATTTAAAAATCAAGAAATACTTATGATGGAACACATACGGTAAAGACCCTACCTTAGGGGCTGAAGAAGAGGAAGCGATACACTTGCCTTTATCCTCAGCACTCTCCCTTCCTAAGAACACAACATGAAGATTAGGCTCAACATACGAATATTAACCTTAGAAATGTCTATAACTCAACAATGACACATCAAATGGAAAAACGGATCGCGCCATTGTGATCAGAACGTCGAAATTACCAAACGGGAAGGTTTCACTTTTGGTCAACGGTCAAAGTCAACGGAATTACAAGGGAGAAATGAAGATGTCCAAGTATCATCGATGAATATTTAGTCCAGCAACTAGTTCCATGGATTTCACTAATTACATTGGCTCTAGCATATTCTGACACTCTAGGGGAAAATACTATGAATACAATGCTCCTTAGGGTTACCTCAAGTTCAGCTATTCAATAGTAGATCGTCTTTTGCCATGCCCGGGAGCTAGTTCCTAATTGTCATTAATTATTCCTGCAATTCATGCCAATGATCTAGCAGAAGCCTGCTAGGTGAGAGGATGGGAAAATATGCATAACAAAACATATACAACCATTTAATGATAACACATGCATACTGACATACAAAAAAATATTTGAATACTCATTATAGCAATCAGCACGTTCATAGGCATAACGTAATGCAACATATAATATCTCAAGCAAACAGGACCATGACTGGGCTGACAATGTCTCTCAGTCCTTCTGGTGCTAGGAATAGCACTGGGATCCGTCAATGGCACTTCTATATGCAGCTCTTTAGGTCTCTTGTTACCCTATATGCTAAACTTGATCCACCTCAATGGAACATGCACTCCTCTTGGCTTAGTTTCACTAACGATGCCGGGGTATTATGTCACGACCCGGCCCCGGACTCTCGGCTCAGTAGGCCTGGACGTGTATGCACGCATGATGGATCACAACTGAAACCCTGAGTTGGGCTTCTAACCACATGATCTAAAAGATGCATCTTGTTACAAATGATACCATCACACAACACATATAAGTCCAAGACCTTCCCCGCTCCTTTCCGATGTGGGATTTGGTAACCTGACCACTATGCGGGCTGGGCCTCACAATTAACAAGATGCATCTTTTGGGCCATGTGGTTAGAAGCCCAACCAAACGTTGCAGTTGTGATCCATCACGCGCACATACACGTCCGAGCCCGCTGGGCCGAGGGTCCGAGAGCCAGGTCGTAACAAATGGTAGTGGAGCCAATCTCACTCCCTCTTCAGGGTGGGCTAGGGCCGTGTTGTGTATTCACATTTGGGCTCATGAGTTTGGGCCCAAGTCAGTTACATTTGAGCTTCCCTCGTGAGGACGCAAGGTCTATAAGGAGGGAAAACTGTGAGATCTAGCCTGTAGGGAGGTCTGTGTTACTCAAGGCTTATATGTGTTGTGTGATGGTATCATATATAACAAGATGCATCTTTTGGGCCATGTGGTTAGAAGCCCAACTCAACATTGCAGTTGTGATCCATCACGCGTACATGCACGTCTGGGTCCGTTGGGCCGAGGGTATGAGGGCCGAGTCGTGACATATTAGGTGATGGTAGCGCCACCTACTCAATCCCCATTTTAGGATATCTTATTTATTTTTATTATTTTTATTTAACTAAAAACACGTCATCCCATTTTATACCTCCCTTGGCAAATCCATGCCGCACTATCATACTCAGAGAACTCTCAAAAGTCACATAGGTCACCCGTATGCTGTTGCAATGCTTGATTCTGTCTTATGATTCCGAATGTGCCAAAACACTTTATATGCACTTTCATTATCATAATCATACACCGAAACTTTTGACTAATGCATAACATAATTCACAATATAACATATCAACAACCGAGCATGAGTCAACAAGCAACACACATTTACTTCATAGCACACACAATGTTTTCGTTCACTAATTTATTATGCTTTTAATTAATCATACTTATGCACATTCAATCATGCTAGTAAATATTGTACTGAAAGTGTGAGACCCAGCCCGTAGGGTGAGTCAGGTTACCCAATCCCATATCGAAAAAGAAGCGAGGGAGGTCTTGGGCTTATATGTGTTGTGTGATGGTATCATTTATAACAAGATGTATCTTTTGGGTTATGTGGTTAGAAGCCCGACTCAGTGTTACAATTGTGATCCATCATGTGCACATACATGTCCGGGTCCGCTGGGCCGAGGGTCCGGGAGCCGGGTCGTGACAAATGACCCAGCCCGTAGGTTACCCAATCCCACATCAGAAAGGAGCGAGGGAGGTCTTAGGCTTATATGTTGTGTGATGGTATCATTTTAAACAAGATGCATCTTTTGGGCCATGTGGTTAGAAGCCCAACTCAGCATTGCAGTTGTGATCCATCACGCGCACATACACGTCCGGGCCCACTGGACCGAGAGTCCGGGGGCCGGGTCGTGACAAATGGTAGTAAAGCCGATCTCGTTCCCTCTTCCAGGTGGGCTTGGGCCTTGTTGTGTGTTCATGTTTAGGTCCATGAGTTTGGGCCCGAGGCAGTTATGTTGGGCTCCCCTCGTGAGAACACGAGGTCTATAAGGAGAGGAGATTGTAAGACCCAGCCCGTAGGGGGGGTCAAGTTACCCAATGTCACATCGGAAAGGAACGAGGGAGGTCTTGGGCTTATATGTGTTGTGTGATGGTATCATTTAGAACAAGATACATCTTTTGGGCCAAGTGTTTAGAGGCCTAACTCAGCGTTGCAGTTGTGATCCATCACGTCCACATACACGTCCGGGCCCGCTAGGCTGAGAATCCGGAGACCAAGTCGTGACAGAAAGGGTCCGTCCATTAACGATTTTCTGACGTTCGAAGTGCCTACATGATCCTCGATCGTTGGGTCGATTCCTCAAGATTAATCCTCTATAAGTATTCTCCTACACATGCATTTGTAATTAAATCCTTAATGTCACATCCTTAACACGATGTGTTTCGACCCAAAAATCATTACGAAATTGATGCGGATATTTTTTTCCTATTTTTCCTTATCTTTCTAGATCTTAGTCTGTTTTTATGACCCATTGAATCTCATAAGATTTATAAAATTCTTATACAATTGGATTCCTTATCATTTCTAGTATTTATCATAATTTTTTGGGAATTTTTCTCAATTTTATTTCATTTTTCCCGAATTTTCTATCCTTTTCTGCCTATTTTTTCTATTTTCTGCTTATTTTTAATTTCTGACCAATCCCCGAGCGAATTTGGTGGAACCAGGCATGCCCAGCGCTACCATGGAAACTCCAGCTTAGTGACACATGCCCATTTCAGGGAGTGCCAGGTCACCCCGACTTCAGGCTCTAATCCGAGCTTGGGTCTCCATTGAACGACTTGTCACCTGTGTCTGTAGGTGACTCGTCATCCACCTGCATGATGAACTACATGTCGTCCTTCAGCTGGAGCAAATCACCCGTCATTCGACTAGGTCGTCTTCAATCTCCAGCCGAAACCCTAGAACCTATAACCCTAAAAATTGAAATCCCTATTATCCCACATACACGGCTTAGTAAATCATACACTGGAACATTCCCAACAACCAAACGAATCGAAATACACTATAGTTACTCATTTTAATCAACTAAAACATTAGATCGAAGAAGGGGAAGCACCCAGTTTTTTTGGGTGAAGTTTTGACCAAAATCTGGCCAAGAACTGGCCAGAAATGACTTGAAATTGGTCGGAACCAAATTGCAAGAGTGAGAGGCATCTTCGGGGGTGTTTTGAAGGAGAGATATGAGCTTGGGCTGGGTATGGACACTTGGAGGGCCTCATAGGATCTTATCCCATTGTTCTACTAGCAACAAGCGGCGACTTGGAGCAGCTGAAGCGGCAGCAGGTAAGTGGAAAAACGACGTCGTTAAGGGATGGTTCATATGGCACCATTTTGAAAAATAAACCCCGACTCGCGAAAGACCAAAACAACGCCCTAAGGTGCGTTTTGTTTCAGCAGTCAGAACAACATTGCCCCTATCATTTTGACTCTGAGTTTGAATATTAGTAAAATATTATAATATTATATAATATAATATTTATTTATTAATTTATAAAAATCATCAAACATTCATAAAACTTTACGTATATCTCCAAAAAATACATAGAAAATTCCTACAGAATCCTATTGAAGAGTACTATCTCCTGGTACTATAAAATTTACCTTCTATAATTATAATTTTTAATAAAGAAAATCAATTACTTCACTTGAATATTTTCAAAAAATTACAAAAATTCCGGTTTTACTTCCAAAAAATGCTTGGAAAATTTTCTAATATACCATTAATGGACCTAACCAAGATCCTAAATCATGAAAATCACCCTTAAATTTCATCTATAAATTTCACTCCTCGATTTCGTAACCATCCAAAATTTCTAATAAATGCATTAATCCTTCAAAAATAAATTTTACTTCGTATCATCTAAAAAGTAGACTTAATATTTTTTGTCAATCCCAAAAATAAAAATAAAAATAAAAATAAATATGGGCTAAAGCCCATTTGCATCATCAATCTTGATTTGGCTTTCTGGCCCAAATAAATTGAAAGTTCCGATTCTCACACATGCTTTTTTTAAAAGAAAGAAAAGTTCAAATTTATATGCATCTTTTACACTTGTTTTGGGAAAAGAGTTTTAAGAAAAACCTAGTGTGGTTTCTCAAGGAACTGCACAATGGTGAGTGTCCTATTACTAGGATCAGGTCCTCACACATAAGGCCTTTCTTGGGTGGCTGAATCTGGTTCAGGAAAAGGTGCGAAATAAGCTTCATTGAACATGAAACATTCTTGAACTGGAATAGATTTTGGGATAGCCTATTGGTGACAAGTAGAAGGAATTGAAGTTTCTTCTAATGTCTCCTTTTCAAGAATGGCAATAGCTTCTTTATAGATGTCAAGGAAAGGTGGAGGTTCTGAAGAAGTATCCAAGCGTCTCTTTTTGTCTTTTGTTTCTCAGAACCTGGTAATGGTGGAGGCTGAAATCTTTTTAATATTTTTTACATGGTTTCTTAGGCATGGATAGTGTGAGGATCCAAACCCGGTAACTAGAATCCTCACCACCATGCAACCTACAGGCTGGGTCTCACAATATCCCCTCCTTATAGACCTCATGTCCTCACGAGGGGAGCCCAAACGTAATTGACTTGAGCTCAAACTCACGGCCTAAATGTGAACACACAACACGACCCAAGCCCACCCGGGAGAGAGAGTGAGATCGACTCCGCTACCATTTGTCACAACCCGGCTCCCAGACCCTCGGCCCAGCGGGCCCGGACGTGTATGTGTGCATGATGGATCACAACTGCAACGCTGAGTCAGGCTTCTAACCAAATGGCCCAAAAGATGCATCTTGTTACAAATAATACCACACAGCACATATAATGTAACGACCCCAATTCCTACCTATTAATATTTGCTCCGATTAAGGTCATTACCGCCGTCAAACCCAAACAAGCCCAAAAACGCCTAGGGCCTATCTTAATCCCACCAGGCTTACTCACTAAGTTTTCGACTTTTAGCATGTTCATTCTAAATGTTTAATAACAGTTGGAGCATGATATAGGACAATCATTCTGGTATCATACGGAGTGAGTAAAAAACATAAGTGGAAGTCTTTAAATTAAATCACTGGATTCATAACACACAAGTCCTGTAAGGTTCCAAATAACCTGCAAGAATTCCTCCAACATAGTCGAAAATAACAAGCACAAACAGTACAACCTTGATCTCACACACTGGTACCACAAACAGTGAATGTACCTAAGCCTGAAAAAATTGGTGAAAACAACAGAATGAGATTACAAGAATCTCAGTAGGGTCACAACATCATAAGATCTCCAGAAACCATAAACACAAATCTCCCGAACAACATCTGATCATTCCTATGCAACTAAAGGGATTCATGCAATTCAAAGATTCAATAAAAAAGGGTAGGGCCGAATCTAAGGCTGAGGGGGACTACAAACACTTCCGAAAAGTATCAGAAGTACACAGGCAGACAGAACTCATCAGATTGTTCTCGGAAATGAAGAAGAAAAGGTCATCCCCTTCCACCTGTGTTGTCCAAGGCTTACAGCACGAAAGGTAATTGGTTAACACACAAGCTAATCAACAAGCCTATTCATCTTGCCACACAAGGACCAGAGCATCCCAAACCACACAAGGATAAGGGCTTCCCAAACCACACAAGGATAAAGGCTTCCCAAACCACACAAGGATAACGGGTTCCTGCCACACAAGGACAGGGCTTCTAGCCAAACAAGGACCAAACATCCAGCGATCTCTTGCTGGAATTTTCCACCCATACGACTCCCATACTAGTAAGAACCTCCCCTCTCACTAGGAGCATCAGCATTACCTCGAATGGCCACCGAAAAAGGATCCTGACACCCAAACACGTACAAGCACACACAGGCAAGCACAAAGTACAAAACTTCAACAATATATTCTCAATTCTGACAGATCACATTCAGCATGTTCAATACACATCACACATGTAAGCTAGGCACTCAATGCTGTCAGATCACCACGGCTGCAACCTATGCAATGTCTTTCCCATCTCGCATCAATACGCATCCAAATTCAGATTTCGACGCATCGCTGTAAATCACATACTCTTTTCCGCAAATAGGTAAAGTAAGGATAGGTGCGGAAACTAACCAATTTTTCAGTTCTTTGAAACTTTGCTGGCATTTCTTTTTCCACACGAACGGCTCACCCTTGTGCGTCAATTTTGTCAATGGTGCGTCAAGTGATTAAAAATTCCTCAAAAGCGATGGTACCTATCACCATATCAGGACTATCCTTGGCATCAGTTAGGGCGAATAGCCTTGTTGGTCTTGGTTGCGCCTCACCTGTGGATCCATTGGGTGGTCCTCTTGTTGCGCGTGTTGGTGGTCTGGCGGGGTTGGCATACCCACCTCAGCCTGCATTTGGTACACCTGTGATTCGCCTTGGTTTTGGGCATTCCCTCTGAATATGTCCCATCTCGCCGCAGTTGTAACATCGACGTTGCTGGGAATTCCACGAAGATCCATTGGAATTTGAACCAGAAAAGTTCTTCCTATTGGTATTTCAATTGGCATTAATTTTTAGAGGATAGGACCTTAAAGGATAGGGTCTCGTTCATCGATTGAACTTCAAATCTCGCCTATAGGATCCACCACTAGTGGCTGCGGATGGCTTCTTGGTTTACACGATCCTTTCAGCTTCGGTTGCGGCAATGATTAATTTTTGCAAATTTTCACCGGTGTCGTACCTACGACGGTTTTGAGTTCGGTACTCAACCCATCCTAAAATCGTCTCGCAAACTATTACGGTGTACGATCTTCTCCTAGTGCAAATCGGGACAACTCCCTTAACACTTTCTCATATTCCAGCACCGAACAGTTGCCTTGTTCAAGTTTGTAAAAAGCTTCTCGCTGCTCGATTTTATAGAACCTCGTATAAAATCTTTAGTCGAATCGCCGAATCCCAAGCTAACAGATGTCCACCATGCGAGGGCTTCTCCCTCGAGTAGGAAAGTGGCGATGGCAACTTTGTCATCATCCAAGATACGTAAGAACAAGGATACTCGGCATAAGGTGTCTATCCACTCACGAGAGGCAGCAGCTCCGGCTGAACCATTGAAATCTTTACATCCCAATTGTCGAGCTTCCTTCAACAATTTTGTAACCACGACGGGAAGTCTCTCGGCTTCCTTAGGATGTGCCGGCTGTACAGGTTCAAGTGGAGGAATAGGTCTTCCACTAGTGCAGGTGCAGGAGCATTCTGAAATTACGCCTCCATACGCTGATTTGCAGCAATTCCTTATAATATGTTTAATATTTGTGCCATCATAGGATTAATGACTGGTGCAGCTGGTGGGTCAGGTTGATTTTCGGGCTCAGTTTGCCCTTCTTGCTCAATTTGTGCATTCGGCTCCTCCTGCTCAACAGGTTGTTGTTCGGCCTGAATCCCATTCCTACCCCGTTGATCCCTCGTAGTGTTCAACGTTGCCATACTATTTAAGCATACGATTGTTACTTACACATAACTAAATATGATACTAGGAAAAGAAGTGGTATCTGGTGGAGAGGCGTGCACCGGACGATACGCATATGCTGGAAAGCAACATACAAATTTTCGGAAATCACATTCACACATGTAAAGGTATTCTCGGCAATTACATCAACACTCATATATACTCTTGGAAATCATCATCAAACATCAAGTAAGCATGGATTCACCCAACATCCATATTCGGCAATACACACTAGCAATCACATACATATATATTCAGCAATACAGGAGTCAAATAGGGACAATCGGCAGCATGCATAAATCAACACACACATTCTTCGTAATGATAAGAAACACAGCAAACACTCACCGAAACATATCATGGCATACCAGACATAAGAACATACACGAACAAACATCACATCAGATTATCATTCTCATCATTTAAAACTTACAAATCAATCCCATTTTAGCATTAGTTCACTTTTGGTATTAGCCCCTAAATGAGTGAGTGTGTGCGCATGTCCTTACCTACAAACACCAAAATCAACAAATAAGTTAGTATATAACAAATTATTTTCCCTAAATCATGCTTTGCTACCAAACTTGTAACGACCCCAATTCCTACCTATTAATATTTTCTCTGATTAAGGTCATTACCGCCGTCAAACCCAAACAAGCCCAAAGTCACCTAGGACCTATCTGAATCCCACCAGGCTTGCTCACTAAGTTTTCAAATTTTAGCATGTTCATTCTACATGTTTAATAATAGTTGGAGCATGATATTGGACAATCATTCTGGTATCATACGGAGTGAGTAAAAAAACATCAGCGAAAGTCTTTAAATTAAATCACTGGATTCATAACACACAAGTCCCGTAAGGATCCAAATAACCAGCAAGAATTCCTCCATCATAGTCGAAAATAACAAGCAAAGGAGGAATCTTAAAATAAACCAGAAAGTAGTCCAATTTTTATTCAAGTTATATGCTCAAGTAATCAAGGAACAGGTATGCAAAAGTGATGCGATATCGCCCCGCCGTACAGCTTTGATCTCACACACTGGTACCACGAACAGTGAATGTACCTAAGCCTAAAAAAGATGGTGAAAAAAACGGAATGAGATTACAAGAATCTCAGTAGGGTCACAACATCATAAGATCTGCAGAAACCATAAACACAAATCTTCTGAACAACATCTGATCATTCCTACGTAACTAAAGGGATTCATGCAATTCAAAAATTTAATAAAAAAGGGTAGGGCGGAATCTAAGGCTGAGGGGGGCTATAAACACTTCCGAAAAGTATCAGAAGTACACATGCAGGCAGAACTCATCAGATTGTTATCGGCAATGAAGAAGAAAAGGTCATCCCCTTCCACCTGTGTTGTCCAAGGCTTACTACACGAAAGGTAATTGGTTAACACACAAGCTAATCAACAAGCCTATTCATCTTGCCACACAAGGACAAAACATCCCAAGCCACACAAGGACAAGGACATCCCAAACCACACAAGGATAAAGGCTTCCCAAACCACACAAGGATAAGGGGTTCTTGCCACACAAGGACATGGCTTCTGGCCACACAAGGACCAGACATCCAGCAAGCTCTCGCTAGAATTTTCCACCCATACGACTCCCATACCAGTAAGAACCTCCCCTCTCACTAGGAGCATCAGCGTTTACCCCGAATGGCCACCGGAAAAGGATCTTGACACACAAACATGTACAAGCACACACAGACAAGCACAAAGCACAAAACCACAATAGGGTATTCTCAATTTTGTCAGATCACATTCAGCATGTTCAATACACATCACACATGCAAGCTAGGCACTCCTAACCTACCTTAAGGGATTTGGTATAGCCTAGAAATTCCTCAATTCAATCTGCAACTTAAGCATGCATTATTTAATATAAATGCACATATAGTTTCACAATCATAGGTACCAAAATCAATTAAGCAAACAACGAGGTCTCTGGAGAAACCGATGAGACGTATATCCTACCTCTCTTGTCTATGAACAAGAAACTATTTCTTTACCTTTACTAAATACTTTCGAACCACCTAAGTCATCATTAGGCAAAGACAGAAAAGAAAACAAACTAAGCGTGCATACACAATAACCAATTACCCTATTTCCTTACCAATTCCACTCGCCAAACCTATAAGAAACCAGTGATCAGATGCCACAGGTGCCTCTCCCTTAGATGTGTGATGTGATAGCCAGAAACTTAATGATTCAACCTGATTTACCATCCCAATTAACTATGCAAAGTTCGACACTAAGATTAAGGCACAAGAGAATTTTCGACTTCATGCATTCAAGGGATGAAATCATAATTGTTCACTATGAATGGATTCTAAACAATCATATGAATAAGGGCAACAACATTAGAGATCAATCAAAGGTAGAATTACACAAATCTTAAAACCTAATTCCGCCACCGAATTTCAACTTATCTTTTGATAAAAAAATACTAATTTTAAAATAACTAAAAAAATATGGTTGGAACGAGGATGAAGAGAGCTTTCCAACAAGCTACTATTTTCAGAAATCCGACAAACGATGAAAGAGTTATGATACATTGAATTTCAAGAAGATTTTGACAGTTCCGTCCAGTTTTGACTTATCTAAAGAGAAAGAAATACTAACCTTCTGAAAAAAAAAACAGATATGATTGGAAAGAGGATGAAGAGAGATTTCCAGCAAGCTATTATTTATAGGAATCTGACAAACGATGAGAGAGTTATGCTAGTTTAAAGTTTTAGCGAATTTTGGCAGATATGAGGAGGTGTAAGAGTTTTAGGCTATACGAGTTTTGTGTGTTTTCTATGAATGATTTTTTGGGGGTTGACTTCCTATTTATATTAGATGGTTATAAGATTATAATCCCTATCTTCAAGGCTTAATTAAAGTAAGATAATTATCAGAATTAAATTCTATAATTATCCCCTTTTAATTTTAGGGATTTTAATTCCTAAGGTGATTATCAACAAATTAAGAACCAAATTAAAGGGAATTAATATCAGAAATAATTACCAAACATTCCTTACCAATTTTGGCCATCACACATCCTTTTCCTCATGGGAAAAATGGTCTTTTCATCTACATTATCTTCTGGACTTCTAGGACTCAAAATTCACAATCTCACATATAAGCTCAAGACCTCCCTCGCTCCTTTCCGATGTGGGATCGGGTAACCTGGCCCTCCCTATGGATTGGGTAACCTAATCCCCCCTACGGGTTGGGTCTCACACAAACTATCAACTCTGACTAATCCATAGGTCAAACTACACAACTAGACCAATCCACTCAAACTGACTGTTTGCATCTCTGGACCGAACTCTCCGAAGGATGGGTCTCACAACCTCCCCTCCTTATAGGAATTTTGGCATTGGAATTCACTTACCAGAATCTTCAAACAAGTGCAGATATTGTTATCTCATCAACTGCTCTGGCTCCCAAGTCCTCTCCTCTATACAATTACTACACCACAACATATAGACCATAGGTGTCACACCTCAGACCCGAAAATTTCACGCGAAAATTGTTGTAGGCCCACTATATATACTTCCAACATACCCAACAACGCATATAGTAAACCGACAAAGCTGGAAAGGAGAAAATTATAGCAGAGATAGTATTATGAATAACTATCAAAGATAAGCAGCGGTTTTGAATGAAAATACGATGTCGATCTGGGTAACATTGATGTATATTTATTAATACTTGGTTCCACTAGCATTTGTATGATTTATTTACTTATTTATCTTTATCTTGGTTCTCAGATTACTAAATATCATGCATGTAGACTAGGGAATACATATCATGTTACATCATATACTAGAATCCATAAAAGAATCCTAATCTTGTTGTCCATTAATGCCTGACTGTCTGACTATCTACTTGGAGGGAAGCCACGATCATGTCCAATATTGTCCAATTACAAATCCAAAGATCTGGCAGAAGTCTGCCAGGTGAGCGGACAAAAAAGCATATATAACACAGCATATGCATACATACAAACAGTACTAGGCACATAGGCACACAACTGCAACAATAGGTCACAGTCAGCATGTATAATGAATCCATGCACAACAAGACCATAACTAGGCTTGGCAATAACTCTCAGTCCTGTCGCTGCCAAGAGTAGGACTAGGATCCGTTAGTGGTACTTCATGCTTACCTTTTCCATTACCTTTTCCATTACCTTTCATTTCCAAAAACCGCTGACGATACTAGGGTGTTAGGCGATGGTAGCTCCACCTGAACGGTCCTCGCTCTGTAGAATCCTTTCTTACATTCTTTAGCTTGGTCATGCAGTCCCTTTCCCGCCTTATAGCTTCTTTTCTTGGCGTCTCCACACCTCACTATCAAACCTGGACACCTCTCAAAGGTTGCATAGGTTACCCTACGTGACTTCCGTGCTTTGCAAAACTCATACCTGAATGTGTTCAATGCATTATATTTATCCTAATATAATACATAGCAAAGCACATTCATGTCATTCATTTATCATACTTTAGCATCGCACATCATAGCTACGCAATTCATAGCATAACAGACAGTTTAACACATAGCATGGTAAATCACATACTTTTATAGCACACATAATAATTCGATTTGTTATTTAATCATCCTTAATACTCCATATGCAATAATTCAAGAAAATACTGAAATTATTAAAAGTTTTGTCCACTATTGGGTTTTAAAGCTCACATATAGCTCAATAGCTTGATGGACCAATTCCTTGACGTCTTGCCAGTGTAGGTATTCACTTACACACGATTATAACCAATACCTTAAAAAATTATACTTGAAGTATAAAAATACATAAAATCACACGTCTAACCATTTTAATCGACGTGTTCTATCCTTCAGTTAACTTGAAAACAAACAAGTAAATTTTTCTATTTTTCCCTATCTTTTCGAAATTTATATGATTTATTGAATTTATCAAATCAACTTCAAATTAAAATACCTTAGTACCACTAGACTCCTGATTAAATCTACTATTTTGTTATAATTTTTTCAAATTTTTTTCTTTTCCATACTATTTTTTCCAATTTTTATACCATTTCAGCCTTTTTTTTCTATTTTTCTATAATTTTTTTAATCTAACCAATCAAATCACGCCACCTGACATCACCTGGTGAGCCCAAACCAACCTCCAAAGCTACACAGACATGACATGCATCCCACTCTATACGTTCCACGCATCCCTGGAGTCTAAGGCTCGACTTTGAAACTTCCTTCATCAGGCGACACATCACCTGCCCATGTAAGCGACACATAGTTTGGTCCATCGACCAAACAACCTGTCATTTAGAGGGGCCTCAGACGATTTTTCATCTGAGATCATCTTCAACCTTCAGACGGCTAAAAGATGCAACAAAAATCAGAAACCCGATCTACTTTTCTACCAAACGAAACTCAACATACTACATCTTAATGCGCAGATTCTGTCTCAACAAAGCTAAGCATGTTTAAATCATAAAAAAATGTGGCCTGTTACAGCCAGAAAGAGAAGGAGAAGAACCCAATTTTTTTTGTAGAAGATTTACCTATATCCAGCAAAATCAAGCCGAAAGTTGGACAAAAATGGTGCAGACGAAATCGGAAAGAAGAGGCGAGGCTTCAAGAGAAAATTTGAGAGTACATAGACTAAAAATGAATAAAGGGGAGTGGGATTTTATCCCGTTAGATCATCGGCAATGGGAAGGAATCGGGAGCTCTAAGGGGAGTTGTTTCGGGCCTCTCCCGAAACGATAACATTTTCGTTTATAGGCATACCCTTGTGCATTTAGCCCAAAATGATATGGCTTGCAACATTTTGACCATCTCGGTCAAAATGACACTACAGACTGTCGTTTTAATTCTCTGAATATAATAATATAAAATAATATATATTAATAATATAATGATAATAATAATAAATAATTTTATTAAATCTTTAAAAATTCATAATAAATTCCTTATCATTCTGAAAATATCCAAAAAGTTTCTATACACTCCTTAGAAAATAGTACTATCCATTAAGATTTGAAAATCATATTTTTCATTAATTAATAATTTATTAAAAATGAAATATCACTCAATTCACTTTAGAAAAATCATAATAATTAAAATTATAACTCCAAAAATTCGCACAAAATTCTTCAAACCTTATAAATGATCAATCGACCTTTCCAAGATCTTACATCATAACCATCAATACATTTTATTATATAATTTTTCATTCATAAATTACTTAAATAAGATTAATATCTCATTAATCACAATAAATCTCCAAAAATACAATTAATCCAACATAGGGCCACTGATACTCCTTTGAGACTGAATAATGTATATTCTAGTAATACATATGTCACAAGGCTCATTTTCTTAATCATGGCAGATACCGGGTGGTGAAATGACCAAAATACCACTGAGCCCCTTTACCAAGAAAACGCATTCTGATATTCCGTTTTTGGAGTCAAAATCTCAAAACTATACCTGTGAATCCTAATGACTCATCAAAAATGGATAAGAATATCGAAAATTTAACCGCACTTTGTATGGGTCATTAGACTGTATAGTTGTCCAAACTGATAAAATTGTTGAACAAATTCCAATCGTCTTTCATAAGTACTCAGATAATCCATTAGACTCACAATAATCTCGGGCTATGATTCCAAGCCCATTATTTTCATCATCAAAGTACTAATGGGCTTTCAGCCCAAATAGCTCAAAGAGTCAGGATTTCACAATAGGCACACTATGACTGTACAACTTCCTCACTTCTTTGTCCACTATCTCCATTGGCTAAGTCAAATAAAACAAATCATTAGCGATCTCAATTGGTAGGATCTCCAAAATAAGAGATAGATCTGGCATGCATTTTCTTAACATAGATACTTGGAAGATGTTATGGATCCTCTTTAATTATGGTGGTAAGTCTAATATGTATGGCACTGGACCAACTCTATCAACGATACGATATGGACCAACTCTATCAACGATACGATATGGACCAATATACTATTGGCGTAAAATGAATTTACCTTTAATCGCAAATGCATAACTGTCAACAAGTAATACAGTTCAAAAGAATTGATCCCACAGGAAAATTTATTTAAAACCAATCAATTTGCCTAATCCACTATTCTAGTTAAATGAATCGAATAATGAGAGATAATTGAACTAAACTTAAAACCTAAGCTAACTAGTTAGATGTTAGAATTAAGGTTGTTAGATAATGCCGAAACTAATGCAACTATTATTCAATTCTAATAATCTGTTCTTGATCATCTTTCAATCCCCTAATATCCTTCCAGACTATTAAGACCTAATTCAAACTCCCAATTGACTATATTTCTATGATAATTAAGCTCCTGAATCATTTTGCTCAAATAATATGAACCCTAGGTTTGGTAGACATATTCCTATTCTATCAAGTTTCAGCAATTGTCCTAGGACTTCTAATCTGTTGTTGTAGTTTAATTATTCTTTTGAATCAATTAAATTCACCTATAGATAAATTGGCTAGGTTTGTTAATTAATTTAGATTAGAAATAGGGTTAAGAACTTGAATAAGCACACAACGGATTTAAATCTCAGTTTTACGTCAGTAAATTAAGATTGCAAAAACTGGAGAAAGAATTAATTTGAAAAGTCTTTCAATTAATTAAAACTCAAACAAACATATTGAAATCTTAATCACTAACGGATCGAGGACACATTCTAAAGAAAAGACTTCAATATGTAAAGTGTTCGATAAAAAATAATATGACGGATCGTGTAAACAATCTCACATTTAAATATGATTAAATGCATATGCATGAGTTTGATAATATCAACATGTATCTCAGGCCTATGCCCAATAAATATATAAATCCCAAAATCTCATTCACATGGGCTACTATTTCCAAAAACTATCGGGGTGGACCTCTAAAACCATTTCACTGATAACCCCGGCCAAAGAGAAATCGGAAGCCCACTGGTGGTTAATTAAATGCACCTTTCCAAAATAATAGTAAGTCCTCTACCACCAGTGTTGTCCTCAGGAAAAATGGAGAAAATAATTATCACACGATTCCCAACTCACACACAACTCAAAATGCCCGAAGGCACATGTAGCCTATCCCATCACCTACTCCCACAAGGCATACATAACCCATCCATACTCCTAGGCAAGGGACTATTCTTCTATCTAAGGATACCCACTTACCTTTGCATTGGCCAAGCGCAGTCCGTCAATTCCAAGTTATACCTAGCAATTATATGTATACGTATTCTTTGCAAACATGTAGAACAAATCCCAAATCATGTTATAATTTAAATAAAATATAGAACACTAAAAATCAACTCAAAGGCTCCCTAGGAGCCCCAACAACTCAAGAATTCAATGTATATGAATATTATCAAACGCATTTTAATCACATCACAAACATGCATATAGGTTCAAAATAAATATTTTATACATCATAAATATGCCTCACACATAATGAACCTAGCATGCCAAGTCATTCATCAATGCACGTATTGCCTTTATTCAAAATCAAGCATTTACCAATTTTAATTAATAAAATAAAATATTTCTGTGCATGTAAATGAAACATAGTCTCCCACCTCTTGACGGGCCAACGATTAAACGGCTAAGCCTTTGCCTCTATCGGTCACCGAAGCACCAAAAAAACCCCTTAAACACTCACTCAATACAACATCTAGAAACTCAAACCACTCAATTCCTTAAGAAAAACAACGAATCCCTTCACACACTCAATCGTTCCTAAGCTCAAATCCCAATTCCAAGCTCCGCCAACATCAAAATTGGTTTTCTCAATCGACAAACCTTCTCTACAACACACAAACAACCTAACTCAAGCAATGACATCAACCAATTTCATCCAAGTCATCAAAAACACAAAATTCCCGAATTTACCGAAATGCCATCGAATACTCAAAATGATCAATCATGGATCAAATGATGTTTTCGAGCAATCTAAAGTTTTAGACTATAACAATGAACATCTAAATATCCTAAAACAACCACAAATTGGAAAAGAAAGTGAAGAAATCAAGCAAAAACCCCTAAAATCCAAATTTACCAAAAAGGCTCAAATTCAATGAAAATCTCCACCATTAACCAAAATACCAGTAACAATCTGAAGATAGGAGTTAGACTTAAGATTTGGAACAAGTCCCAATTACTAATTTTGAGTAGAAATCAATGGGTGGGAAATTGGAATTTGAAAAAAAAAGAAAGGGTGCTTACCTTCGGTTGGTTATCGGGGGAGAAAAGAGCTGAATGGGAAAAGTGCTCACTCACATGAGTTGGTAAAGTAGGGATCCCTTTTCGTGTTTTTTTTAAAAAAAAATTCACAGAATCTGAACTGATTATTAAATAGCTCACATATGCCCCAAGTGAGCCAAAATAAAATTTAAAAGCTCAAAATATAAAAACCAGGCTTTTAAAACGTAGTTGAGCTCGACAACCGAAATCAGGCCCACGAAAGACAAGTCGGCCCAAAGACCTACGACCACTTAAAACGGGCCTCCAAAAACTTATATACGGGTCAAAAGAGTAAAATGAGGTATATCCTCTAGACTCAAGCCTCGAACAATGCACCAATCGACTAATTAATTTAATACACATTAAAACTCCGAAACGATACGCCGTGCAAATTATCGACACACCACCAATGACATGACGTTCTAGATATCCTAAACTTGACACCTAGGCTCTATGACAATGTCCAGGTCACTCGGTCAAAAGGTCAACTCTGACAATCACTTGGTCAACTTACTCAATCCGACCAATCCGAAAAATCTGACTGAATACGAGTGCTGACTAGACTCTCAAAAGGACGGGGTCTCACATCCTCCCCTCCTTATAAGAATTTCGTACCCGAAATTTACTTACCGGAATTTCGTCCGCTCCTCCATACGATCACTACGTCACAAAATATAAACCATAGGCACATTGCGGCTGCGCAACTGTCTCACCGCTCTATCCACTATGGCCACTGGCTGAGTCGAATAAGATAAATCATTAGCAATCTCGATTGGTGGTGTCTTCAAGATATGAGATGGATCCGGCATGTACTTCCTCAACATGGACACATGGAAGACGTTATGGATCCTCTCTAACTCTGGTGGTAACTCCAATCTGTATGTCACTGGGCCAACTCTGTCAACAATACGGTAGGGACCATTATACCTCGGATCTAGCTTGCCCCGCTGCTGAAATCTGATCACTCCCTTCCAAGGCATGACTTTCAAGAATACCCTATCATTCACTGCAAACTCCAAGTCTCGTCTACGGTGATCTGCATAACTCTTTTGTCGGCTCTGAGCTACTCTCAACCGTTCTCTAATCAGAGCAACCTGCTGAGTAGCCTGGTCCACTAACTCTGGACTGTCAAGATGCCTCTCACCAACCTCATCCCAATCTGGTCTTCAACTCGCTGAAACTCTGCTCACAATTCTCGGTCCACACAAACGGAACACCCTTACGAGTCAAACGGGTCAAAGGTGCTCCTAAAACCGAGAAGCCCTCTACAAACCGTTTGTAGTAGCCTTCCAAGCCCAAAAAGCTGCACACCTCTGTCACACTGCGAGGCGGTTCCCACGAAACAATAGCCTCGATCTTCTTAGGGTCTACCAATACTCCACTAGCTGACACAACATGCCCCAAGAAACCAACCTCACTCAACCAAAACTCATACATAGAGAACTTGGCATAAAGCTGTCGTGCCCTAAGTGTGTCTAAAATTGTCCTCAAGTGCACCTCGTGCTCCTCCTTGGTCCTTGAATACACCAATATGTCATTAATGAAGACGATGAAAAATCGATCTAAAAACTCTCGGAACACCCTGTTAATGAGGTCCATGAATACTGCCGAAACGTTCGTCAACCCGATCGGCATAACAAGAAACTCATAGTGTCCATACCTCGATCTGAATGTTTTCTTTGGGATGTCAAATTCCTGAACTCTCAACTGATGGTATCCTGATCTCAAGTCTATCTTCGAGAACACCGAGGCACCCTGCAACTGATCAAACAAGTCATCTATCCTCGGCAACGGATACCGGTTCTTCACAGTGGCCCAGTTCAGCTGCCTGTAGTCAATGCAAAGCCGAAGGGTACCGTCCTTCTTTTTTACGAAAAGGACAGGCGCACCCCACG